>OX375879.1:117150556-117750556 GCA_947359465.1 Metellina segmentata | reverse complement strand
GTACCATGGCCAGTTAACGATAAGCTGGTACCCAACACCATCCGATCTTCCACACCACTCCAACGTGAGTACATGTGAGGCCAACAGATTTAACATGCATTATCCCCCTGTTTACCCGACGGCCTTTGGTTGTATTCGAACTGTCAACCCTCCGGTTTCTAATCCGTAGCTATTCCAAACGGGCTACGCCGACCAACCGGTTTAGTGGTTAAGGTGTTAGCCTCTGGATCGGAAGGTTCCTGGTTCGAATCCGGGTCCGGGCATGGATGTTTGTAAACGTATGGTGTAGAGGCGGCTGGTGCACCTTAAATCTGTCGTGGCCGAAAGTCCTCACGTTGGGTTGGCGTGGAAGTTTGGAGAGTGGGGTGCCAGTTCAGGTGTTGCTTCGTCATCTGACCGTGGTTCAAAATTACGAGGTGTTGTCCTCGGACCTTTCCCTTAAGGGACTGATCCCGGACCGTCGTCAATAGCCCGTTGTGTTGCTCTAGTACGACGTTAACTAAAATTACCATTACCATTACCAAACGGGCTACTTTGGCCAAATAGTCTAGTTAGAATCCCTGTTATACCATGGTACGTACTTGGTAGCTTTCGTCGGGTTTTATTCCAAAATGCTACACTGGACTGAATAATTTCGTGATGCATACGTGAGGATGTAAGCCCGGCTATCAATTGCTTACGAAGGCATCCTGCTATAGACGATGATTAGAAACCCGTCTAAAACCAGCCGTCTGTGTTAACCGAATATATTTACTGACGTTTAAACTACAAGGTAGGTTGGTAGGTATTTGATTACCGTATTACGAGTAGGTGGTCCATACCTTAAGGTATAGTCCGAATACAATTTACCTGCCGATGTGTCTAGGTAATGGTAAGTTTAGTTAACGTCGTACCAGAGCAACACAACGGGCTATTGACGACGGTCCGGGATCAGTCCCTTAAGGGAAAGATCCGAGGACAACACCTCGTAATTTTGAACCACGGTCAGATGACGAAGCAATTCTTGAGCTGGCACCCCACTCTCCAAACTTCCACGCCAACCCAACGTGAGGACTTTCGGCCACGACAGATTTAAGGTGCACCAACTGCTTCTACACCATACGCCTACAAACATCCATGCCCGGACCCGGATTCCAACCAGGAACCTTCCGATCTAGAGGCTAACACCTTAACCACTAAACCGGTTGGTCGGCGCCGGTGTGTCTTGATTTGAGTGAACGCGCATCATCTTAGAAGAATTCATACCTGTCAGGTATGTTTAAATTTTTAATTAACGTCGTAATGGAACAACTCAACGGGCTATTGACGACGGTCCGGGATCAATCCCTTAAGGGAAAGATCCGAGGACAACACCTCGTAATTTTGAACCACGGTCAGATGACGAGGCAACCACTTAGATGGCACCCCACTTCATCCCTGTCAGAATATGGTCAGCGTTGGCCCACTCGGAAGAGTAACGGATTAGTAGCCGGAGGGTTGCGAGGTCAAAAACTAGTCCAGCCTAGATCAGTGCGTAAGTAGGCGCTGGTGCAAATCTGTCGTGGCCTCAGATGTCCTCAGGCCTATGGGATCTGGAAGTTTGGAGAGTGGTTTAAAATGACGAGGTGTTGGTCCTCGCATCTTTTCGTTATGGGCTGATCCCAGCTAGTGGTTAAGGTGTTAGCCTCTAAATCGGAAGGCTCTTAGTTCGAATCCGGGTCAGTGAATGGAAGTTTGTAAGCGTATGATGCACCTTAAATCTATCGTGGCTGAAAGTCCTCACGATGGGTTGGTGTGGAAGTTTGGAGAGTGGGGTGCCAGCACAGGTGTTGCCTCGTCGTCTGACCGTGGTTCAAAATCACGTGGTGGTGTCCTCGGATATTTCACTTAGGGGTTTGATTCCTGACCCGTTCAATAGCCCGTTGTCCTGCTCTAGTATGACGTTAATTAAAATTACCATAACCATCACCCAGCTAGTGATTCAAAGGGTGGAAAAAAACCGTTTTTTTTTTGGAAGGAAATATTAAAAATTTCCGGAAATTTTGAAAATTTTAAAAAATTTCTGAATTTTGAAAATTTTTAATGTTTTAAAAGTGGAAAAATGATTTAATTTTAGTATCTCATCGCATGTATCTAGAAACTACTGTTTACAATGTTTACTGTAATACGATGAAATTTCTAAATATTTATCAATCTAATGCTTTAATTTCTTTTTTTCCTTTGGACTTTAACATCCTATAGCAAAGCACTAATTTCAAGCTGTTTATAATCCTAATCTGTGTCGAATTTTGTAATTAAAAAAAGTGCAAAATTTGAAAAACTAAGTTTTAAACATGCAGATGAAGCGCAGGACATTCCTGAAGATATTCCATTAGTAGCAGAAAGTTTGAATCTATGCCATTTTTTTTAAGATTATTTCACCAAAGAGAAGGGGACACACTGTTGATAATCTCGGTGAAAAAATGTCTTCAGTATAGGCTCATCTTATGATTGAAATTGAATTATGTAGCGCAAGTACTCTACGGATTTATATCAAAAATACTAACGAGCAGACTCCTCTTGAGCTTGAGACAACTTTTCATCCTTAGATGAGGATTCATCATGTTTGCCAAAATATGAACAGGAGTTATAGCACTATCAAATCTAGACTTGATTTGTTTTGAACGTGGTTTCAATTCTTATTTATAAAGTAGGTCTATAAAATTATAACAAGCATCATCAATTGTCACTTTGTAACCTATTTCAAGCATCAGCTATTGGTTTAAACTGGTTGTGCATACTTTTCACCTCTTTGTTCAAGTAATGATTTTTGATTATGTCCCTGATACTCTCCTCAATTTCATCTTCATATTTGTCCACAATTAGGTGATAAAAAGGTCTGTTGGTTATAAAGGTTTGTAAGCAAATCATCTGTGAGTTCCATCTTGTTTCACCTAAGATTTGTGACTGAACTGAGTCAGCATACCTTTTTAGTAAACTTCCAGGGATGTGACGTTTTCTGAAGAATTTTTGCACTTTAACGACATGTACCGTGTGTGAATCAGTACTTACATTATTACCAAGGAGATTTAAGTACTGTGAACCACAACCATAAACAATTCGTGTAACACTTTATAAATGAATTCTTTCTTCTTTAAAATTGAGTGGAAAGGGTTTTACTAATAGTTTATATTGTTGTAGTATAAATATTATGAAGATTTACAGAATAGTTCATAACTAAAAAAATTATACTTTTAAATTTATAAATATTATAGAAAATTATATTTTGCAGCCCAAACTATTGTATCTCTTTCACCATAATTTATCCCAAACCTTGTTACTGGTATAACCTCTTAAATGTGTTATTAAATCGGCATTTGTTAATGGAAATCTGAGAACATCTTAAACTACGATGTTGATTTCAGTTTTCACAATTGGGACGGGTAATATTAGTTTTGGATAGGAAAAAGCCAACCCTAGTTGCTGCATTGGTTGGAAATTATTAATCTAGATATTTAATCGATGTACAACATATTAAAACATGGTTTCATCAACAATTCTAGTATTTTATATATGCACGTTACTGATTAAAAACTGATGTTATAAAAATTGTTGGCTTTGTTTGTTCCCTCAATGTTTCCCAAAGTTCCGGGTTTATTTCCTCTTACGAAATTCCCGGGTTTTTTGCATCACTCATCCCAGTCTGTCACCAATAGTCCACTGAGTTACTCCAGTGTGACGTTATTTAACAAAAACCTACACAAATCTTTTGTCTTCAACTACACCTTTTAAAACACAATTTTCGTCATCTGACAGTGGTTCAAAATGACGTGGTGTTGTTCTCAGATCTTACCCATTGGGATTGATCCCGGACTGTCGCCAATACTACGTAATGCGACGTGAATTAAAATACCTACTATCCTCACTTGACCATACAGACATTCATCGATACTTTTAACTAAAAAGAGGTACCCCGAATACAAATATCTAGTGGTCCGTGTATATTTGATGATGCTTTTGAAGAAAACAGAACTGAATCCAGGCAAATTGGTAGCACATCAGGTTGATTCTTATAAAAGATTATTTTTTTAATTGGTTGATTTGATTGGTAGGTACGTATTTCAATTAACGGCGTACTGAAGCAACACAAAGGGCTATTGACAAAGATCAGGGATCTTTCTCTTCAGGATTGATCCCTGACCATCGCCAATAGCCCGTTGTGCTACTACAGTGGGACGGAAATTAAAATACCTACCTACCCATCCAATGGGCCATCGCGGCCCGAAAATGTTTGGGGAGCCATGGACTGGCGAATTAGAAACCGAAATAATGTCAGCTCAGTACCTCACGCATACAGTTCGTTCAAATTTGTTCCTTAAAAAACAAGAAACTCAGTTGACGAATTCATCTATCAAGGGCTGTAAATTCGCTTCATTTAGATAGTAACTACTGTTCTGCTCATTTGCCCATGGTCTATGGAGACCAGACAAATCGATCTGAACTGAAGGAGCTCGACTACATCGTAACTTGGTTAATGCTCAATTAACTCGATCATATTACTCAAGCTTAATGAACCCGATTCAGAAATAAATTTATTGACAGAAAGCTAACGTGATGCTTGTTTCGTACGGTGTCAGTGGATTACAAAATCCTTGCATAACTTATTTGATTATGTTTGAGCGTTGTATAATCTGTCTGCATTTATTATGATGTGCTTTAATATTCTTAAATAGATCTAGGGATTATATATTCTTAATGTGTAACCCTTTTGCGATGTTTATTGATTCTTATGCTCATCAGTATCATGAATGATTTTGTGTTTGTGCAAGTATCACATCAAATTTATCTAACAATTTTAATTCAGTGTTCTATATTTGATACATCATGTTTTAGTTCAGTGAATGCATAGTTTAAAATTTCTTTGCTTACATTTGCTTTGATTACATCTACTTAGGCAATACTTAGACAATTTCTTGTGTTAAGGTATCCAAACACGTTAAGCCGACCAACCGGTATAGTGGTTAAGGTGTTAGCCTCTGGATCGGAAGGTTCCTGGTTCGAATCCGGGTCCGGGCATGGATGTTTGTAAACGTATGGTGTAGAGGCGGCTGGTGCACCTTAAATCTGTCGTGGCCGAAAGTCCTCACGTTGGGTTGGCGTGGAAGTTTGGAGAGTGGGGTGCCAGCTCAGGTGTTGCTTCGTCATCTGACCGTGGTTCAAAATTACGAGGTGTCCTCGGATCTTTCCCTTAAGGGACTGATCCCGGACCGTCGTCAATAGCCCGTTGTGTTGCTCTAGTACGACGTAAATAAAAAATTACCAATTACCAAACTAGTTAAAACGTCAGTTTTGACCAAAAATTCCAAAAAAAAGTTTTGATCTTATTGACAGAGTATTTATTTGACGTTCCAAAATATATTTTATTTTTTTTTCTAAGTTAAATTAGTTGCATAGGTATTACGATTTTCATCAAGGCGGAGAAAAACCGGAAATAGGTATAGAAAACACCATAAGTGGCCGTTAAAAGACCAAAAACATGTCAAATTTTAATTTAAAACTTACGGTTTTTGCAAATATAATTTTAGAAAGGTTTCTCAAATGTTCAAATGGTTTCTCTTTTGGAGGTAGTGTGAACTTTTTCAAAGAGAAGTGAAGAACACAATTATTTACACAATTATTTACACAATTATTTACAGAAAAAGCAAAAAACTTATTCAAACTATTTTTTACTCTAAATTAGTTTTTTGTTTTGTAATTTCTTCACTTCAAATGTTATAACACAAAAATTTGTGGATGGATTCTCGTAAAACTTTGAGAACTTGTTCTTTATAATGTTGTCTAAAGAATGAACTAAAATAATTATCCTGAGTTAAAAAAATCATGGCCATTTATTTAAGAAATAGGATCATAATAATCAAAAATCTTGTATTCATTTTTCGATCGCTTGTTAAATTTTTGTTTATTTAAATATCTTTTTGATTCTAGTTCATTCCCAAGACAAATGCGAGTAATTTATTTGGTAGCATCATTTTTCAATTTGGTTGAATCGATTTTCATGTAGCACAATTGAAGTTTTCGACAAATTTCTTTAAAATTTCATACATAATTATCATTTATACAAAATTATTAATATATATTTTAAATATTTATAGCCCAATGCTATTTTTTATAACAAAAAACATAAAAATATCATTAAAATGTTTCTATATCACTTTAAAAAAAGAGTCTCGAACGTGTCCGGATCCCCTAAAACATTTGAGTGAATGAACCATGATTTGGTAGTTTGGGAGTACCTGGAAGGAGAATATTGAGCATTGCAATCGCTTCGGTTGTTTAAGCAGTGTTTCTGAAAAAACAATTTTTTTTCAAAACTGTTTTTACGGAATTTAAATTTTAATAGTTTATTTATACATTTTGAGCCTTATTTTTTTCTTTACGAAGTATAAAGAAATTCTGAATATTTGGGACAAACGATAAAGGTAATAAAACATAAATAAAATGTAGAGAGAACAAAGCCTTTTAATGAGGTAGCTAATATGGCAACTTTGTTATTTATTTAATAGCTTGTGTTTTAATTTTGTGTCCGTTACATTCCAAGAATCTATTTTGCAGTGAAATAATCAGATAATTTCATTTCTTTTCGTTCGAAACATTTTAAAAATCTGTTTTAAAATGTATTTCTGGATTTTCAATTTGATGTTTTTCGTTCAAGAAACTGAAACCACGGTAAGTAATGGTTTAATTAGTTTTAAAAACATTTTTAATCATTGTATGATAATTTTAGAAAACGTTTTGTTTTTAACTGACATACAAGGCATTTATATGCATACTGTGAACTATTCTATACATTTTGAGTAACATTGTCACACTCTAGAGCAGGATGGCGAACCTATGACCCGCGGGTCAGACACTGACCCATGTAGGCTTTTTAAATGACCCACGCGTTGATTTTTATAAACTTATCATCATTTCATCATATGCATTAAGAATTTTAATTAGTTTTCGAGCCCCTCTTTTAAAAAATATGAAAAAAATCAAGTGTTAATAAAAAACTTAAAAATGAAAAAAAAAATGCATAAATGACTTTTGTAAAATGTTTTAGATTTATTGAGTATACATAATGCTATGTGAAGATTTATATGAAGGTTTCAGATAATGAGCCACCACTAGTTTTTCCTTTTTGCTAAAAATAATGTTTTTTTGAACAATACCGCGCCATGTACAGTATTTATGTAGTTATTTTTTCATTTTTGTTCTTCCGTTTTTTGTTTCCAAATTTTTGTTAGTAAAAGGTACAATACAATTAAAGATCCAGTAATAGAATTAGAAAGAAATATTTTTGTTCGAAAATACATAGACATAAATTATTTAGAAATGTATTCAATTGCTTTAGATGAAAGTAACGATGTTAATGGTTATGCAAAATTAGCAGTTTTTGCTCGATATAAAGCAGGTAATATAATGAAAGAAGAAATAATAAAACTTATAACGCTGAAAGGAAGTGTACCGGTCTTGATATTTTTAAAGAATTTGATATTGCAATTAAAGAATTTGATATTGCATTTAAAGAATTTGATATTGCATTTAAAGAAATGGATATTGACCTAAAGAAAATTGTTTTTGTAACAACGGACGGTGCACCTAATATGATAAAGGAAAATATTGGTTTTTCCAGTACCTTAAGCAAAATATTACACATCCTCTGATTGAATTTCATTGTTTAATACACCAGCAAGTTCTATGTGCGAAGCAAGGTTTGGAAACTTTTTTTAATGTGATTCCAGTTGTAATAAAAGTCATCAACTTTATAAACACAAGAGGTCTTAATAAACGACAATTTGCACAGTTATTAGAGGAAGTTAAGTGCCAGTATTAAGGGATTTTGACATATAACAATGTTCAATGGCTCAGTACCGGTCAAGTTTTTAATCGGCTTGTCATTTTATATGGAGAAGTTAAGCTCTATTTGAATGAAAAAAGCAATAATTTTGATAAATTTTCAACTGTAGATTGGTTAAAGGATTTTATGCGACATCACTCAGCATTTTAATCAACTGAATAAAAAACAAGGAAATGGACAAATTTTTGTAATGATGTTTGAGAATTATTAGTATATTTATGACAAAACTTGACATCTTTACTAGGAATTTGGAAATGAAAATCATGAAATATTTTCCTCAGTTACAAAAACATTTTCAAAACACAATAACAATGGAAAATACGATTGACGTTCAAGAAAATGCAATCAAAAAATATTTAATGATTATACAGGAATTAAAACAAGCCTTTGAGGAGATATTTAATCAATTTAAAAGAATGGAAAATATATTTCACTTTATTTTTGATCCATACAAACGAAATTCGAAACAATGGAATTAAACGAATTTAAGTGGCTAGGTATCCATAATTTATAAATGGAATTAGTTGAATTTCAAAGCAGCAGTTTGGAAAAATAAATTTGATAGCTTGATTTCCGAAGTAGATGAGAAAATGTCTGAAATTAGTGCAAATTATTATGATCTCACACTAAAAATTGAAAATATTATGTTAAACATATGATTCTTTACCAAACAATTTTGTATCAATAAAGAAACTTGCTAATGCTCTTTTAACGATTCTTGGATCCACATATTCATGTGAAAAATTGTTTTCGATAAATTTTGTAAAGTCTACCAATATAAATAAACTCGGAAATGAATTGACTGCAAAATGCATTAAACTAATGAATACTGAATATGAACCTAATATTAAGAAATTATCTGCAAAAAAACAACAACAGATTTCTCATAAAATATATTTTAATTTTATTGTACAAACACATACATGTAACTATATTATCTATTAAAATAGAATATTTCATTTACAGTGTGTATCGAAATGATAGGTCCACCCGCATTTTTCAAAGTTTCGACTCTTAATTAAGAATAAGAATCACTTTTTTGGTGGAGATGATTATAGAATAATCGTTATAACTATTTAGGAAACAATTTGTTAAAATTAAATAATTCTTTTTTATTTTATGTAAATTTTTATTTTGAGATCGTTTTTAAAAGATAGGTCCGCCTTTATAAATCTTTGCACCAAAACGTTTATTTCCAGAAAATGTGTATAAATATCATAGTTTTGTCTTACTGTGGGATTACGCTGGCTATTGTGGAGGTATTTAAACAGATTTGAACATCACGTTGTAATCAAACAAAATGGGTCGTCGTTGCAGTCTTTCGCTGGTTGAGGAGGGAAATTTGATGCATTTAAGAAGTATGGAAAATCGAATAGAGAAATAGCTAAACTTTTAAACAGATCGCATAATGTTGTAAACAATTTTTTGCGACTTATATATACTTATGGCATTAAAAAATCATCTGGGAGGCCATCAAAAGTTACACCCCGACAAAGAAGGACTATCGTAAAGGAGTTAAAATCTGGAAATACCAGCTTATCCACTTTGGCTAGATAACAAAACCCTCCGATATCAAAATCTATGGTCCATATAGTGATAAAGAAGTTCGGCAATTCAGTTTAGTGGAAGAGGAAAGCGGTTCCGTAATTAAGAAAACTCCGCACAAAGAAAAGCGATGGAAATTCGCACAGGAAGTGATGAAGGAAAGAAGACTGGCATCGAGTGATATTCAGTAATGACAAAAATTCAACCTGTATGGTCCAGAACTTGGCAGTATTACTGGCACGATCTGCGTAACGATAGAGAGATATTCTCGAAGAGGCAAGCTGGTGGTGGTTCCGTTATGGTATGGGCCGGATTCGGACGTGTAGGAAAAACTGATATAGCATTTGTACACAATCGTTTGAATGCTGCAGTCTAACAACAGCTGCTTGAACAATATTTTCTTCCACAATCAGAGCACATTGGAGGCCCGTTCTTCATGTTCCAACAGTACAATGCTCCTTTCCATACTGCGAAGTCCATTTTTGAATGGTTTCTGGATAATGGTGTACATATTATTGATTGCCCACCTTGCAGCCCCGACCTGAATCCGGTAGAAAACATGTGGGGCATACTTGCAAGAGCATTGTATGCAGGAGGGCATGATTTCTCACCTTTTATAAAGATTTTTTTCGCTTCACTTGCAAAAGTAAAAGTTGTAAAACAAAAAGGAATCGTTAACTTTTTAAAGGATTAAAAAATTGAGAACCAAAAAAAGTTTTTTCCATGCTCCCTTCCCTCTTTCTCCAAGTGACCCAAGTGCAAGTACTAAAAAAATTATGAACAAAATTTGACCAACTTTTTAAAAAGGTTCGCCGTCCATGCTCTAGATACTTTCTTTTCGTATTGAAAATTTAAATTTTTCGAAAGTGTAGAATATTAACTGTGACATTTATGTACATTCGCAAAAGTGTGTACTTAACAATCACGTACGACGTTAATTAAAAATTACCAAATCATTAAAGTAACGCTGTTAATTTGTAATCAACGTCGTAATAGACAGTCAGGGATCAATATCCTAAGGGAAAGATCCGTGTTCGGATGACGAGGCAACACCTGAGCTGGCACCCCACCCACCAAACTTCCACATTAACCCAAAGTGGAGATTTTCGGTCACGACAGAATTTAAGGTGCACCAGCTGCCTATACACAATACGTTTACAGATATCCATGCACTGACCAGGATTCGAACCAAGAACCTTCCGGGTAATTCTGCTAGTGTCAAATAATTGCGAAAATAAAGACAGTAGGTAGGTATTCAAATCAACGTCCTACGAGGGCAACACAACGGGCTATTGACGACGGGATCAACCCCAACGAGAATGAAACGAGAACAACACAGCACCATTTTGAACCACAGTCAGATGACGAGTCAACACCTGAGCTGGCACCCCACTCTCCAAACTTCCACACCACGCCAACGTGAGGACATTTGAGACCACGTCGGATTTAACGTGTTCTAGGCCCCTTGCACACGACGGACTTAGGCTGGAATTGAACTCGCAACGCTCCTGTTGCTAATCTAATTCTCTTCCAACCGGATTACCTCGGCCCTTCTGGTTCTCGATTGTGCACGGTGATTCTTTTTTGGTTTTATACAATTAAAAAAATAACTGAAAATTCATTACTTATAAATTTAAATTAATCCTTTCAATTAATTCTTTAATAATTTTGACGAAATAATATTTGGTAATTGCCGACCAACCGGTATAGTGGTTAAGGTTGCCTCTAGATCGGAAGGTCCCCGGTTCGAATCCGGGTTCGGGCATGGATGTTTGTAAGCGTATACCAGCTCAGGTGTTACTTCGTCATCTGAACATGGTTCAAAATTACGTAGTATAAATTGTTAGGGGCAATGATGGTCCTCCCACTGGGTGCTCCTTCACAAGTGGCCATCACTTCCGGCCTTGTAGTGGCCAATGACTTAGGTCAAATGTGCCCGCCATTAGGAAAAAAAATTTGATAATTTCGCACTTTTTAATTAACGCCGTACTAGAGCAACACAACGGGCTTTGCGGAACAAGAATCGGCTTCACTTCGACAGTGCAATATTACACGGTTTCTATAGATTGCGATTTCTATAGATTCTAATTTCAAATTTGGAAAAAAATTCTATACACCCTTGACAATTGTTCTAATTTCAAATTTGGAAAAAAAATTCTATACACCCTTGACAATTGTTCTAATTTCAAATTTGGAAAAAAAATTCTATACACCCTTGACAATTGTTCTATTTTTATCCCTCTCGTTTCAGAATTCTGAAGCAAACTAATTGACGAGATACCTGCGAATATCCGAGTTTTCAAATTCTTCTTTTCTCCTCACTTTCCCTCATTGTCTCTCGCATATTTTTCCCTCGCAGACGATAATCTCTCAGATTGTCATGAGTGGGGAGGATTCTTCTCTCCCCTCTGTCGTCTGCCCTACAAAAATAACTATTCCATCGATGAAATCTCGGAAGACACCGAGGATGCCTCCTCCCTCCAAGAAATCGATCCCGGAAACGCCGTTTCCAAATCAGACGATATCGCTTCCTTTGTGATTTCGAACACCCCCTAAGAATATCGATTCGTTCGTCACGTTCCTAGATCGTCCCTTTGGGTGAAATCACGAAGAGCGGATGCTTATCTTTAAATATGGAGTGTTTGGAATGTGGGCTGGAACCTAGGATTCGAGAAATGGGATTTGCCTCCCTCCTGTAAGTCGTCAGCTGTTCTCGGTTTTTTGTTCCTTTTTTTTTAAGAGAAAGGTGTTTTGGAACGAGTGTGATTTCGATTCCGTGGGTGAATTCTTTGGGAACGTGTAAATGCATTTGCTTTTAAGATTTCGTTTTTTTGTATGGTTGTTTCGTAGAACTTTTTCTTTCTGTAGATATCGCTGTTCTAGAAGAACAATGAAGCAAGTGGAATTCATCGATTTGTTCCAAAAACTGAAACGAAAAGCACCGTTTTATTTTACTTTTAAATTATACCATTCATACAGGTGTGTTTTGAATATTCATCCCCAACTTCGCAGTTGCGTCGCTGTTCTCCAGCAAACTGGAATGAATGCTGAACATAAAATCAATAGCCCTTAGTTTTGCTCCATGACGACGTTGATTCAACTATCTACCTCATAGGTAAATAGGTAGTTGAATTAACGTCGTTATAAAATCACTAACTATACAAAAACATTTTTTACTCGATTATTTATATTACTTTTTACCGCATATTTGTTAACATTTCATTCATTTAGTTATTTACATTATGAAAAGGACAGAGAGAATAGTTTAAAATAACACACTCTACACTAACGTCGTTGTGTTCCAGTCAAATTCAAACTAAACCTTGAAATACAATCGTTCTAAGCAGCCATCTACGTCGTTAATGCACCGAAGAACTAACCTCCCTCCCGTATTAACATCTGAGTCGCAACTAACCCATGCGTCGATCTCCAAAAGGATGTCGACTAGTAGTCACGTGACTGCTCTTTGAAAAACGACTTGGTTGGCAGATTCGACATCTTATCGCTCGTTTGGCGATTTAGCATCTTATGACTAGGTAGATGTGTAAACGTGCATTACTATAGAGTAGCAACAAAAAAAAATGGTGGTCACTACAATTTACTTCTATAACACGCAGACCAATCAGATGATGAATCAATGGATTCCCGTCTTCTTCCGTCCCGTAGACCAATCAGATAATGAATGTTCGTTTCCACTCAGCAGACTAATGTAGTAAGCTTTAGAGTCGAGTTACTAAGTTTGGTCATTGATACATATATGATAACAGATTAGTCAACACCAATTAGTTGACATTAGCAGGCCAGCACGGCGTTGTCTCTTACAGTTCTTTTCGTGTCCTTACTGATACTGAAAACATTAAAAAGAAAAATAGTGTTAAGAATGAGTTCCATATCCACCCGACATGACACGGGTTACAGTTGAAAAATTATTTATTCAAAGAAAATCTCATTTGAGGTATCGATCTGGTGAAAAATTTTCCGCAGATTTCAAATACGTTGAAGTTTTTACTCTATCTTTAACGATCGCGAAGATGTAAAACCTCAAACAGGCCTTGCCCGTGGCAAAGTTAAAATCGCTAGCACGAAAGTAATGCTAATGAACAACGTAAAATCAAAACACGCTTTCTTCAATTGAGGAGCTGTGACGTCAGCTCTGCGAAAATAATGAACGGAGATGGGAAAAAAACGTGATAAATTAATTAAATAATGTTCTAGATTACATTTTAAAATTCGGGTGGACATAAAATACGCAAAAAATTAGGACTACCTGTGTGCCAAATTTCATCATTGTAGGTGCCATAGATTCATCAGTACTCTATACACAGGTATAAAAACATTTCCTTTTATAATAGTAGGGATACCAAAAGTTGCCACAACAGCAATAAACTATATTTCAAAGTAACCAGGGTTTTACCTGTTGGGCCGAAAGGGAAGCTGTCCTGTAGAATTGCTAGTAACCACGGTAATGGTAATGGTAATGGTAATTTTAGTTAACGTCGTACTAGAGCAACACAACGGGCTATTGACGACGGTCCGGAATCAGTCCCATAAGGGAAAGATCCGAGAACAACACCTCGTAATTTTGAACCACGGTCAGATGCCGAAGCAACACCTGAGCTGGCACCCCACTCTTAAAACTTCCACGCCAACCCAACGTGAGGACTTTCGGCCACGACAGATTTAAGGTGCACCAGCCGCCTCTACACCATACGCTTACAAACATCCATGCCCGGACCCGGATTCGAACCAGGAACTTTCCGATCTAGAGGCTAACACCTTAACCACTATACCGGTTGGTCGGCGCCAGTAACCACGGAATGTGAAATCTAACTATGCAAATCTTCGATTAGCGTCATTTCGTTTTGTATACAAAGGGTTTAAACTTTCTTTCTAAAAAGGACAACCACCCCAACCTATTCTGAGAAATAGTTGCTGCGGAAGAAAGGATGCTGATCACGGACCATGGATCCAAAATTTCCCTTATACACGGGTCGGAATGATGCCAGTCAAAGTAACCGGTATTCGATTCCACAAGTTGTGGTATCTAAATTTAATGTATTCATTGTTTTAATTAGAACTTGTAATAAACAGGTTTTCTTTAACATTTAGTTGTTTTTGAAATGTCACACCCGTACATACCTCTTCAGCAGAAGTAAAATCCTTGTTTCTCTGTTATGTTTTGGTTTACACCGAATATCTCTCATTAGTTACAAGAGATTTCCTCCGTTAATTACAAAAGTACAAATTGCAAAACCGCGAAGTTGCAATTTTCACCGCCAAAAACAGTCACAAACTCGGCACAAAAAAAGCCAGTTTAAAAAAGATACCCTAACTTCAGATATAAACCTAAACTAAAAACGTTATTAACTGTAAACCGTGAAATTAAAAATCTCTCCCAAGGCATCTATCGCTTCTTTCGACGCTTTTATTAACGCGAAAATCTCGACAGCATTAGCAATTCCAGGCGCCATTTTTCTCTGGAGAAAAAAGTACTAAAAAATCGATCGTTTCTTTCCGTAACTTGTGAAAAAAAGATTAAAAAAACATTCTCGTAAACCCCCGATCTTGTTTTTAAAAAGAATTCCACCATCGAAGAGGGAGTCACTTGATTTTGAAATAAATGTATGAATGCGTTAATGGCGTTGGGAAGTTATTCCTAAATTTTGCTGGAAGCTTGTATTTTTATATCCTTTTTCGTTATTTTTTGCGTTAACCTAAGGTAAAAAACACATTTCTCCTAAGAGGGACAAACAATGGCATAAGCTAACTGCGCTTTTCTTTATGCGCCGTATTTTTATGGCGTTGACATTGCAGTTTAAGCGCGAATGTTGGAAATTTTTGCGGCCGATAAAATGTCGAGAGCTGTTTGCTTTGGGAAGCACTGTTGATTTGTATTTTTACTAGCGCGGCTCACTGGAGACGATAGTTGATCTTTAAAAGTTCATATCTTAATAGGTGTGAAAACTCACAAGGCAACTGACCTTTGGTCAGGTCTTACATGAATAGGTGTGAAATCTCGCTAGGAGAAGGCAGTTGGCCAAGAAATCACTATCTATCTTTAGAGGGGCTTAATATTTTTACACATTGCACGCCAAAGTTGTTTCACTTTAATCACCGTACTATCACTCTGCACTTTCACCGTAAATCTCATTAATTTGACAATTAATTTCAACAAGCTTCACGTTTATTGCATTCGAGAAACAAATTAGAGACAGAATCTCACAGTCGGCGGGTTCTACAGTTGCCTTAAACATTTATAATGATCACAACAAAGTGAAAACACAATTAGGTTGACCGTTATGGTGTCAGGTTCCTGGTTCGAATCAGGTTCAGTGCATGGGTGCTTGTAAGCGTATGATGTAGAGGCGGCTGGTGCACCTTAAATCTTTCGTGGCCGAAAGTCCTCACGTTGAGTTGATGTGGAAGTTTGGATAGTGGGGTGTCAGCTCAGGTGTTGCCTAGTCATCTGATCGTGGTTCAAAATTACATGGTGATGTCCTCGGAACTTTCACTTCGGGGAATGATACCAGACCGTCGTTACTAGCCCGTTGTGTTGCTATAGTACGACGTTAATTAAAAAAATACCGAATTACCTTATGATTTTATTCTATTTTGTTATATACGTGGGGTGTAAATTTTATTATATCAGCTGATGACATAAGACATATTTGCCATCAAGTGGAAATCACAAAATGCCGCATGTTGTAATAATGAAAGAAAATAAATAAATTTTTGACGTACGACCATTTGTTCTATTGACGATATATACATCTGATGTAGTATTCAGTCGTTTGATGTTGTAAGTACCTGTTGTTAGTACTTGTAATGAATATGCATTGGGATGGAAATCGTCAATGAGTAATTTTATAATAGTTTGAAAGCAATACCAACTCCATGTGAGAACTGCTACCATCAAGTCTTTACGTAGGTAGTTACACTTACGTAGAGCTGGAGCAACGCAACGGACTATTGACGATTGTCCGGTATAGATTTCAACGAGAACCATCCGGGGACAAGACCTCATAGTGTTGAACAACTGTCTCAGTTGACGAGGTCAACACTTAAGCTGGCACAGCCGCTATCCAAACTTCCACACCAGGCCAACGCGAGGATATTTAAGACCACAACAGTGCCCCCACGTACACGAAGATCTTGGGTTGGTCAAGTTTCGAACACGCACCCATTCGGTTGCTAAAAACCCTCGAGGCTTCAGTAGCTGTATTTTTAGTAGAGTAGTGAATAAAAATCTCTTCATTGCAATAATCGGCGACCATATTTTAACCATTAGACTGCGGCGGGTACAGGCAGTTATACCATGATCATGCCTGGAAAGAATTTAGAATACAGCCAGTGCAGCAATTATACCTTGAAAGTTATACGAACTGCGCCAATAAAGAATTTATACTACAGCCGGTACAGCAATTATACTTTGAAATTTAGACGAATTGCGCTATGAAAGAATTTATACTACAGCCGGTACAGCAATTATACTTTGAAAGTTAGACGAATTGCGCTATGAAAGAATTTAGACTACAGCCGGTACAGCAATTATACTTTGAAAGTTATACGAATTGCGCTATGAAAGAATTTAGACTACAGCCGGTACAGCAATTATACTTTGAAAGTTAGACGAATTGCGCTATGAAAGAATTTATACTACAGCCGGTACAGCAATTATACTTTGAAAGTTAGACGAATTGCGCTATGAAAGAATTTATACTACAGCCGGTACAGCAATTATACTTTGAAAGTTAGACGAATTGCGCTATGAAAGAATTTAGACTACAGCCGGTACAGCAATTATACTTTGAAAGTTATACGAATTGCGCTATGAAAGAATTTAGACTACAGCCGGTACAGCAATTATACTTTGAAATTTAGACGAATTGCGCTATGAAAGAATTTATACTACAGCCGGTACAGCAATTATACTTTGAAAGTTAGACGAATTGCGCTATGAAAGAATTTATACTACAGCCGGTACAGCAATTATACTTTGAAAGTTAGACGAATTGCGCTATGAAAGAATTTAGACTACAGCCGGTACAGCAATTATACTTTGAAAGTTATACGAATTGCACCAGAAAGAATTTAGACAACAGCTGGTAGAGCAATTATACCTTGAAAGCTATACGAATTGCGCCAAGAGAGAATTTAGACTAACGCCTATACAGCAATTATACCTTGAAATTTTTAGGAACTACGCTAAGAGAGAATTTAGACAACAGCCGGGGTACAGCAATTAGACCTTGAAAGTTATACGAATTGCACCAGAAAGAATTTAGACAACAGCCGGTAGAGCAATTATACCTTGAAAGCTATACGAATTGCGCCAAGAGAGAATTTAGACTAACGCCTATACAGCAATTATACCTTGAAATTTTTAGGAACTACGCTAAGAGAGAATTTAGACAACAGCCGGGGTACAGCAATTAGACCTTGAAAGTTATACGAATTGCACCAGAAAGAATTTAGACAACAGCCGGTAGAGCAATTATACCTTGAAAGCTATACGAATTGCGCCAAGAGAGAATTTAGACTAACGCCTATACAGCAATTATACCTTGAAATTTTTAGGAACTACGCTAAGAGAGAATTTAGACAACAGCCGGGGTACAGCAATTAGACCTTGAAAGTTATACGAATTGCACCAGAAAGAATTTAGACAACAGCCGGTAGAGCAATTATACTTTGAAAGTTAGACGAATTGCGCTATGAAAGAATTTAGACTACAGCCGGTACAGCAATTATACCTTGAAAGCTATACAAATAGCGCCAAGAAAGAATTTAGACTAACTCCTATACAGCAATTATACCTTGAAATTTTTAAGAACTACGCTAAGAGAGAATTTAGACAACAGCCGGGGTACAGCAATTAGACCTTGAAAGTTATACAAATTGCACCAGAAAGAATTTAGATAACAGCCGGTACATGAATTATACCTTGAAAGTAATAGGAATTGCGCTAAGAAAGAATTTAGACTTCAGCTGGTTCAGAATTTCCAGTTATATCTCTAACCGTAGTCAAAAGATTCTATGTGTAGATTTTTCAGCTGTGTGAGTCATTTGTCCTTTCGTCTTGTTCTTTTGAGGTAATTCGACTATTTGATAGTAGGGATGCGACATCGATGTTTTAACCCTCGATTTATTGGAGCCGATGTTTGTTAAAATCGATGTTTTAACACTGTCGATTTCTTTATGCTGTCGATGTTTTATTTTTGAATGATAAAAAGTACCATATTAAAAATTAAGAAATATAAACGTGCAACTAAGTATTTGTCAGCAATTACGACATCGGTCCCATCAGAAAGACTTTTTTTCCCTAACAGGTGGGATAGTTAGTAAAAAAAGAAGTCGGCATAAAGGGGAGAAAGTTAAGAAACTTCTTTTTTTACAAACTGTAAGTCACAAATATTGGTGCATACAATAATTACAGGCTTCAATTTTTATTCAATATTTACTTTCAATATTTTATTTCCAATAAATAAAAAATAAATTTGCCAAGTCCCCCCCAAGTTGATAAATAATTAATAATAACTAGTAATAATTATTGTTATGGACCTACCTCAGGGCTCAAAATACCCGGGTGCACAGGTGCACTGTGCACATAAAAATAAAATTGTGCAGCTAATTTTTTCCCGCTAGATGCACGCAGTGTACCTAACGTTAAAAAAAGGGAGGGAAACGTGTTTTATGTTATTTTGATGTTGGAACAAAATATTAGTATCGACCTCTCTCTCTCTCTCGTAAGGAACGTAATTAAAATTCCTAAGTACACACTATGCGAAACAAAATCATTGGTTCCTAACGAGTTAATACAGGAGGAAGGTTTACTTGTGCCACTGTCACCAGAACTTTCCGATGATCGAAACATTTTCCAGCTGTGCGCCGGAGAAAGGAGAATTTAGGTATTTAAATTTTTTTATTTACTATCTACTACTGACCTTTATAACATACCCAACTAATAAAGTAGTTTACATTACATTAATGCTCATATATTACGTTTTTTTTAATATGCACCGAAAATATAACCTGCGCACCTAATTTAAAAACTTAGGTGCACAAAGTGCACATGTATTAAAAAATCTATTTCGAGGCCTGACGTACCTAATTATACTTATAGTTAGTAGTACATTTGTTAAATTGTTGTAAATATTATTTTCTTTTATATTATTCAATTTGAAAATAAAAGAAATGTTAATTGTTGTTATTAATTTTTTTTTACTTTGTTTTGACAGCTAAACAAAATCCTAGTTAATAATTAATAAACACAGCAAATGACAAATTAAATCCCCCCCCCTACGAACATTAATGTTTGAAGTTACTAAACCAGTTTTAAGAATTGGGGGGAAGATGTTTAAATACACTGATGTTTAAAAACATCGATGGTTTTTGGGCGAAGTATTACAAACATCGATGTTTTAATTTTGAACATCGTTGTTTTAATTTTGAACATCGATGCTTTAATTTTGAACATCAATGTTTTGTTGTCGATGTCGCATCCCTATTTAATAGTATTGGGCTTGTTTTTATGTTTGAAGGACGGATCGTGAAGAAAATGTTAGTGGTCGATTTAGTTGATGGGGAGGGGTTGAATAGTTTTTCAAGGTGGCGATTGAGAGATGATGTTTGTGAAATTTTACTGCGGTTTCTACTGATTTTTAAAGGGATACATTTTGATGGATTGCGAGCGCTGACTATTTTTCAGCCTTCAAGTAAAACGTTTTAGGGTTGTCTGAATACGTTTCTTTTTTGCCAAATAGGACAGCTTATAGAGAAAGGCTTATCGCACCCTGGCAAGAAAAGTGACACAACTCAAAATTTCAGAATTTGAGAAAAAAACATCAACTTAAAGAATACAATAAAACTTATATTGAAATAGTATAAGCTTCTTTTGAATGTTAGGTAAGTATTTATGTCTTTAAATTCTATTATATTCTGTAGAATAGTAATGTAATACACTGGAGCACCTCATACATATTTTTCAATGACATAACATCGAAATTTTTATTTTATGACTTGTGTCACTTTTTTTGCTGGGGTGCGATATGATTTCTTTGACAATTTACATATTTAGGGTAGGATTAATATGTTCCTGGGCTTTTGTAGCCCGGTTGGAAGAGTAGTGGATTGGCAACTGGAAGGTTGCGAGTTCGAGACTCGATCCAACCAAACATTGTTATTAACGTGGGGGCTGGTGCATTTCAAAACTGTCGGAGCTCCATCTGCCCTCACGCTGGTGTGGTGTGGAAGTTTGGAGTGTGGGTAAGGTTGCCAGAACATCTCTTTTAAAGAGAACCTGTCCTCTTTTTCCACTCTGATCTTTTTTTTTTCACTCTTTTTTTAAGTCGGATTTTTTTATGTCCTCTATTTTTTTTTGTTCACTTTTTGTTCTCTTTGTTCATTATTTCGGATTGTGTTAAATAATATACTTTACACACACAGTTCAAACTTTATTCTCTAATAAATTCAAATAGCTTACTATATCGCTTTATAAACCACAGTACATTCTACGAAAATCGTACACATTATAAAAAAGCATCAACGTATAATAGGAAGTTCAACCTCTAGTGTATACTGAGCTCCATGTTAAAACGTCTCATTACGAGATCAAATAGATAACCAATGAGAATTTAGATTCGTGTTAGTATAATAAGAATGAGAAATATGTTACTCTTATTATATCAGAATGAACAGAAAGAAATATGGTTCTTATTATATCAGAATGAATAGTAAGAGACGATATTCGCAACCTTTTTTAGTTTGGAAGGAACTCGCGTTGCCAACTTAAACACCTTTTAGAATTAAATCGAAGTCGATAACTCAACTGTGATGGCTGAGCAGAATTTGACGAGTTATAATTATGTGTTTATGTATTAATTACTCGTGTTGTTTGTCAGAAGTATTTTTATTAGTTAAGTCTTGTTAAATTATAATATTTTGTGTTTGTTTATGTGATTAAGTTAAAAGAATATAATATTGGTTGCAGTTCCTTTATTAATCGAAATTCTAAACAGGCGGTACATTTGGATATAGAATTGTAAAGAAGGTATAGTCTCGTCAGTGTTTTGAGACATAATGTTGTCAGTAATTTTTCCAGCAAGCTTTTCAAATGATCGAACACTCTTTCGGAAGTTATTGAAAAACTTCTCTTGATTTTCACTTTTAGTGTCCTCTTTATATCCTCTAACCAGATGTTCTCTTTTCTGATATCATCTTCTGGCAACCCCAACTCAGGGGTTGATCTTGTCATCTGACCGTTGTTCAAAATTACGAGGTGTTGTCTTTCCCTTCAAGGTTGATCCAAGCCGTCACCAATAGCTCGCTGTGTTGTTGCCCCAGTGCGGCCATCTACATCGTTCTCACAAAAACCGGGTAACTAAATTTGCAAATTATTAAGTTATTAGATACGATTTTCTGGATGGGAAAATCGAGGAACTCCAACCATAATTGAAGGCAACCCGCATTTTTAAGTTGAATTCAATTATTTCGCTCATAAAGCGCAGGAATGGTTTTCGAAGAGACAATCGCATTCGCAGGAAACGTTCTATTGGTTTAATATATTTAGAATAAAACCTTTCCCTACAAAAGCGGGTATTTCACGTGAAAGGTGCCTAACGAGCTCTTAAGCATTCTTAAGTGGCCAATTTGCAGACGAAAATAAAAACAAAAAAATAAAATAAAAAACTTGGCAGTTCGCCGGAGTTGAGAATTCTCTTTTTTTCACCTCTTCTGGAAAAGAGTATTTTTTAAAAGAATTAAATCTACGCGACTTGGCCACGAGCCAACTAATTCCAAGTTCCCGAATTTAAAACACCGGCTTTTTTTTAAAAGACGTTACGCAAAAGGTCGCGGAATGCTGAATTTTTAATGCTGACATTGCAATTAAAAATGTATGATCGAACCTTTGCACTCGAAGTCGAACGGAATGCTTTTTGTTGCTGTTTTCCTTTTACCATTTGCTCTGATTAGATTGTTTTGCTCTTCATTTCGATCTCGTTTCATTTGACTAATTAAAGTCAAGAATCTCTGACTCATTAATCTTTAATCGCTGGAAATCGGAGCAAAAACCCGTTTATTGATCACACGATTTAGAATTTCGGAGAATGCCGAGATGAATGGACGGGTTTATACAGGGTGGTCCCGAATTCATGGTACAAACTTTAATGGTAGGTACAGGACATTGTAACAATGATTTATTGTATAGGAATGTATAGTCGCAAGTGACGCGGTGAGGCGAAAACAGGGGAAATAACGGCCGAAAGGAAAAACAAAGATTTTATTGAAAGCGTTGTTGACAAGTGTCATGTTTACAGTAATTGTTCAAAATTGCGTCCACCAGTATCGATACATGCTTGACAGCGTCGGTGGAGCGATTGGCGTACACGTTCAAAGATGCCTGGTATTTCACGCACACCTGCAGCAGCTACAGATAAGCGAGCGACGAGATCCTCATCTGAGTCAACTGGAGTCTCATAAACAAGATGCTTTAGATGTCCCCATAAAAAGTAATCGAGGCTCGATAAATCGGGAGATCGGGGTGGCCAAGGGACTGGTCCACCACGCCCAATCCATCGAGTACCAAACGTGGCATTCAGGTAATTCCGTACATCAATGCTGAAGTGTGCTGGCGCCCCATCGTGCTGAAACCACATGCGGTTACGAATGGCGATCGGAACATCATGCAGCAGTTGTGGTAACACTTCTTTCAGAAAAATAAGATAGCTTCCGCCAGTGAGCCGCGTGGGTAGTAAGTATGGGCCAATCAAAAAGTCGTTCACAATACCAGCCCACACATTAATACTGAAACGTTGTTGAAACGCATGTCGACGCGTTGCATGTGGATTATCGGTTGCCCACACATGGGAATTGTGCGCATTAAAGACACCCTCGCGTGAAAATGTCGCTTCATCTGTAAATAGCACATAATCTACGAAATCCGGCTGCAACGCACATTGCTGCATCACCCACAGGCAGAAGTTCACGCGGCGAGGATAATCTGCCGGATTCAATGCTTGTACTTTCTGAAAATGGAAGGGGTGTAAGCGATTTTCGTTTAACACTCTGCATACAGTCTGATGACTCACACCTACGTCACGCGCAACAGTTCTTGTGCTTGACTCGGGTCTATCAGCCACAATGTTCAAGATGCTTTCTTCCAGCCTTGGAGTGCGTACAGCTCTTACTCGACCAGCGCCATGTCTGTTGACGTCGAACGCACCTGTTTCACAAAGTTGACGATGTAACCGTTGAAAAATTCTATGATCCGGCATTCGTCGATCAGGATACTCCGCGCGATACATTCGTAACGCAGCTCTGCCGTTACCATTTGCACGGCCGTACATGTAATGCATGTCTGCTTTTTCTGCATACGTAAAGTCACCCATCGTCTACGGCAGCACAATTGTGAATGGCGCTTTTCCCTACTGCGATGCATCATGTTCAACAGCAGCTAGACATCTACTGCCCTCTACCGGCAATGATACCAACCGATCACTCCATTTCTCTTTCCTTTTATTTCCCCTGTTTACGCCTCACCGCGTCACTTGCGACTATACATTCCTATACAATAAATCATTGTTACAATGTCCTGTACCTACCATTAAAGTTTGTACCATGAATTCGGGACCACCCTGTAGTTTGTCACTTTACGATTGTTGTTACTGCTTCATAAGGTCTAATTACCAAATGGAGTCTGAAGCTTTGAAATTATTTCAATTCCCGGAGTGTGTGTCATTAATTTTTAAAAAGATGCTGGTGTGTGTTGAATTTTTAATAATTTCCGAGCCCTAATTGGAAGTGATGTTGTTCTTTTATTGATTCAGACATTATAATTTGAATTAGTTTTACAAGAAATGGATATTATGCCTATGTTCATAAACCACATTTATTGTATAGTTATTGCGATACCTATATACACTGGTATTCATAATTAAGATAATTTTCTCGTGGGAGCCATTACCTCCAGTACTTTGGGACATACACCATATGGACAAAGATCTTTGTACACTGCAGAAATTCGGATGAGGTAGAGTTGTTTTCCTGGTTATGACTCGGCAGGTTGTTTTGTGGAACTAAGACCATGAACACAGACGTGTACGTCGATGTTCTCGATGATTCTGCCTTGCCTACACTATGGCATTACTACGGCGATGATGGTTGTGTCTTCCAACAGTATCGAGCTCCATGTCATACTACAAAATGTGTGATGGGCTGGTTTCCTGAAAGTGGGGTGAATTTGTTTGACTGGCCTGTTCAGAGCCCCGATCGCAATCCGAACTGGAGCGAAGCATGCCCATCTTTACAACAATATATTTACATAGTCTTAGAAGAGGCATGGCGAGCTATTCCCGCCCATACTTACAGAGAACCTGTAGAAAGTGTGTCTTGGTATGTAGCAGCTGTAAAAAGCAAACGGAGAGCCTACCCGTTACTAAATAGAATAATAAAGCACTTTTTCTGAAAAACATGCAGTATCCAATTACTTTTGTTCAAATTGTGTATTTTAATCAAATTAGCTTTTGCACATAAAAGGTTGAAATAATACAAAATAATACCCATACAACAGTTATAGTACACACGCATGATCGTACGTAAGACTCGTCAGCGCAGGAAGGCTTAAAACAGAAGTTACAATGTTGACACAAAAAATGGGTTAATAGGGTGTCACAAAATATACAAGGATAATGTCTTGTAATTGGGATCCACATACAGATGACGAGATCAATGCTTGATCTGGCATCAAACTGACACACAAGGTCAACGTGCAGACAGAGTTGGGATGAAGTGTTCAAAAAAATCACACGCCCTGTACAAAAAAAAATTTATTTTATTACATTTGTATTGTTTTTGTTTATTTACCGACATTTTATTCATTCAGTCATTTACATCATGAAAGCGATAGTTTAGATTAACAATGACACCTGTCAATTATACTTACGTCGTTGTTCCAATTACAATCATTCATAACAGCACTTCCGTCGTAGTCCAAGACAAATTAAACTGCTACAATCGTTCAAGACAGAACCTGCGTCGTTATTCAAGACAAAAATTCAACCACTACAATCATTCAAGATAGCACTTTCGTCTTAGTTCTAGCCAAATTCAACTGATACAATCGTTCAAGACAGCACTTGCGTCGTAGTTCCAGACAAATTCAACTGATACAATCGTTCAAGACAGCACTTGTGTTGTAGTTCCAGACAAATTCAACTGATACAATCGTTCAAGACAGCACTTTCTTTGTTGTTCCAGTCAAATTTGGGCCGCAGTATACCAGTTGGATGAGAAACGGATTCATAACCGGAGGGTTGAGAATTCTAATCTGTCGTGGTCTCAAATGTCCTCACATTTGCATGGTGTGTAAGTTTGGAGAGTGGGGTGGTGCCAGCTCGGATGTGACCTCTTCTTCTGACCGTGGTTCAAGATTACGTGGTGTCCTCAGATCTTTGGGTTTGATCCCGGACTATTGCCAACAGCCCGTTTTGTTCCAATACCACCTTAATTAAATACCTACCTATCTACCTCTTGCCAAATTCGACATACTATCATTCAAGACAGCAATTGGCTGTGGTGTAGTTCCTAACATCCTGTCATGAAAATCTGAGTCAGAACTAACACTAGCGTCGTTCTACTGTGATGGACGATGAGAAACTATTGAACCGAGGACAACACCATGGAATTTTGAATCACGGTCAGATGATGTGGTCACACTTGAGCTAGTACCCCCATTCTCCAAACTTCCACATCACGCCAACGGAAGGACATTTAGATCAAGACAGATCTAACTTGTACCATCCCCTTATAGACACGACGGTTTTTCTTTGGATTCGAATTCGCAGTCCTCCTGTTGCTAATTCGTTGCTCTTCGAACCGGGCTACCGAACGCTCGTGATTTCTAATGGAACACTCAGTGGGCAGCTATAGTTACTCTTAGGTACTCTTGGGTCCAACCCAATACTGTCGTGTACAAGGGATTGGTGCACGTTAAATCTGTCGTGGTTTCAGTGTCCTCGAGTTAGCGTTGTTCGGAAGTTTAACAAGTGCCAACTCCAGTGTTGACCATAGACGTGAAATATAAGTATACTGATTATTTCTATTGAGAGAAGGTTGAAAAAGTGTGATCAATATGTCGACCAGTTGTCACGTGAAAAGAGTTGAAACTTTTTCTGGGACATACTACACCAAACTGAAATAATATATATGTAATTTCACAATATTCTCCTCTCATAGATCACTTAACATACCTAGTTTTCCAAAGACATTTCTTTTCATTTACAGCCGTTATAAAAACGACTCACCCGATTGCAATTGCACAATTTACGTCACAGAACAAAACGGAAGGTAACAATCAATAGGGTAATGGTAATGGTAATGGTAATTTTAGTTAACGTCGTACTAGAGCAACACAACGGGCTATTGACGACGGTCCGGGATCAGTCCCTTAAGGGAAAGATCCGAGGACAACACCTCGTAATTTTGAACCAAACAATCAATAGGGATTAATGTTTTCTACAAATATCAATACTTAAAATTTGTCTTCATGTTAAATTGGGTGTGGTAATTTGGATTCTAAGCACAATTTCAGGTGGATTTGATGAAACAATAATGTAAAATGGCGTAATATTGACCGAAAAAAATCCATGAAAACCATTGAGGGAGCGTGTAAATGTTCGGTGTTCAATCACATTATAAATATTAATAAAGACGTTGAAATGGTCCGATAACTCTTTAGTGGACTGTATTAGAATGTATGCAAATCGTCGTAACAAAAACTACCTTTATTAATAGTAAACTTAACAACGTCGTGGATCGACCACTCTCATCTAGGCTAAGGAAGCCTAGTACAAATTAGGGCTAAGGAAGCCGCGCTTTCTTAAGCTCTAGGAGAGTACCTCTCTCCTCCGTCTCTCAAGCCTCAATGGCACCCACTCGCTCACACAGCGCCCTTTACAATATAGAGATTTAACAGACGTGTAGTGGCCGTCGCAGTCAATGACCTGTTGCAGACGCCTTGGTATGGAGTTCATTAAAATAGTGACAAAGTCAGAATCAATTCTGACTGAATCCCAGAATCTGTTGGCAGAAATTTCTGTTTTCACTTTGTGAAAAATCCCCAATAACGATAATAACCATCGAATTTTGCAAACAGTCTCACTGCGCTACTAATTATGCATGTAATGAGTTGAAATTTGGAATTCCGATGTTTCAGTAACAGTTGAATCACATGGTGTCAAAATTTGTCCATGTTTCTATTCATAATTTTTATGAACATAAATTTCATAATTGATTGAAATAGTAAGGTTACTTTGATAATTAAAATGTTTATAGGTTGTTTTTGGGTAGCAAAGGATGAAAAAAACAACTTCCTAAAAAATTATTGTTTTTATTAATATTAATTAAAAATTAATGTTAGCAAATATAACAAAAAACGTGAAACACCAATTTAATATTAAGATATCTAATTTTCAAACACTTACAAATCGGTGAAAAAATCAATAAAATTGATGAACTTTTTTTTATTTCCGCCTGAAATTGTGTTGAATACGAATTTGTGATAAAAGATAGGAGTTCGTATTGACATTATAGGAGCAAGCACTCAATTCAATATGAAGACGGTCCCTTAGACAAATTTTAAATATTGATATTTGTAGATAACATTTATCCCCATCGAGATTGCTACCTTCCGTTAAGTTCTTTTGCGATGTAAATTGTACAACTGCGATCGGTTTTTTTGAAAGGGTGTACAAGAAATATGTTACAAATAATAATAGGTTATTTTATTTTTTTTAATTATATTATTATTTTACGAGTTGATAGTCCTCTCATATACATAGTAATAGTAAAAAATCTAAATATAACCTCTTGTTGTATTGAAACTATCAAAAAATAAAAATGGAAGTGTTCGTACAGAAAATAGAGATATTGTTCGTGTTTAGTTAAACAGAACCGAGAGTGTTCCGAATTCTATTTTAAGAAATTCGAATATGAATATTTGTGCTCGCCTCCAGCCACAATTAAAACAAAAATTCAAATACAGTATAATAGAATTAAAAGGCAACTAATACCATTTTTTCACGATGGTCCTGCTCTGATACGAAGTCACGTGTAATAGAATTAACAATTTTGGAGTGTAGGTGATATTTGGGTCGATAGCTTTCTCAGAAATTCATTGGTAATTTGGCATTCAACTGGGATTCTGGACAGTAACATAAATTCTGGGATAATCCCGGCCAATCTGGGACGGTTGGCAACCCTACACATGACTGTTCTATGAAAAATTGACGGAATTGGTATCTTTGGCGATATGACGTTATATGAGGGTAGGTGTGTGAATGTGCATTTCTAAAGTGGTGTTAAAAGAGGTGAGCACGTCCATGTCTACTACAATCAGATGCTCAATCAATGGACCAAATCAGTCGCGCGGATTAATCAGATGATGAATCAATGAATAACCGTATTTTCCCCGTCCCGTGAAACAATCAAATAATTATTGTTAGTTTCCACCCAGAAGACGAAAGCAGTTAATACGGGTGATTGGTAGGTAAAGGTTATCTACAAATATCAATATTTAAAATTTGTCTAAGGGACCGTCTTCATATTGAATTGGGTAGTTGCTCCGATAATGTCAATACGAACCCTTATCTTTTATCACAAATTTGGATTCTACACCATTTCAGTAGAAGTAGATGTTACTAGTAGAAGTTTTGGTCACATTAAAAGGTAACCATTGCTTACTCTCATACTTCATTTATGGTGTTGATCTTTTCATGTGAGCGTGACTCATCATCACAAGGTGTCCTCAGATACAGTAGAACCCTAATTATCCGGACTCCAGTTATCCGAATCACCCATCATCCAGATCGCTTTGAGCAAAAAAAGAAATCAGCAAAATCAGCATTTTAAAAGTTTCTTATCGGTGAATGATAGAAATGGAGAGGACGAAGTGTCAGTTGAGGCCTTAAGAAACATCATAGGTAACATTCCTGGATGTTCCGAGTGCAGTGCAGAGGACGTAGGCGAGTGGCTGGTGTGGGTTTCTTCGGATCCAGGATTCGAAATTCTCAGTGACGATGAACTCATTCAAAGTGTGAGAGAAGAACTCATTGATGACCCGGAAGATGACGACACTATTGATACGCAACCAGACGCGGTACCGTTTGCTAGGAAGGCGTTTGAATGACACATTGCTAAAATGGACGGAGGGTGAAAGCCTCTAGACGTTGCCCCTAGTGCACAAGCGGCTTACTGAGTGCGAAACACAATCTACAGCTACTCATCGACAAGCGCATGAGAGACTTGGCCGCACGGAAGACCACGAAACAACTGACTTTGACTGATATGTTTGAGCAATGATACATTTCAATACTGTATGTAAGTACAAAATGTAAATAAAATTGTTTTCATAGTCATTGCATTAAATACAAAAGCTAAACTCGTTTTCTGGATAATTGGAGTGCTACTGTATATCCCTTCGTGGTGGAAATAGCCCGTCGATTGGTTCCAGCGACGTTAATTAATTACCTACCCTTCGCGGTAGATCCCTGACCGTCGCCAGCCGACCAACCGGTATAGTGGTTAAGGTGTTAGCCTCTAGATCGGAAGGCTCTTGGTTCGAATCCGGGTCCGGGCATGGATGTTTGTAAACGTATGGTGTAGAGGCGGCTGGTGCACCTTAAATCTGTCGTGGCCGAAAGTCCTCACGTTGGGTTGGCGTGGAAGTTTGGAGAGTGGGGTGCCAGCTCAGGTGTTGCTTCGTCATCTGACCGTGGTTCAAAATTACGAGGTGTTGTCCTCGGATCTTTCCCTAAAGGGACTGATCCCGGACCGTCGTCAATAGCCCGTTGTGTTGCTCTAGTACGACGTTAACAAAAATTACCAAATTACCAATTACCTGACCGTCGCCAGTTGCCCGTTGCATTGCTACAGTGCAATGCTAATTTAACTACATACCGGATGGGTTAATCACAAATATCCATACTATTTACAAACCAGAATTTGAGCAGGGAAACTACTGATTTGACGAGATGTCACCACCAGGCGGGAATCGACATACCCTTGAGTGGACTAACCAAAACAAGTGTCTGTCTGCGGATTTCTACTGTCGAAACAGTCCTTCGGGTTGTGCAGTACTCTGTTTACGATTATTGCTTACTTTTTAAAAGTAAAAAGGCCAAATTTTAATTAGTTTAATGAATGAAAATCAAATGCAGGGTTAATTAGTTTGAGGTTCAATGAAACTGAATTGTGGGTATGGTAATTTTTCTAGATAGGTAGGTATTTTAATTAGCGTCGTTGGCGACGGTCCGGGATCAATCGGATCCGAGGACATCACGTAATTTTGAACTATGGTAAGACGACGAGGTCATACCTAAGCTGGCACTACACTCTCCAAACTTGCCCACCACTTATTTTGCTGGGTGTTAAGGTTCAAGAATGATATGTAAAATGACTTAGAACGTTGTGAAGAAGACTAATTCTACATGGTTTCACAGATATTATCTATGATGTAGCAAAGATAATTTGAGGGTGTTATTTGGTTCTGTGCTTTCGTGCTTCTTCTAACGCGAAAGTAGGTTGGTATTAAAATTACAACTCAACAACGGGCTATTGGTGGCGGTTCAGTATCAATTCCGAAGGTAAAAGGACGTGGACAACACCTAGCCCTTATGAAAATTTCTATAGAATTCTGTAAGGACCCCGAGCGATCTGGTCCTATTTATGTCCTCCTTGTTTACAAGTACAGCAAACACTTTCCATTCTTAAAGGAAACTTTATTGAACTCCCAAAATACACAAAATTAGTCATACATCGAAGAAGCCTTTTTCGCTGCCACGCCGAGGTTCCCCCGTAATTCTTCTGCGTATCCCCTTTTAGGGTCACCCCTTTTCCTCTCTCCCTTCTCCTTGTGGGACAGGCCTTAACGCGCCCCTTCAAAATTCTATAAAAATTTCTAAAGCTAATTCAAAGAATTATGGCCCGTTTCTACACATAAGCCCTATAAAGAAATCTCTAGAAATCTCTTTTAAAATGTCCGTAGAAGCTATATAATTCTATACTCTCATTTCTTTTGTTTCACACGTGACTTTACTTTTCTATAGTTATTTTTTATATAGAACTCTCTTTAAACTTCTATAGAAATACAATTCTATAAAAAAAAATTTCACATTTCTATAGGCTCGTTTTCTCTATAGAAATCTCTATAGAATTCTAGAAATTTTTCTATCAAAAGGAAATGTAGTTTCTCTATTGAGGTCTCTAGAAAGTTCTATGGAGCTCTATAACATTTTTTGTTAGTGGTGTTCAGATTTTTTGGCACTAGGTCTAAAAACATCTAAACAGATCCAAAACTAACTCAACAAGCGTGTTGCACTAAACAAGTGAAATCGTTTAAGCATTTTCATGTTTGTAAGCCAAGCAGATAATTTAGTGACGAAAAAATTCCTATTTCGAATCCTAAATTTTCTCCGAACATTTAAAAGAAAGAAAACAGAACGAGCAAAAACATTCGGGTCATTTTTAAAGTTCTGTGATTCAACCCCCGCGGCAAATAATTAACTTCGATTTCCTTTTCTAAACACTTTTTTACTCACCGATCCTCTCGAAAGATAAGAAAAATATCTAAGAATAATAGTCCAATAAAACGAACAGCGCTGTCTCTAATTCGCCTCGGGGTAGAATCGAGCAAGAACAATAGGACACCTATTCAAACTCCTAAAACTACATCAAATAATACCTGAAAATGAAGGGAATAAACGCTGAGAAACAAGGGAACGAATTCGATTTCGATTAATCTTTCGTTTTTATTTCCGGAACCAGTTGGGGGTATCTCTTTTCTTCCACTCCTGTTTTATTCGAAATCATCGCCCGTTTTTCGAAGGAGTTTCCGGTTTTCCCACAGATGTGGATATCCTGAAAGGAAAATGGCGCACAAGCAAATTAATTTGACAGATTTTCTTCGATCGAGATAAGTTGAGATTTTTATCGTTTGTCATTGTTTGAAAACTGTTTGATTTTGGAAGAAAGAGTGACTAATTGAATACAGGTTTGGAATTGTTTTACGTTCCATTCTTTGAGAAAGCTATTAGTTTTAAAATTTTAATTCGATTTGAGAAAATTTATTTAAGAAATGAATTTTTAAAGTACTAAGTTATTTTGCTTAATTCCGTTGTAAAAAAATTCATTAACTGTTAGTTTGGAAAAAAGGCTTTTCTTCAGAAAACAATCTTTTCTTTAAATGCTTTTTAGACTGAAAAACGAACAAATTCTATTTGATTGATCTTTTCTTTTCTATTTCCGTAGCCAGTTGAGTGTGACATCTTTTCTTCCAGTTCTCTTGTTCTATTCGTAATCATCGCCCTTTTTCTGAAGAAATTTCCGGTTCTTTCTGCAAACAATATTTTCCCAAGCCAGAACTTCGTTAGTATACAAGTAATCGAGAAAATTCTAAAAATTCACTCTAGCACGTTTTCTTTCCATAGTCCGAACTAGTATATTAATAACTCGTAATCTACATGATATCTAACAAAATATGTTAAAGTAAATGTGAATGGTCAGAAGGAAGTATACTAAAACGAATTTTTATTAATTTACATATATATTTTTTGTGATCCTCTTCAGAAAAAAGTTATGTATACAAAAAAATATATGATATAGAAAAGCAAGAAAAAAAGACAACTATATTTGGATTAAACATTGAAATAAAACACTCCACGTGTGTAGATTACTTATTAAATTGAAATCACTATCAATATATCTTCCAAGGAAGAATTATGCAGTCAAAAAAATCCCTTTCTAGCAAAATTATTACATGTATTCCATTTGTAAAGATTTATCATTAAATTATTCAGTCTGCTGATGTATCGGGACGTTAAAAGCATTACAAGATACTAAAAGAGCGACTTAATTTTGCTATGTAGGAGGTTGTCAACTGTTTAGTTGAAGTAATGTCGTTACGGTTCGTAGGTATATAAATTAATCTCTTACTGGAGCAACACAACGGGGTATTGGCGACGATCTCATTGGCGATTCACCTCCAACGAGAAAGATCCGAGGACAACACCACGTTATTATAAACCACAGTCACATGACGAGGCAACACCTGAATGAACACCTCGCTCTCCACACCACGGAAACGTGAGGACATTAGAGGCCATTTCAGATTTAACGTGCACCAGCCCCTTTGCACACGATGTGCTTTGGTTGATTTGAACTCGCAACCCTCCGGCTACAAATTTGTTACGCTTCTACCCCGGATATCACGGTCCCCAATGTTTGCTTTGAAGCATGAATGGAGCTTTGAAGCAATGAAACCAAAATGATTTCGCATTTCAGAAGAATGTACACACGAAGATTCATAATTCATATCTCTAAAAGGTATTCTTTCAATGTCTATAATAATGTAAATTTGTCCTTGCCCGTGACAGTTCTTTTCGTGAGGTCAGAAGTGACCACTGCTCGCTAACCCCGGTAATTGCTACGCATTCTTATTTAATTGGAAAAATATTAAAGATATTCAAATTAGTTATTAAAAAAAATGTATAAGGTATCGATCTGTTGTAAAATTTTCCGCAGAATTCAAATCCGTTGAAATTTTTATTCAATCTTTAACGATCGTTGAGATAGATAAAAGCACTGAAGAACGCCAATCATAACTTTTTATTTGTTTTGCTTCACTCGAATACGTTGCTCAAGAAATCAAAATGAATGAATCCGATCTCTTTACCCACGTAGGTCAAATTCTTCGCGGTGTCCAAATTCGTATTGGAAAAAATAAAAAGTTACAATTTGAAAATTCGTTATTTAAAGATAATCATATTTTTTAGGTACAGATTTAATGTAAAATTTTCCTATCTTTTTTTACTCTATCTTTAACGATCTAGGAGATAGAAAAAAGAACTACGTAGCTTCAGTTGAAACTGGTTATTTGCTTTGTTCGTCTGCTGAAATCTGTATACTCGGAAAATAAAACGGTAAAAATAAATTTCTAATCTGTGATCTCTTTCTACTGTTGCCGTTCTAGGAAAAATAATAATAATATTAAATGCCAATAAAATAATTTTAAAATGTTCTAAAGTAAATTTTAAAATTTGGGCGGAAAGAAAAATCACAAACAATTGGGACTATCTGCATGCCAAATTTCATTATTCTAAGTGCCATAGATTCGTCAGGACACTGCATACAGGGCACAAATAAGACAGAGAAACACCTTCTTTTATCAAAGTAGAGATATGCAGGTTTTATGATAGTACTTATGGGGTGTTCAAGGTCGCTAGATGTTTTAAAGGACGTCGTACTGGAGGAACATAACGGGTTATTGAAGACGGTCCATGATCAATCCTCAAGGGAAAGATTTCGAGAACAAAACGCAATTTGGAACCGGGCCAGATGACGAGACAACACCTGAACCAACACCCCACTCTCCAAACTTCCACACCACGCCAATGTGAGGACATTAGAAGCCACGACAGATTTGACGTGCACCAGGTGCCTTTGTACACGACTATCTTTGCTTCGATTCAAACCCATAATCCTCCGGTTACAAACCCGTTACTCTTCCAACCAGGATACTGCAGTCCTGTGATGTTGAAGCAAAAACCGAAATCGCAGGCCTAAATCAACCAAATTACTTTTCAATAATAACGACACCATTATTAATGCTACATACATAAAAATGAAATTCTTTTCGAAAAAGTTTAATACCAGAAGTAGGCAGAAGTACGTTTTCAAAGTTCTTAAGGAAGATAAGCTACCTTTAAATACAAATACGGGTCGCTAAACGGCAGTGAAAATAAATTACTTTTACTCATTATAGTGGTGTAGTCGTAAATTAAGCAGTGACGGTACGCTCTGACCTGGGTGGTATTGTAAGTAGGAAAGGGGGTTGAGGTACAGAATGGAGCAGTAATTTATTATTTTTTATTTATTTCTCGTAAGAAAAGAAACAGTACCGGAACGGCGTTCCGACTCCACTACACCCCTTATCATAGCTCACACACCCTGTACGCATCTCAAAATCAATTCTTGAAAGTAATTACTAAAGCATCGTGGAAAAAAATTTCAAAATATGTTTCTAAGAATTCTACTTCCTAGGAAATGCAAGAATGCAGATATTTTAAGACAAAAAAATACTCGTTAGAAGCTGATGATGAAAAGACTAAGGTTAAAAGCATTAATGAGGTCCAATTTTAATTAGGTAAGGGAACGAAAAAGACATACCAAGCATTCTCCTACTGGAGATTAAACTTTTAAAATTGCTACCTTTCGACTCGATAAATTGTTTCGCTTGTTAAAAAATACATAATCAGATAACTGTTAACTTGGGTCCCCATTCGTTTATGATTTTTGATCTTCTTTTATCAATGCAGTTAACAAATTATTAAAAATTCCTTTTTGATCTTAAAGTGGCGTTGGGTCTGTTCCATTTGATCTTAGTTTCTATGATTCTTGAGCTTTTGTTTTATACTCATACTAGCTACTGCGTGGATAGCTCGGCGTTACTTGCCGTGAAGTAAGGTATTAATCGGGTGTATAAAATTTTCCGCAGATTTCCAAACCGTTGAAGATATATTCAATTAAAAAATTATTCATTTAAAGAAAATCCTAATTTTCGGTATCAATCTAAACTGAAATTTTCCGCAGATTTCAAATGCATTGAAATTTTTACTCTATATTTAACGGTAGGAGATAGAAAAAAGAACTGACTTCGTTTAAACGATTTATCATCTGGCTGGAAATTTATTCGAAAGCGCAAAATCAAAGCGGAAATGAAAAAAATACTTTTCTCAGCGTTCTGCGAATGGAAAAAACCTGGTAAGGTTCCAAACCCTCAATGCAAGGTCACACGGGTAGAAATAGTTCTCCGCGTTTGAAAAAGCGATGATCAATAAAACTATTAAATTCATTTAAAAAATTTCTAGATTAAATTTTAAAATTCGCCGGGACCCAAAAATTGCAAATTATTTGGACTATCTGTGCGCCAAATCTCATGGCTGTAAGTGCCATAGAATCGTCCGGATTTTGCGGCCCCAAACAGACAAATAAACAAACAAACACTTTCTTTTGTAACATTAAAGATTATTTCAAAGTATTTAAATAGTATTTGATATTGAAGTTGGGTCAATCGTTCCACAGTGTTTGTAAAATTGCTTGTTGGTTCGTAAAAGCGATGGAAGACTATTTATTTAGCACGACACATTTATTAAACATAACGACACACATCACATAATACAATACGACATACAAAACGCGAAACACCGATGTTACACGCTCGACATTCAACACTGATTGAATCATTGATAACTCAAGTCTTTCGCGCTGTTTTTCCCGTCAGAAGTATCGATGCCACTCACTACTTGCTTAGGCAAAGGAATCATCGTATTAAGCGCGGGAATGAATATCTGAACTTCGATAGTGATTGTGACCAGTCATTTAGAATTTTTCGATCTCTTGCTTTACTGATAATGAGGTAGCTATATCCCAGTTGATAGAATCGCGGAATATCAAACGCATGGTTTCGAGTTCGAAACTCGAACCAACCAAAGACCTTCGTATACGATGGGGCTGATACAAGCTAAATCTGTCCTACCTGCCTAAAATTCGGAATGATATATTTAATGGATCGGAATTCATACTTGTTGATTGATTAACGGCAGTTAGAAGAAATGCCAAACATCCTCTAAATAGCGATAAAATAAAGTTGTGTGTTTGGATGTGTACTATCCCCTCTCAAAGTTTCGCCAATCTTTTAAGAATACACACACATATATATACCTTCCCGTTTGATCCTAGAACGTCGCCAATAGCCCGTTGTGTTGCTCCAGTGCAACGTTCATTGAAATTACTAAATAAGTAAAAATTAAATAATTGAGAAATTAAATAATTGAGTCAGATGCGGAATTGTAATTTGCATTCATAATAATTTTGGAAACTTTGAAAAGTAACTTTTTTTAAATTACTCGTGTTATTTCGAATTCTTAAAAATAGTAGATACCAGATGAGAGTATTTTCAGTGTGAAAAAATAAACAAGATCGTTTGCCAAGGTTTTATATCCTATGTTTAAATAGTCTGGACAACATACATATCGTGCGTACCTTAACATGTAGTTTATCACCATTTTGGAAACGTTTTGCGATTAACCTTTTGACTACGGCTATAGATATAACAAGCACGATACTTTCTTGGCGCGAATCTTGTACCTTTCAAGTTACAACTCCTATACCAGCAGTAGTCTAAAGGTAATTGGTATTGATGAATCTAATATGATTGAATGAATTGGTATTAGATTATAATGTATCAATTCTCTGAATTTATTGTTTGCAAATTTTATTTTGACCAAGTGCTGATATAGTATTCGAAAAAAAGCCCAGGCTTTGTCTGGTCATTTGACCGTGGTTCAAAATTACGTGGCGAGTCCTCGTATCTTTTCCTCGGGAGGAGATTCCAGACCGTCATCAATAGCCCGTTGTGTTGTTCTAGAAGGACGTTAAGAAATACCAACCTTCGATTTCGAAAATCAAGCCCACTGACTTCGCGTTTAAATTACGTACAGAAAATACATTTTAGAAACATTACCGCCATTTTTATATGTCTCGACACAAAATGCCTGTCATAATATTTTTAAAATATTTATTGAAGAATATGACGCATTGTTTTTTCCATTACGTGTTTCGAAAACTCTTCCACTCAGACAACCCAGCGGGTTATCAAGGCTTTCAGAGCGCAGGTGGTTAAAGTTATCGTTTGGACATCAGACGAAAATGAGCCTCTCTCAACGCCAGGAAGAAAAATAAACTCGAAATGAATTCCGCTGCGTTCGCAATTAGCGTGAAAGCTCGGACCGTAACAATGTGGGTAAGTGATGAGGGGCGTTTAAGTCATGCAATAATTCCGAAAGCTTTGTTTTCAGCTGGCAATGAGAAGGGAAGGAATCGTTCTCGTGCTCACGCTGCGTGAAGGTTCCATTGCCGTAAAGGCTTACAAGCGGGTGGTGTATCTGTTTGGAAGGTAGGTAGTTGTGAATGAACGTCGCACTGAAGGAACACAACGAGTCATTGGTGACGGTCCGGGATCATTCGTAGACTTGAAATTCAAGAAGACTGAGCATTGCTATGAAATGAGCTTCGAAAAGGGAGAGCAACATGTCAACTAGTAGTCACGTGACAGCTCTGTGAAATATTTTGGCCGATTCAGCATCTTATCGCCTCGTTTGTCGATATATGTATAATCACGGGGTAGGCATGTGAATGGTCAGATAATAAAATGGCGACAAAAAATTGTGAAATCGCCAAAGTATATTACTATATCGCGCTCAACAATCAGATTATGAATGAATGAATGAATGGTCATCTTCTTTCGTCCCGAGAACGAATCAAATGACGAATGTTCGTTTCCTACCAGCTGACAAAATCAGAATAATGGTCCCGTTACTATTATTTTTGGTAAGATGGTCCTGAGCACATTAAAAGGTTACCATGGCTCCACTCTACTTTTATAATTCTTCTATGGGATACCCGGACGTGACGAGGTCCACACCCGAGCTGGTATATTACTTTCCAAACTTCCACACTACTCCAACTTGAGGACATTTGAGGTCACGGCAGATTCAAAGTGCATCAACTCCATTATTAACAGTACGTAAGTCTTAGGTTAATAATCAAATATAAATGATTAATAAATTGATGTAAATAACTCGATAAAACTTTTCCTTAAACTGAAATTAAACTTTTCAAATCGTTTCCTTTTTATTAGACCAGGCCTCGAAATAGATTTTTTAATACAGGTGCACAAGGTGCACCTAAGTTTTTAAATTAGGTGCACAGCTTATATTTTAGGTGCACATTTAAAAGAAAACGGAATATAAGAATATTAATGTAATGTAAACTACTTTATTAGTTGGGTTTGTTTGAGGTTAGTTATAGATAGTAAATAAAAATATATTTAAACATATAAATTCTCCCTTCTCTGGCTCACGGCTGTCGCGACAGTCGCTTCAACAAAGCCATCTGTAAAATGTTTCGATCATTGAAAAGTTCTGGTGGCATTGGCTCAAGTAAACATTCCTCCTGTGTAAACCCGTTACGGCCCAGCGATTTTGTTTTCGCATAGTGTGTATTTATGAATTTTAATTACATTTCTTTAGAGCGAGAGAGGTCGATACAAATATTTTGCTCAAACATCAAACTAACACACACATAAAACTCGTTCCCCCTCTTTTTTTTAAACTTTAGGTGCACTGCGTGCACTTAGCGGGAAAAATTAGGTGCACAATTTTATTTTCATGTGCACAGTGCACCTGTTCACCCGTGTATTTCGAGCCCTGTATTAGACTAATTATTTTTTAATTGGAAGCTATTGAATCTTATGCAATATAAGTACTAATAAATGAACTACTATAATAAATGAATTTTACATTTTACACGTTTATAATTGAGCAATATCAAAAATTCGAAGCTGATTCTCTTTATTTGGAAGTTTTAACGTTGGGCACTACTTCGTTTCATAGACAGTTTAATCAGTAAAAATTATAAAAATTCTAATTGAAACAAAGGAAAGACAATTTTCTGCTGCAAAAAAAAATTTCATTCCATTTTCTTTAATAATAATTCAGTAAATTTTTTACAACTTCGAAGAGGGTCAGCAAAACCACTTAGAATTTTGTGTATCGATTTCTTAACAAATAATTTTCAAATCGAATTCTAATTTTTAAAATAATAACGTTTTAAACCTATGCTTAATTAGTTACCTCTTTCATCCCAAATAAAATGAATATTTTTCAAACAATGACAAACGATAAAAAATTTCATTAACAACTCCTCAACTTATCTCGACCTATCGAATTAATTTGCTCTGAAGCAGTTTTCTTTTCTGGATCGTGTCCTCAGAAGAATATTGTTTGCAGAAAGAACCGGAAATTTCTTCAGAAAAAGGGCGATGATTACGAATAGAACAAGAGAACTAGAAGAAAAGATGTCACACTCAACTGGCTACGGAAATAGAAAAGAAAAGATCAATCAAATAGAATTTGTTCGTTTTTCAGTCTAAAAAGCATTTAAAGAAAAGATTGTTTTCTGAAGAAAAGCATTTTTTCCATACTAACAGTTAATGAATTTTTTTACAACGGAATTAAGCAAAATAACTTAGTACTTTAAAAATTCATTTCTTAAATAAATTTTCTCAAATCGAATTAAAATTTTAAAACTAATAGCTTTCTCAAAGAATGGAACGTAAAACAATTCCAAACCTGTATTCAATTAGTCACTCTTTCTTCCAAAATCAAACAGTTTTCAAACTTTTCTTGCTTTTCTATATCATATATTTTTTTGTATACATAACTTTTTTCTGAAGAGGATCACAAAAAATATATATGTAAATTAATAAAAATTCGTTTTAGTATACTTCCTTCTGACCATTCACATTTACTTTAACATATTTTGTTAGATATCATGTAGATTACGAGTTATTAATATACTAGTTCGGACTATGGAAAGAAAACGTGCTAGAGTGAATTTTTAGAATTTTCTCGATTACTTGTATACTAACGAAGTTCTGGCTTGGGAAAACATTTTTTTTTGTTAATTCATTAGATCCTTTTGATATATATATATATATATATATATATATATATATATAATCACTGAATGGGAAATTTTGACTATATCACGAGATTTGAAAATGGTGAATTATTAAATTATATGAAAAAAAATGCCTATTAACAAGAATTCAACACAGTCCACATAGTCGATACATCAGTTTGCTTCATATAGTGTTCGAAAGTTTCTACAAATAGCTATTTTAGAAGAACTGTAATTCATCGATTTGTGCACAAAATGGAAACTCAGAATACGGTTTGATTTATGTTATTTTCTACAAGTGAGAAACGTTGATGGTAATGAATATTGGTTCATAATTGCATATTCATATTAATTTTAAGTGTTTCAATTCATACAGATGTATTTTGAACAATCCCCCCCCCCCAATTTGGAAGTTTGTCGTAGTTTTAAAATTTGGAATAAATATTCATCGAAGTCACTAATTCTACAAGAAAATCATTACTCGCGTCGTTGCTGCTCCGAAGAGCAAACCTTCCGTATTAAAATATGACTCATAACTAACACCTGCGTCGTATTCTTCATCTAAATTCTAAAGAACGATGAGAAACAGTTGAAATTTGAACAATGACGCAATGCTCTCCAGCGGAGTTGAATTCTACTCAAGTTCTGCCATTGTGTGCATTGAAATGATGATTCATGTCAAAGACAAATCTCGACCTTTCAAAATTGAGCAGATCTACACTATATGGACAAAAGTGTTCTGGACACTGCAGATGTTAGGAGTAGGATCAATCTTAGTGTGGGGTTGTTTTATCAGGTCAGGACTCGGCTCATTGCTTTATATACATTTGGTACCATGAACGCTGACGTGTACCTCGACTATCTGGATCGTTCGCCCTTGCCTACACTATGGCAATACTACGGCGACGATGGTTGTTTCTTCCAACAGGATCGAGCTCCATGTCAAACTGCAAAACGTGTGCTGGACTGGTTTACTGAAAATGAGGTGAATTTGCTTAACTTGGCCTATTCAGAGCCCCGATCTCAATCTGATCGAGCAATTGTGGGACAAACTGGAACGACGAGTACACACCGACATCGACACGCACGCCCATTTTCACAACAACCCCAACATGTTGCAGCTGTAATGTAAGTAAAAGGAGGGTCTACTGTTACTAAATCGAATAATAAAGTACTTTTTCTGAAATACATGCAGTGTCCATATAGTGTATATAGACGAGATATCGCGTCCTTAGTAAACTGGACCTTCGAGGTGGTATCTAATCGAAACACTTGGAGGTTTAAATAAAAAGGTCCTCTAGAACAGTGCTCCCCAACCTTTTTTTATCGCCACGGACCGGATCAACGTTTGATAATTTTAACACGGCCCGCTGAAGGGGGGGGGGGGGCGTTGATTGTTTATATTTTAGATTGTTTTGATTTAATAATTTTAATTTAATTGTATTTAAACATGCCTTCAAAATAAAATACAGTTGCACCAAAAGATGAATATAAAGTGATTTAACATTTTAACTCACTAGAACGCTAAATCAATGAGAACCCTGAGCTTGTTTCTTTGCTACGAAATGGTTTCATTTGGGGGTAATAGGAGACAATGACACCCGAAGTGTCCAAAATGCCTCTGTACACCGCCGTCCCCACAACTTCAGTTTGGCTTTAAATGCAGCTACTTTGTCTGCCAACTTGAAAACAGTTGTCACATTTGTCAAAATTGGAAAATAGAGACATACTGAATTCAGAAATTATAATTGAAGCTCTAGTAACAGAACAAATTTCAAGTTCTGATTTACCGCCTCCTAATTTGAGTGGTCATTTTATAGATAAGAACCCCACAAACCCGAGAGAAATACACCATAGTAAATAAAATGGAAATAATTTAATGTTCCTTCGGCGGCCCGGTACCATTTCATCCACGGACCGGTACCGGTCCGCGGCCCGGGGGTTGGGGACCACTGCTCTAGAAGAAAGCCTACAGTTGCATATTCCTTAAAGACAATTACATTATGAATATGTGCACTATAGGCACATTTTATGTATGTTTCCAATCTGCGGTTAAATACTAAGTAACTGAAAAGATTCAATCACACAAACAAACAGAGCAATATACCATAAAGAATTTAAATTTTTAGTCTTTAAAGGGGCTTCAAAACAACGACTAAAAAAATTCCTTAATTGCACTCAATACATGAGAATGTTTTCCACGAATAAAATATAACGCTTTTAAAGTTCTAGGGTTAAAAACTAATAACCGAAGAGATTCATTCAGGAATATTTCCTAAGGAATTTAAATTCTTAGTCTTCAAAAAGGTTTTAAAACAAAAGGATTCTTTTAAAAAATCCCTAATTACAATATCTATTGATGCACAACTTATAAAATTTACATCTTTAAAGTAAAAAATACCTTTTGTCTAGACTGCTTATCGAGTCTTAAATGCAACTACGTATGCATAAATTCATCAGATTTTACGGCTTAATGCGAATCTAAAACCAATAATTGAAGTTGGAATAAAAACATTAAAACTATTTCCGAATAGTTAGAGAAAAGTTATTCGGAAAATCTTCCTAAATGAGCAAAAGCCATCCGTTTAATTTCTTAAAATTTAAATGGTCGTCCTACTTTCTTAATGGTTTCGTTTCTCCTAATATCTTTCCTTTCTCATTAAGGATGATAAAAATACGCTTTACCTGTCCTTTGTCACCCAACATACTTCTACTGACGTCAGAGAATAGCTTTTAAACAGATGATGTCAAATACGCATTTAGTTTTGATATAGGACGGCATATTCTTATTTAGTTTTGATATAGGACTATGTCTAACTCTTTGTATAATATAAGGCTACTGATAGAAAAAACTATCGGGCAAAATGGCTTTTTAATTAAAAGCATTATATTGTTTAAAATAAGTGACGAAAAGTAATCATCTGTATATTGTAAATAAGAATGGTGTGTTTGTATGTATATACATTGAAATATGTTCGACCCGTTTCAAGTTTTCTATCCGTTTCGGACCATTCTGATGCCAAAGCCGACTCTTGTGCGTTTGGTGTCTGTCTGTCTGTTTGTATGTGCCCTATACACGTCCACACGGTTTAATATATTTTCAGTTAACTTTGCATACTGTGAGTACTTATCTTCATTTAGTGAGTGAACTTGGTTGCGAAAGTCTTTCTGTTCTATGTTCGATTTTGTGTTTGTGATCACACATCATTTGCATCACATGAATTTAATTACAGATATTTGATTGCAATGTACATTTTCTATTAGTTTAGTGATTTTTAATACTAAACATTTCTTTATGATTATATTTAGATGAGTTTCATGCTAAAACATCTGAGTAAGTATAATTAAATCAACCATAATTTCGTAGTTTTGAAACAGCTGGAATGTATATCGGGGAATCTTATGATTACTTGTTGTTGCTTCTAATCCACTACGGACTCATGGACTTGGTCCATGAGTCCGTGGATATGCAGAAGTCACAAATCAGGAGGGGATCCACTAGGATATCCTCTAGGAGATCCTCTCTAAACACCCCGATGCAGTTCAAGAGAGAGAAGGTCTTGTGACCCTGCACAAATCTAAGATACCTAGTATGTTCACTGATGAGTCTGGAAATAGTGGTTTGCCAATCTCTGTCACTTTGGAAGGACAAGGCGCCACTAGGTTTTTTCCTATTATTCCAGTCATGTGAGGGAGTTCTCCAAATGTGAAGATTCTGGATATTTTTGCTTGAGTAGACTTACAGAAAGGTCGAAGCAGATTAGTTGGTGGGTGTGGAAATGTCAGTACTCTCCTTTGCCAGTCTTATTTCCCATGACTCCCACGTGAGAGGGGATCCATTGCAGGAAGATCTCAAGGTTTTTGGATAGCCGTCTGAGGTTGTCCAGGATGGACATCGTGATTTTGTCTCCAACACTAGGCCAGTTGTTCAGATGTTGAATGACACTGCGACTGTCAGTCAGAATCCAAATGTCCCTGAGAGTGCAATCCCTCTCAATGGCTCTCAACCCGCAATCAATGGTAATCAGCTCTGACCTGAAGACAGAGCAAAAATCTGGGTTTTTAATCTTCAATTCGATAGGAGATGGGTACTAGCGCGTCTTTGTTGGAATGGCTCCGCGTTGCGTGGAAGATTCTATTTTGTACCGTAGGTAGGTCGGTAGATATTAAACTCGTGAAGAGTGAATCGATTCTTCAGTTCGATTCTTTCGTAACTTGTTTGGATCAACACTGAGGTATGATTATTTACTTGTATGGTAGTCTTTTCGTGTCTTCAATGATTTTGAAGCAGATTTACTGTATGAATGAATTCGAAATGTAATTCGATTTTCATCACGAATAAGTTTTCGAGGTTTCCCTCATGGAAGTGTTCTGATCTCTGTAAGGTATCCTTCATAAGTAAATCTGATTGATCCAATACAAAAACCAAAATAAATGTCATCAGTGTGAAATAAATACATCCTCTTGTCTAGTCCAATTGATATTATAACAAAGTAAATATTCATAGCTCACTGTAGATAAAAAAAAAAATTACGAAAGAATCGAATTGAAGAATCGATTCACTTTTCACGAGTTTAATATCTACCGACCTACCTACGGTACAAAATAGAATCGTCCACGCAACGCGGAGCCATTCCAACAAAGACGCGCTAGTGGAGATGGGTAGGTTCTGATGTAGGCCCCACTTCCGCAGTTATTAAACTCGTTTTGACTTCTGTCGGTGTATATCACCAGGGGGAATGCTATTTATGGTCTCAAGAGCAACCTGCCGTAGTAGTTCAGGTAAATGAGATTGTTTTATTGGTATAAGACCCAAGTTGTGTCTAGAAGTGTCCCCTAGGCAGTCCCACTGAGGGGTCTACACACGGTTTCAATGAATGTTGTTCAACTTGCTTATCTATTAGTCCCATTAATTCAGACTGAGAAAAGGGGCTGTTTCTTTTCAATCTTTAAATTGAGGTCCAACCACAAAGGTAAGTGGAAGTTCGATTATGTTTGTTGGATGGGTTCTTTCTGTTGCTTCCAAAATCATAAAAAGTCAAGCCAGCAGTTTTTAATCCCAAGATAATTTATTACATGAAAAGGGATACGATACAAAACATTTAAAAATGTAACCAGAAATCTTTGTCTGGTATATAACGATGGTAGCGCAGATTAACTTCATCCGGTAGAAAAACCAATCGGTCTCTTCCTGCTCGTCTTTCTCAAGACTCTCCCTTGATCTTGGCAACCCTTCGCTGGGTTGTAGCGCTTGTCACTCGCCGACCGCTCCAGTTGGCATTCCCTAATCTCTCCACTTGGCGACAGCTCTCTGACAATGTTCTCCATGACTAAAAATTTTGTTAAAATATTTAACAAGCCCCCAGTCTCTTCTCATCTTCAGAGGTTGTAGATCGCTTTCATAAAAAGCTACTTCTGCAGGACACGAATTACGCAAGCCCGAAATATTGCGAGCGGCACTTAAGTGTATTCTTTCTTACTTGGAAAGGTTGAACTCCGAAGCACAAAAATAGATCTGTGATCCATATTCAAGAATGGGTCTGATCAATGAGGTGTATGTGGTCCTAAGTGTGGCAGCATCAGCACCCCAATCTCGGTCGGAGATAAATTTTTGGACGTTTAGTCTTTTTCTACCCTTATTCTCCAGGTTTTCGATGTGCTCGATTACTTGGATTGCTTTGCCAATATCGCTGAAAAAGCAATTATTTTTCAAAGAATTCTTTTTTTTTTATGGTATTTCAGCTCTGATACTTCATTTATTTCGAGTCTTATTTTTGTTCTTTGAATATTTTGATACCGAATATTTGGGACAGACGATATTTTTCGACGAACGGGAAGGAAACGGAAACTCTAGCTGGTTGAACACGCGTGTAGTAATATTTTCTGTTCCTTTCGCTCTGAACAAATTTCGCCTTTCTAAATTTTGTGCACTTTTTAGTTGCAAGTTGTGGCAACAGCAAGATCAAGAGACAAAAAAGGAATCACAAATTAATATCTTTCAAACCACTTTTTCCCGACATCTTTTATTTTGTTTTATTTTACGGTTTTCTGTTTTAAATATTTATTATTCTAATAAATATATTAGTCAGAATAAAGCAAATTTTAAGTGTAATTTATGCCATTATTGAAAGAATAATAATGTAAAAAAATCCAAACTAGAACTTTTCAAACATTAAAAATTTCTTTGTCATAGTGACAGCAGCAGATTGCGAAATTCTACAATGTCGCATTCCGGATGCAAGAGTGCCACAAGTAATAAAAATACTGTTTTGTTGACTATTAGTGTGAGAGCACTCGCCGTAAATCGCCCTTTCTATTAATCAAGTTGAGCATCAAAAGAACTTGAGAAAGGGAATTCCAAATCTCCCTCAAAATCGTCTTTAGTAGTAGTAACATTTCGTCATTTTGTAGCTTCGTCATTCAGCAAGGGTGCAATGTATGTCAAATGTATTACATTAATGGATATGCATGTGTAAGATTTGTGTTCAAAGTAAGTTGTTGAATTTATAAAGATTGCAAATGTTCTAAGATATTATTTTATTCTACGTAAAACGTAAGTGATTACATATTTTGATCATCTCTTCAATCAAAAGTAAACCAATTCAAACCGAGTAAGCTCGGTATTTTGCTAGTGTTAGTATATTCGTGAACAGCAGGAGTGAAATTCGTGTACTACGCAAAACATCATGACAAGAGCTGATTAGTAATTGAAAGGTTCGCACTGGAGCAACACAACACGCTATAAATGACAGTATGGGATCAATTCCGAAGGGAAAGATCCGAAAACACCACGTAATTTTAAACCACGGTCAGATGACGAAGCAACGCCTTAGTTTACACTCCAAACTTCCAAACCACGCCAATGCCAGGACATTCGAGGCCGCGACGGATTTAACGTGCACCATCCTACTTATACACGGCGGTCTTTGGTTAGATTCAAACTCGCAACCCACCGGTTGTTAGTCCGATGCTCCTCCAACGGGGCTACCTCGGCCCCATTTGTAATTGAATCCCCAATCATAGACGTAAAATGTAAGTGGACTCAGCATAGCTATTAAGAAGAGCTTCAAGAAATGTGACCAGTATGTCCACTACTAGTCACTACTTGTGTGAAAAATTGACTTGGTTGGCATATTAGGAGTCTTAACGCCTTGTTTGACGACTAAAGTATGAAAAGTTATGTGAGAATGCACATTTCTATAGAGTGGTATCAAAAGAGGTGAAATCGCCAAAGTCTACTACTGTCAGATGATCAATCAATGGACCACAATCAGATGATTAATCAATAGTTGGACAACTGCTCCCATCCCGTGGACCAATTAGAAAATGAATCAATGGTTGGGCAACTGGCTCCCGTTCTGTGGATCAATCATATCTTTAAAGGTAAGTTTCACCTATCACAATGAAGTTGTCTAAGTTATTAATAGTTACTACTACCAACGTTATTAGTAGATTTGGTCACATAATTTTGAGCAAATAAAAGGGATACCCCTGTCTTGTATTTCTCCTATGCTCCCCATCGGCTTGGTTGAGTAGGTAGATAAGTAACTAAATTAACGTCACAGTGTGGTGACACAACGGTCTATTGGCGATGGTTCGTGATCATCCCGACCGTAGAAGAAATATAAAAGAAGAGTGAGCAAATGGTAACCTTTTTACGTGCACAGGATCACGAGACCAAAGCTAGTAGTAAAATGAACTTTTGACTGCTTTTACCGTCTGCTGGGTGGAACCTTACATCCCTCATCTTATTGGTCCACGGAACGAGAGAAGACACTCATCCAATGGTTTATTATCTGATTGATCCGCGCGAGATCCACGTAGACTTTGGCGATTCCATTAATTTTGTCGTCACTCAATAGAAATGCGCATTTCCACACCAACCTCTACCTTGCCATAAGTACACATCTACCTCGTATCTCCAAACGAGGTGATAAAGTGCAAATCGGCCACCAGGTCAGTGTCTCACCGAACAGTCACGTGACTACTAGTCGACAAGTTGGTCACGCTTTTTTAAACTCCTCTCGATAACAATGCAACAAAAACGTAACGCCTACGGGTCTGATCACTACCTCCTAGAAGGTAGTGGTCACCCTTCTATGAAAGATGAAAGATTATTGTGTGTGTCACCACGTTTGACTCAGTCTATCTCGACAACCGCGATCGCATCCCGAATGTTCGTAATTCCGTCTTAAAGCTCTCGTGTCGCTGTTCATACGGAACAACGATGACACAGTCGGAATTAAAAGATGGTGATTGGAGATTGAAGCAACACAGCGGTTAATCCTTTAAATGATGTGACGAGATATATCGGCATCCCTAATGTCGATGAAATTCCGAGTGATAAAGACATGACCATATATTTTTTTGATGACGAGATCACAATCAGGTCAATTTTTCTGATGGCACCTCGTTCATCAACATCTAGTTAGTTTTGCAAAGGTCGGGATAACTCGTCAAGACAGTCACAGGGAGGGTCGAACAAAAACGACGACTGACTTTGCCTTATTTATGACACTAATGACTAACCTAAAAATTTTGTTTAAGTGATATGAGAATGCAGATAATTTAAAAACAAATCTCAATGCAATTTCTTTGAGAAAGAATGGTTTGCTAAATTGCCTATACATGTTCTAGTGTACGACGCAAGTCGATGCTTCACTTTTTGCAACTAAAGATGGATAGGTAAATAAGTAATTAATTAACGTCGCGCTAGAGGAACACAACGGTCTATTGGTGACAATCCGAGATCAATACCGGGAAATTTTAAACCACTCTCAGATGACGAGGTCAACACCTGAGCTGGCACCCACCTCTCCAAGCTTCCACACCACAAAATGTGAGGATATTTAAGGTCAAGACAGATTTAATATGCCCCAGACCCCGAGTACACTAGTCTTCTATAGCTTCTATGCTATATGATACTGAATTGGAGATCAACGTCAATTAGATTAAAGCATTAGGTATGTAGGTAGTTAATTAACGTCGCACTGTTGCACGCTATGGGCTATTGGCGACTGACTGTGCGGGATCATATTTGATTGCTTGGGAGTTTTTTTTTTATGGCGCAAGGGCCATATTTGGCCATGTTGCGCCAGACGCAAGACATAAAGTATCAAGCAATAGACATTCACGCAATGAAAGTGTACGAACAACAGAAGAGAGAAATACACCCAAAGGGAGAAATGCACCTGATAGTTATAGAGCCTGTGCTATCTCCAACGGGAAGGTCGCTAGAGCAGTGGGTATAAACACTGAGCTACAATGACATCCACATCTGGACAGCAGAAGCGTCTTCGCAAACTGTCTGTTTTGCTTGTTTGCTAACTCCGAAAATCCCTTTACATATTTATAAAACAAGTAGTTCTTTAAATATCCAAATTTCGTAAATCGTATCGAAAGCTCAAAAAAAAAAAAAAAAAAAAAAAACATCTTTCAAAAAACTCGATCCCAGAAACCTGAAACTTTTTGTTATCCAAAGCTTTCAATAATGGCAAAGGATATAAAAAGACACAAAGCTTTTAGTTTTAAAAATTGAAGTTGAATCAAGGTTTTTCACAAAACAAAAGGAACTCTCGAGTATCATTATAATGATTGCCAAAGAATAAAAAATAACAAGGAATAAAAAGGTATATAAGACACAAAAAGCGTTGCTGAAAAATCAAACGATTCACCTTAAAGAAAGAACAATGTCATATTTCTATGTAACAATTTTTTGTATTCTTTTCTATGGCAAAGGTTTTAAAAATACTTAAAAATGCCAGATTCGGTTTTATGTGAAAGCAAATGTGAATGTTTTTTGCCATTCATTTAAAGGGGGTGGGGAATAAGGAACACAAAAGTAAATATTTTATTTCAATCCTGGCTAAAAATAATTTGCGAAATAATAACATGAAAAAGAACTTTTATCAACCAACGAAGGGGCATTTAATCATCACAAACCATCATTAGAACATTCTGTTCACTACTCATTAAAAATGCCTTTTCGAAGTCTCTTCCAAGAATTACAAAGCAGACTTCCCTCTATAAAAAAAGCGCTTAACACAAAAAACTATTAACTCCGTGTTTTCTGATTTTAATGATAACGGGAGAAAATGTAACACATAATTAATGCTCAAAATATTTAAATACCATTTTAATTGAAAGCGCGCCAACTCCTTAAAGTAATTAAACAATATAACAAATCAAATGTAACTAGGATTCGAAATAATTCCTATATTTAATCAGTTTTTTTAAGCAGAGTAACAATTTACAAAAAAATTAAATTGCCCTTGTTTATGTTAGCTCAAGGGTAAAGCGAATGTAAACTCGAATTAAAAGAACGTTTATATTCCTTTCATATTTGCAATTCCCGTATATTTGAAGGAGTAATTATCTCCAATATTACCACCCCAATTCGATAGAAATATAAATTCTTGAATGTAATTATTGTCATATAAGTGTCTTTTTCGTGCTTCACACTAATTACCTCGTCTGGAACCTGTTAAAGGGGTTACCTGTGGCAATTTTCTTAATTACTTTCCTATTAATTAAGCATTAAGAAGGTCCTATTTCGCCTGCGATTACAGCTTGAAAAAAGACCCACCATTCGATTTAACTGTATCGGAATAATTATCTGATGCTGCCACCGATATCGAGCTTTTCTACCACTTTCTCTTTATTGGCACCTGCTTTTATCAACTTTTTTATGGATTGGAACGTTTGGATTCGCAGCTGTTTAACTCTCTGACAGGTTGGCACACATAAACCTACAGTCTTCTCTACATGACTTCTAAGCAGTTCTGTTTTAATCCTCTTGACAAATCATAGAGCAAATCTTCTCTACTATTGTAAAAGGAAGTGTTTTTCTGTCTGTCTGTGTCTCTGTAATCAGTGTCCTGGCGAATTTATGGCACTTACAATAATAAAATTTGGCAAAAAGATAGTCCTAATTTTTTGCGAGTTTTGTGTCCAGCTCGAATTTTAAAATTTAATCTAGAACATTTAAAAATTAATTTATAAATTTTTTTCACCTTTTTTTCTTCTTTCCGGATTGTGTCGTCAACCCTACCTCGAATGAAGAAGCGAGCGGATTTTACAATTTTCATCCGCTGACGTCCCAAACGTTTTTAATCAGAATGCCTTTGAAACCATGCTAAGTTTTCCGATTCTAGCGTGTTTCGATTTACGTTGTTGTTAATAGCCACTTCGAGGCCATCACGGCGTTTCCCATAGAGTTCGTTTGCGAAGCAAACCAAATGGGAATACGTAACAATCACCGGGGGTTGGCGAGATTCAGTAGGCAGTGGTCACATCTGACCCCACGAAAAGAACTGTCGCGGGTAACGCCGTGCTGGCCAAGCAGTGGCTAGTATGAAATTAAAGTGAACACTTTTTAGGTACCCAGTATCATGTTCCCAGTACCTTGTTGAAATCCTGGTTTGTTAAACGCATGGATATTGGTGAGTGGCCCTGTTAGGTCCGTAGTTACATTTACGTCGTACTCGAGAAACACAACGGACTATTGGCAGCAGACCAGGATCTGTCCCGAAGGAAAAGAAGCGAGGAAAATGCCTCGCAAATTGTGAACCTCGATCAGATGACGAAGTCAGAACCATAGAGGAAGTATACAAGTTGAGTTGAAAATAGTAATGTTTTATGGTCTCAGTATCATGTGACCAAAACTAGTAATAACGCGACTCTTAGACCACTTCGTCCACTGGATGCACTTTAACAATCATAATCTGATTTATCCACGAGACGGGTGAATCCATCCATTGATTGATCATTTGACAGTAGACTTCGGTTACCACTTATGTCGTCACTATAAAATGTACTCACACACCTACCCTGTCATACGATGTTATATGGACGAACAAGGAGTTAAAATACCAAATCCACCAACTAAGTCAATTTAATTATTCATACCTATGAGGAGCTAGTCTATAATATTGTCCCAAATATCCTCATATTGGCGGGTATGGAAGTTTGGAGAGTGAGGTTACCTTGTCATCTGACCATGGTTCAAAATTACGCCACGTTTTCCTCGAATCTTTCCCTGTGATATTGATCCTGGACCGTCGCCAATAGTCCGTTGTGTTGCTCTAATGCGACATAATTCAAAAATACCAATCAAATATCTGTGGTGTGTATAACTGATTATCTGATAATAATAGACTTGAATTTCGCATGTCACCCACTACAGAAATGCGAACATCTGCCCTGTCATTAGGTGTTACATCGCCAAACGAGGCGATAGGAGAACAAATCGGCTAACCCAGTCATTTTTTCACAACTGTCACGTCACTACTAGTTGACATGTTGGTCACATTTTTGGCAACTCCTCGCAATAGCAATGATCAGTCTACTTGTATTTCACGTTTATGTGACCAGCAGTATCATACTTATACCTTTTCGTGGCAAGAATTATGGTTAATAGTTCCCTATATAAAACGTGGGGTAAAAGCAAGCTGAAATTTCCGCGCATCTGCGCATTTGTAATCTGATTCGACTCTAAACCTTAGAGCGGAGCTAATACGCCATGATATTCCTGTAGTTTCAGCCGACCAACCGGTATAGTGGTTAAGGTGTTAGCCTCTAGATCGGAAGGTTCCTGGTTCGAATCCGGGTCCGGGCATGGATGTTTGTAAACGTATGGTGTAGAGGCGGCTGGTGCACCTTAAATCTGTCGTGGCCGAAAGACCTCACGTTGGGTTGGCGTGGAAGTTTGGAGAGTGGGGTGCCAGCTCAGGTGTTGCTTCGTCATCTGACCGTGGTTCAAAATTACGAGGTGTCGTCCTCGGATCTTTCCCTTAAGGGACTGATCCCGGACCGTCGTCAATAGCCCGTTGTGTTGCTCTAGTACGACGTTAACTAAAATTACCATTACCATTACCTGTAGTTTCAATTGTCTGTAAGTATTTATCGCAGTTTTCGTGGATATCTTACCCTGCCAGGGGCTTTCGTATCGAACCAGAATCCATATTAAAGACGCTAAGATTTGCTTACGATGCTACCTGATTTCTAATTTAGACAATTCCCATAGATATGAAATATAAGTAAACTGAGCATTTCTATTGAGAGAAACTTGAAAAAGTATGAAAAACATCTCCGGGTAGTAGTCACGTGACTGCCCTGTGAAAAAAAATTGGTTGTCCGATTTGGTATCTTATCGCCTCGTTTGGCGAAGTCCTCTTATGATAAGAAAAGTGTGTGAATCCGCATTTCTATCAAGTGGCGACGAAAGTGGTGAAATCGTCAAAGTCTACTGCTATCAGATCATCGATCAATGAATGGGCGTCTTCTCCCGCTCAATGGACAAATCAGATGACGAATGTTGGGTTCCACCCATCAGACGAAAACAGTCTAATGATTACGTTACTGTTAGTTTTGGTCACACAATCCTGGACAACATAAAAAAGGTTACCATTCCTCACTCCACTTATGTACTTCCTCTATAATACGGAGCGCGTGTACGTAGATTAGCGATCATCTACAAACACAGCTTGCCGTTTGTGGTGGCTCAACACCATTGGAGACTATGCTAAGGAGCTTCTGCAGCAAATAGTCGGAAGTGAAAAGAATCCATTCGAAATTGTACGAACAACTCAATTAAAAAAAATCGCTTGGAGTTAAGCCTATACTTCGTAACTGAGATCGATTACGACATGTTCTTAATTAATAGACTAGTTAATGATAGGTCTGGGTGCCAAACAGGCCACGTGACCAGTGGGGTACGACTGTGTCCCTCTTCATGGGGAAGGGGGAGGTCAATTATCGAGAATCACGCACTCAGACTTGGTGATTGGCCAATTCCATCTTGAAAAAGTGAGTCGATAATTTTTTTCGTTAGTCTGAGATATCACATTGGCGTTCTGAACAACAATGACACAAGTACAAAATATGGGGATTTTGAGTTAGGTGTGTCATTTGTTTGATAAGATTTATCTTTCCAATGGGACAAAGCAAAATGTTTTGCTAGAAATGTTTTATTTTCCCATGGATTTACTTGGTTTTTCAGTAAACACAGGTGTCCTTGCTCTCTGGATACCGAGCGATTATTTATTTCATTCCATTGTTCTATTCCCCACTCCCTCTTTTCTTCACTTTCGTGATATTTTTCACTTGAAGTTATTTGTCTTGTGTTTGGTGCTGCTTGGTTGGTATGACCTCTGCACTGTGACACTGGAAAAAAAACTATAGCATGCGGACCTACATTTGTTCCGAAGTTTCTCCTAGCGCCTTGCCACCTGGAAGTAACATTCCGATGAAGACTGGTGAATGACAATCATCACGAGGAGAAGCATAAAATGCTGACCAATCTACTAGATCGTGTTCTCAAATAAAGACCACAAGATACGCAAATAAATGACACGAGATTTTTAAGTTTTTGGATGATATCATCTTTAGAATAGAGAAACGTGACGGGGAAGCCGTTGTGCATTGTGGCGGAATAAGAGCTCTCGTTAGACAGCTATACGGTGAAGATAAACACCGATGAAAAAAATAATATTTGAGAATAACTTGTTGTTTCTTTATGAACATTCGTTCATTGAATGTTCCCTGTACATATTGTGTATATATATATTCTTCCTATTGTTAATCGAGACTTTTCAAATTGTAATAAAAAACTTGTGAAGGTATGCAGCTGCGTCCGACTCCAGTTTATTACTGTGGTGCAAAAACGCCACAGCATCACAAAACCAACCCATGGGACCAGGACGGAACTGAAGTAACACTCAGATCTGTTATAGAGCATTGCGTCACTATGAACGCGGCCTAGAGTTTAAACTGTTTCTCGTTATCCTTAGATGATAGGTACGTCCATGATAGATTTAACGTGCACCAGCCCCTTTGTACACGACGGTCTGTGATTGGATTTGAATTCGTAACCTTCCTGTTGCTAATCCGTTACTTTCGAACCGGGTTATCATGTTCATGTTTGCCCTACGAAGAACTTATATCCATCTGGTGAACAATGTAAGTGCATATTAAAATAATAAATATGTTGCAATAACTTAAAAAATTGAAGACTACAAAAAACAATTATTTCAATGAATTTCAACATCTAAACTCTTCTGATAACATCAATAAACACTTTGAACATTAATACTCTCCCTTGTTTGTGTTTAATAGAATTCAATATCTAGAATATCTTTTAGAAACATTTGTTTGACATCAGATCGGAATAGGTCAGAACCCTTATCCAAACATAAACTATCGAAACTTTAACCGAGACTCTATCTACAGACATGCAATAAAATCGAAACTGGTCTAGCAAAACAACCATTCTTCGCACAGCGGAGGGAACTTATATCAATCAATGGACAATGTAAGTACATATTGAACCAGTATATTCGTTACACTGAATTAAAGAACCGAAGCCAATAGAATTCATAGTGAAATGAATTCCAAACTCCTCGGAAATCGCCTTTGTTTGAATTGAGCGCACCGGACCGGAGAATCCAAACACCAAGCAGCTGGAAAATCCAAATGTCTCTGCCATCGATCTCGTTAGCTTTGTGTGCGCACCACACAGTTCCTCGAACGGCATGTGGTATTCTTTGTGCCGCTGCGAGAACTTTTCTGCCCGAAGAAAACTTTAATTTACATTGTGTGTCGAGATTCTTTTTCGGAACTTGTGTGTTCCATCCCCCCTCGGTTTTATGAATTCTTAAGCAACGGCAGATGGTTTTCGCGGGACAAATATTGATCCACAATCAACATGGCACCCCCCCCCTTCTTCTGTGGGAGGGGGTTGTTTCCAGAACCGTATGGGGGGGGGACAAAAGCGTTTTATTTAAGTTGCTGGTTTCGCAAAGGTTCAAAGGCACTTGTCTTTTGTGGGATTGTTTTAATGGCTGTGGAATAGGTGGCTTCTCGTGGCGAGCCCTTTAGAAAGCGCGTCATCTGAGAGTGGTTCAAAATTACGAGGTGTTGTCCTCGGATCTTTTCCTTAAGGGATCGATCCCGGACCGTCGTCAATAGCCCGTTGTGTTGTTCTAGTACGACGTTAACTAAAAATTACCAATTATTATGACCTTTAGAAAGCGATATGTTTTGTCTTTTTGATGAAGTAAAAGAAACGATGGTCTGTAGTGGACATTAGACTAATGAAATAGACGGAGCATGTGTTCGTAGCGTTTTGTTGTTATTTCAACCGAGTGAGGGTGGATCCACCGGTCTGGTGGTTAAGGTGTTATACTCTAGATAGGAAGGTTCCTGGTTCGAATCCGGGCCAGTGCAAGGATGTTTGTAAACGGATAAAAATTCACATTCACACATACCCTATGACAGGCCTCGAAATAGATTTTTTAATACAGATGCACCTTGTGCACCGGAGTTTTTAAGTTAGGTGCACAGATTATATTTTAGGTGCACATTTAAAAAAATTTAATACATGAGCATTCATGTAATGTAAACTACTTTATTAGTTGGGTATATTTGGATATGTTACAAGTAGATAGTAAATAAAAATATTTAAACATTTTTTTTACCTGCGAAATTATTACTTACAAGTATTCAGTCATCATCTGACGATGGTGGGCAATCAGAAACGTCTAAGTTTTTGGCAGATCTTTACCCATAAGGTTTAGTGTCCTTCCTTCTTTTTGTATTTTTCCTTCATTGCAACATAGCATTTTCTGGATTAAAGTTTTCGCATACTGTGTATTTAGGAATTTTAATTACGTTCCTTTAAAGCGAGAGAGGTCGATACTAATATTTTGTTCAGGCATCAAAATAACATAAAATATGTTTCCCCGCTTTTTTTAACGATAGGTACACGCAAAAAATTAGGTGCACAATTTTATTTTCAGGTCTACAGTGCACCTGTGCATTAGGGATGCGACATCGATAGCAAAACATCGATGTTCAAAATTAAAACATCGATGTTGATAATACATCGACCCAAAAACATCGAGGTTTTTAAATTCAGTGTATTTAAACTCTTTCCACTCATTTCTTAAAACTGGTTTAGCAACTTGTGATGCTACATCGACAGCAAAACATCGATGTTTTTAAAATTCAGTGTATTTAAACTTGTTTCCCCATTTCTTAAAACTGGTTTTCCAACTATTAATGCGACATCGACAGCAAAACATCGATGTTGAAAATTATAACATCGATGTTGATAATACATATCGTCAACAAACCATCGATGTTTTTAAAATTCAGTGTATTTAAACTTGTTTCCCCATTTCTTAAAACTGGTTTTCCAACTATTGATGCGACATCGACAGCAAAACATCGATGTTGAAAATTATAACATCGATGTTGATAATACATATCGTCAACAAACCATCGATGTTTTTAAAATTCAGTGTATTTAAACTTGTTTCCCCATTTCTTAAAACTGGTTTAGCAACTAGTGATGGGACATCGGATCCATCCATCAATGTTTTTTTGTAAAACATCAATGTTGTGAAAGCATCGACATCGATGTCGCATCCCTACTTTTCAGACCCTTCACACTTGGCCACTTTGGTCTAAAAGTATGTTCGATTTGCTGAATTTAAAAATTATGCTACTTGGTTAGTTTTTAAATTTTTAAAACGGTATTTTTTTTCATTCAAAAATAAAACATCGACAACGTAAAAACATCGACAAGTATAACATCGATGTTACAAAAACATCGACTTCAATACATCGATGTTTTTTAAAAAACATCGATGTTTTGAAAACATCGACATCGATTTCGCATCCCTACTGTGCACCCGGGTATTTCGAGCCCTGCCCTATGATAAGATGTTATGGTATGGTCAAAACAGCATAGCAAACTAGTTGTATCACCAAACTAGGTGATGAGATGCCGAATCGGTCAACTAAGTCAATTTTTCACGTGACTATTACTCGACATGCTGGTCACACTTTTTGAAACTCCTCTCAATAGCAATGTTCAGTCTACTTACATTGTCCGTCGATGCAAGTAACTTGTTAATTGTTACGAGTTCAAAACTCGGTCCAGCCCAAAGAGGCTGGTGTGAAATCTTTCGTGTCCTCAAACGTCCTTATGTTGTAATCGGTAAGAGAATCTTATTTTTCGTATTCTATTTGATATGAAAGAACGTATGTTAATTACGATATAAAGAAGGTTAGAAAGATTCTTACTTCACACGGTAAAAAGGGGAATCGCTTTCCTAGAAAGTATAAGTGAGATCCTAAACTAGCAAAAGCGGAAAAAAACGTGTCTAGACAGACATTGTATTTTTTTCCTGACGAAATATTTGTGCAAGAATGCGTTATCTTTTCCTCTAGAATATTATAATTAAATTTCAGATATTAGAATAATATGACATTCATTACTTCACAGAAATTCGGAAACCTTAGAAAAAGCAGATGCGTATTCTTAAAACGACTAACCATTTCCTGATTAATATTTGAGTCTTAAAAGAATATATCATAGTCCAGTCTCACAACAAATCTGATAGGATTATTATTAACAGTTTAATAAATAATCCTTATTTTCTACAATTACTTACGGAAGTGTTTGTGTGTGTGAGGTGTCCTTACGAATCTGTTGCACGTACACCCATGAAATGTCCCACACAGGTCCTTTAGAACTCTTAAGATGATAAAATGCACTTCGAAGCCCGAATTTTAAAATCTAATCTAGAACATTTTTTAATTAATTTATTAGCTTTTTCTCCTGCTGGTTCTTTTTTCGCCGCAGAGTTCTGCTTTTCCCAGCAACACTGTGCCGCGGTGCATGATGGTTGTCCAATGACGTCACTGGTCCAATATTGTTTCTTGCTTTTTTCTTTATTTCAACATGTATAGTGCTACTTCCATGGTATAGTGTTGTTGATAAGTTTTATGGTACTTAATTACACGAAGTGATTCGCAGCTTAAGCTTCGGTTTCCTAAGAAAGCGGAGCACCTTAAATATGTCGTGGACGAAAGTTCTCACATTGGGTTGGTGTGGAAGTTTGGAGAGTGGGGTCCCAGCTCAGGTGTTGCCTCGTCATTGACCGTGGTTCAAAATGACGTCAGGTTGTCCTTGAATAGATCCCGGACCGTTGTCAATTCCCGTTGTGGTGCTCTAGTAAGACGTTAATTAAAAATGACCAGGGGACGTAGTGTTTCAGTAGGTGTGTCTAGAGTGCCTATATAATAGGAGTGGCGACATACGGGAAACATTTTCCGATTGGCTTAGACATTTAAGGTAGATAGATAGATAGGCTTAAACATTTTCCGATTGGCTTTTTTTTTATATCGCCTGAGGCGGTCTTTTCCTAGCTCCCATAGACTTAACATGGGAACGTTTTGTGTTCGAGAAAAACGTGTGAATATTAAATAAAAAAGAAAATATAGCTTATTCATGTTCCATTTCGTGTTCTAGAATGTCTATTTATTATTATTTTAGTGTTTGGTCAGTATAAATTTGAAGACTTTTTAAGTAAATAGCTTTTTTTTTAACAACGTGGTGTTTCCCGCAATCTAAGTTAACGCGTTGTGCAATCCATCTCATCAATTACGCATGTAATCGAGCGTTTATATGATTCATTTATACCGAATGTATCCATAGTATAACAATCACATGCTTTTTGTTCTGCTTGAAATGATATATTAATTCGCCCAGCAACCTTCTTTGAGACGATTCTGGTAGAAAAATGGCTGACTTGCATGCGCTTTGTGCCAAATTTGGTCCCTTGTCGCCACTCTTATTATATAGGCACTCTAGGTGTGTCCACTGCTCAAGCAACCTTGGCCATTTCGATTTCTAACCGGTGCATTCCTCGCTAAGTGTATTTCTCTCTCCTGTGGCAGCAAAAACTTTCATTGTGTGACCGTCTATTACTTGATATTGTATGTCTTGTGTCTGGCGCATCTTGGCCAAATATCGATGACCATTGCACAATAAAATCCCCCAAATCAACCATGGTAACTCCAAAATTTTGGCAAAACCGTGGTAGCCCGGTTGGAAGAGTAATGGTGGCTCCACACCAACGGCGACAGTATCAAAGAGAGACAACATTTTGTTGCTTGTCTCTGTCGCTGTTAAAAAAGCCTTTTCACCGCGAGCGACAAGAATTTATTTGCGCTTGCGCATAATCTTTTTCAAAAGCAAAATATTTATTTGACTATATTCTTCTTCTTGCAAGATGGCTGACAGATCACGTCCGCATTTAACAAAATTCCTTTTACAGCGAAGACGATTGCCAAAGAAATTAAAATTTCTTCCATAGTATTTCCGTATATTTCACTGAAATAGTTCGCTGACACCAAAGCTATAGGGAAAGCTTAGCTAGAACGTCAACAAAAACAAAAACGCTGGAAGCGAGAGTCACAATCTTTATTCTGATTGGCTTTTGGCATGGCGACGGAGACAAAAGTTGAACTTTTCCAAGACTTGAAAGCGCAGCGACAGAGACAAACCGGAAGAAACAAAATTTGTTTGTAATACGCATGCGCAATAGCGAAGAAACATGTATTTTGTCACTGTCGCCGTTGGTGTGAAGCCACCATAACAGATTAGTAACCAGGGGGTCGCGAGTTCGAATCCAACCAAAGACGTGCTGGTGCGTGTTAAATCTGTCGTGGCCTCAGATGTCTTCACGTTGGCGTGGTGTGGAAGTTTGAAGACTGAGGTGCCAGCTCAGGTGTGAGCTTGTCATCTGACCGTGGTTCGAAATTACGGGGTGTTGTCCTCGGATTTTTCCCTTTGGGATGGATTCCGGAGCGTCGCCAATAGCCAGTTGTGTTGCCACAGTGCGATGTTAATTAAATATCTATCTCCTGAATTGAGGCCGACCAACCGGTATAGTGGTTAAGGTGTTAGCCTCTAGATCGGAAGGTTCCTGGTTCGAATCCGGGTCCGGGCATGGATGTTTGTAATCGTATGGTGTAGAGGCGGCTGGTGCACCTTAAATCTGTCGTGGCCGAAAGTCCTCACGTTGGGTTGGTGTGGAAGTTTGGAGAGTGGGGGGCCAGCTCAGGTGTTGCTTCGTCATCTGACCGTGGTTCAAAATTACGAGGTGTTGTCCTCGGATCGTTCCCTTAAGGGACTGATCCCGGACCGTAGTCAATAGCCCGTTGTGTAGCTCTAGTACGACGTTAACTAAAAATTACCAATTACCTGAATTGAGATAGGCGGGTATTAAGAGCCATGACAGGTTTAACGTGCACCATCTCCCTTCGTACATGACGGTCTTTTGTTGGATTCGAACTCGCAATCCTTGTATTGCTAGTCCATTACTCTGCCAACTGGAGAACCACAAGCACCCTTGTAAATTGAAATTATAACTGAAAATAAAGCAATTTACTTAACGAATACATTTCATAGCCTATCCTTGGCTCGCGCCCTATAGGCCGAAAACCACTGCAACCTGAAACGCGACCAACAGCAGTTCTTGCACCTCTCCACCATCGCTGTCCAGCGAAATAAAAACCTTTCCACCTCATTTCGCCCGTAATAAAGAAATCTCGGCCTTAATGGTCCTAATGCACCGGTCGCCCTGTGAGCGACTATCTCAACCACTGACCCCTCCATCTCTGGCTATCGCTCACGGTTTGGGGCCCAAACAGATGGTCGGTCCCCTTGGGGGATGTGCCAGACCGGGACTTGATGGATGGCCAATCGGACGGCAGCCAATTTTACGAGGGAATTAAACGGATATATTTATTGACTGATCTTAACTCAAGACAGATCGGCTGTGATAAATCGGGTCTGAAACTATCGTTCAGACCGTCTGGCAATTTTTTCTTCTTCCATAGTTTCAGAGACAATTTATGTTTAGGGATTGGTGGTTTATATCTAGAGGTTGATCTTCATTTTAGTTCCTCGTCATTCTTCTTTTGCCTACCATTTTATTCTCATCACAACGCTCAAGAATTGCAAATCATGACTGGAAACCTTCACCAATGATAGGCTATAAAAGCTCTAGCATGATAAGCTAATGATAGGCTATAACAATTGACAATAATCACATCATAACCATCTTACAGGGCCGAGGTAGGTAGAATGAAAGAGTAGAGGATTAGCAATTGTAGGGTCGCGAATTCGATTCCAACCAGACCGTAGTGTACAAACTCCCGATTTTTTGAAGGATCGCGGTAGCCTGGTCGGAAGAGTAACGTATTAACACACGGAGAGTTGCGAGTTCAATTACAACCAAAGGCCTGTCGTGTACACTCACAACACCCACTGTATCACCAGGCCCTCCTGGCTTTGGACAAATCTGTGACTGGAAAACTTACGCCCCCACGTTTACCCTAACTCTCCAACCCCCCAACTCTTGTCGATATAAGGTGTGTTTGTTAGGTAATTTCTAGCAGTAGTGTGATGATGCGTTGACTGTTGGCTTGAGAAGGTCTTTTCTGGAGGCCCGTAGAGGGACGTGATGAGTACTTGTACCACTTCGGAACTAGGCAAAGCATCTTAGCCCAAAGTAGAGTGCCTATATAATAAGAGTGGCGACATACGGGAAACACTTTATGATTGGCTTAGAGACCTTTTCTACCGCCCGAGGCGGTCTTTTCCTAGCTCCCGTAGACTTAGCATGGGAACTTTTTGTGTGTGTTCGAGAAAAACGTGTTCACATTAAATAAAAAAGAAAATATAGCTTATTCATGTTCCATTTCGTGTTCTAGACTATTTATTTATTATTATTTTAGTGTTTTGTCAGTATAAATTTGAAAACTTTTTAGGTAAATAGCTTTTTTTGAACAACGTGGTGTTTCCGGCAATCTAAGTTAGCGCGTTGTGCCATTCATCTCATCAATTACGCATGTAATTGAGCGTTTATATGATTCATTTATACCGAATGTATCCATAGTATAACAATCATATGCTTTTTGTTCTCCTTGATATGATATATTAATTCGCCCAGCAACCTTCTTTGAGACGATTCTGGTAGAAAAATGGCTGCCGCGCATGCGCAATGGGCCAAATTTGGTCCCTTGTCGCCACTCTTATTATATAGGCACTCTAGCCCAAAGATGTATGTGCTGTGGCTTAGTGGGTGGAGGCAAATGCAGGTTATTATTTTGAAGGGGAGGTGTAACCCGAATGAATAATCAACCGTCTTATGGGATGAGTGCTAAGAAGAAACCTTCGGGTTACGGAGTAGGTCTCCAGGGACAATTGTCCACCGAATCCATTGGACCGATCACGTTCATGTCCTGGCTTAGCCAATCAAGGCGGCAATGGACCTTTCAAGCGGAGTGTCAAAAGGTCTGTTCCTCTCTGCTTTCATACCTTCCTCGCTCCTGAAGCAAAATCTGGTAAACTCCAAAACGGGGTGTCACGGAGGGAAGTGTGCCCCCAATTCAATGGAACTGGAACTAGAGGGGGATGGTGCACGTTAAATCTGTCGGGGTCTTAAGTGTCCTCACATTAGTGTGTGTGTGGAAATGTGGAGAGTGGGGATCCTACTCAGGTATTGCCTCTTCATCTGACCGTGGTTCAAAAGCATGAGGTATTTCCCCCGGATGTTTCACTTTGGGATTGATCGCGGATAGTCACCGATAGTCCGTTGTGTTGCGCCAATGCGACGTTGATAAAAAAAATACCTACTTGCTGTCTTAGAAAAATTTTCACTCCAATGAGGAAATTATCGTAATATCCAGGGAGAAATTGATTGGTTGCGTCTGGGACACACAACGTAGTTTTGACTTGAATACTCCGATCTAATATAGGTAATTGTTTTAATAAGCGTCGTATTAGAGTAACACAACGGGCTACTGACGACGGTCCGGTAACAATCCCCTTGGGGAAAGATCCGAGGAACACACCACTTTGAACCACGGTCAGATGACGAGGCAACACCTGAGCTGGCACCCCACTCTTCAGACTTCCACACCAACCTAACGTTCGGACTTTTCGACCACGACAGATTTATGGTGCCCCTCTACACCATACTCTTACAAATATCCATGCACTGACCCGAAGTCGAACCAGGAACCTTCCGATCTAGAGGCTAACACCTTAACCACCAGACCGGATATTTTTAATTCAAAACGCAATGGATCAACACAAAGCGCTATTGGTGAAAAAGTAGACAGAGAAAGTTTGATCAAATTGTGTGAATATTCAACACAAATATCAGTTTAATATTAATAGTGAAGGATAATTTTGTTGGCATCAATTAAAATCAATTGGCCTGTGATTATAATGTAGTTCGAATGCTTTATAAAAACACCACACCAGACAAACGCTGTCCTCACTACATGAATTCCAAAGGAGATCGATCTCTTAGACCGGTCGCTTGATATTGACACCAGGAAATGTTTACAGATTCATTTCCTGCGCATAAACTATTTGAGCGAAGAGAAACAAAACAAAAATTTTGACTGGAATTGTTTAGGTTTATTTTGTAAAATCAGCATCGTTAAAGACAGATTGAAAATTTAAACGGATTTGAAAACTGCGGAAAATTTTACATCAGATCGATACTTTAAATGGGATTTTCTTTAAATAAATAAATTTCAATTCCAACTTTTAAATTTTCGCAATACGAATTTAGCCGCATTTGACGTAAATATAAAAGTTACAATAGAAATATTATTTATTTAAAGAAAATCACATTTAAGGTATCGATCTTGTGTAAACTTTTCCGCAGATTTCAAATCCGTTGACATTTTTACTCTATCTTTAACGATCGCGAATATATAAACTTGTACTAGAGAATATAAAAGCTCTTTTGTTTTGTTTCTCGAATAAAATAAACCACGACATAAAAAAGTCGCCGGCGACTGAACTTCCTCGGTGACTATTTATTAGTCTCTCGTAATGGTTTCCTGCTAGTCTTCTCGTGTGAAGTGCTCCTATGATTTCTATGCAAGTTCCGTCGTCTTCAGACCGGTCTGAGCGATCGATCTCCTTCGTGTGAAGGCGCCCAAAGATACACTGCCCAAATCTCGCCGAGCAAAGCAGAATTTCAACATATTGCGGACCCCTACCACGCGCTCCCGGAGCCTCCTCACTCGGTCCACAGTTTATGTCTTGTATGGGCATTCTTTGTCTTCAGGACGCTATACTTATCCTCTAAATCTGAAATCAAGGACACGCTTCGTAACGTCTTACTTTTCATGGTCACCCCTTGAACTGCTCCGCTTTTCCCGGAGCCTCCTCACTCGGTCCACAGTTTATGTCTTGTATGGGCATTCTTTGTCTTCAGGCGCTATACTTATCCTCTAAATCTGAAATCAAGGACACGCTTCGTAACGTCTTACTTTTCATGGTCACCCCTTGAACTGCTCCGCTTTTCCCGGAGCCTCCTCACTCGGTCCACAGTTTATGTCTTGTATGGGCATTCTTTGTCTTCAGGCGCTATACTTATCCTCTAAATCTGAAATCAAGGACATGTTTCGTAACGTCTTACTTTTCATGGTCACCCCTTGAACTGCTCCGCTTTTCCCGGAGCCTCCTCACTCGGTCCACAGTTTATGTCTTGTATGGGCATTCTTTGTCTTCAGGCGCTATACTTATCCTCTAAATCTGAAATCAAGGACTCGTTTCGTAACGTCTTACTTTTCATGGTCACCCCTTGAACTGCTCCGCTTTTCCCGGAGCCTCCTCACTCGGTCCACAGTTTATGTCTTGTATGGGCATTCTTTGTCTTCAGGCGCTATACTTATCCTCTAAATCTGAAATCAAGGACACGCTTCGTAACGTCTTACTTTTCATGGTCACCCCTTGAACTGCTCCGCTTTTCCCGGAGCCTCCTCACTCGGTCCACAGTTTATGTCTTGTATGGGCATTCTTTGTCTTCAGGCGCTATACTTATCCTCTAAATCTGAAATCAAGGACATGTTTCGTAACGTCTTACTTTTCATGGTCACCCCTTGAACTGCTCCGCTTTTCCCGGAGCCTCCTCACTCGGTCCACAGTTTATGTCTTGTATGGGCATTCTTTGTCTTCAGGCGCTATACTTATCCTCTAAATCTGAAATCAAGGACTCGTTTCGTAACGTCTTACTTTTCATGGTCACCCCTTGAACTGCTCCGCTTTTCCCGGAGCCTCCTCACTCGGTCCACAGTTTATGTCTTGTATGGGCATTCTCTGTCTTCAGGCGCTATACTTATCCTCTAAATCTGAAATCAAGGACACGCTTCGTAACGTCTTACTTTTCATGGTCACCCCTTGAACTGCTCCGCTTTTCCCGGAGCCTCCTCACTCGGTCCACAGTTTATGTCTTGTATGGGCATTCTTTGTCTTCAGGCGCTATACTTATCCTCTAAATCTGAAATCAAGGACACGTTTCGTAACGTCTTACTTTTCATGGTCACCCCTTGAACTGCTCCGCTTTTCCCGGAGCCTCCTCACTCGGTCCACAGTTTATGTCTTGTATGGGCATTCTTTGTCTTCAGGCGCTATACTTATCCTCTAAATCTGAAATCAAGGACACGCTTCGTAACGTCTTACTTTTCATGGTCACCCCTTGAACTGCTCCGCTTTTCCCGGAGCCTCCTCACTCGGTCCACAGTTTATGTCTTGTATGGGCATTCTTTGTCTTCAGGCGCTATACTTATCCTCTAAATCTGAAATCAAGGACACGTTTCGTAACGTCTTACTTTTCATGGTCACCCCTTGAACTGCTCCGCTTTTCCCGGAGCCTCCTCACTCGGTCCACAGTTTATGTCTTGTATGGGCATTCTTTGTCTTCAGGCGCTATACTTATCCTCTAAATCTGAAATCAAGGACACGCTTCGTAACGTCTTACTTTTCATGGTCACCCCTTGAACTGCTCCGCTTTTCCCGGAGCCTCCTCACTCGGTCCACAGTTTATGTCTTGTATGGTCATTCTTTGTCTTCAGGACGCTATACTTATCCTCTAAATCTGAAATCAAGGACACGCTTCGTAACGTCTTACTTTTCATGGTCACCCCTTGAACTGCTCCGCTTTTCCCGGAGCCTCCTCACTCGGTCCACAGTTTATGTCTTGTATGGGCATTCTTTGTCTTCAGGCGCTATACTTATCCTCTAAATCTGAAATCAAGGACACGCTTCGTAACGTCTTACTTTTCATGGTCACCCCTTGAACTGCTCCGCTTTTCCCGGAGCCTCCTCACTCGGTCCACAGTTTATGTCTTGTATGGGCATTCTTTGTCTTCAGGCGCTATACTTATCCTCTAAATCTGAAATCAAGGACATGTTTCGTAACGTCTTACTTTTCATGGTCACCCCTTGAACTGCTCCGCTTTTCCCGGAGCCTCCTCACTCGGTCCACAGTTTATGTCTTGTATGGGCATTCTTTGTCTTCAGGCGCTATACTTATCCTCTAAATCTGAAATCAAGGACTCGTTTCGTAACGTCTTACTTTTCATGGTCACCCCTTGAACTGCTCCGCTTTTCCCGGAGCCTCCTCACTCGGTCCACAGTTTATGTCTTGTATGGGCATTCTTTGTCTTCAGGCGCTATACTTATCCTCTAAATCTGAAATCAAGGACACGCTTCGTAACGTCTTACTTTTCATGGTCACCCCTTGAACTGCTCCGCTTTTCCCGGAGCCTCCTCACTCGGTCCACAGTTTATGTCTTGTATGGGCATTCTTTGTCTTCAGGCGCTATACTTATCCTCTAAATCTGAAATCAAGGACATGTTTCGTAACGTCTTACTTTTCATGGTCACCCCTTGAACTGCTCCGCTTTTCCCGGAGCCTCCTCACTCGGTCCACAGTTTATGTCTTGTATGGGCATTCTTTGTCTTCAGGCGCTATACTTATCCTCTAAATCTGAAATCAAGGACTCGTTTCGTAACGTCTTACTTTTCATGGTCACCCCTTGAACTGCTCCGCTTTTCCCGGAGCCTCCTCACTCGGTCCACAGTTTATGTCTTGTATGGGCATTCTCTGTCTTCAGGCGCTATACTTATCCTCTAAATCTGAAATCAAGGACACGCTTCGTAACGTCTTACTTTTCATGGTCACCCCTTGAACTGCTCCGCTTTTCCCGGAGCCTCCTCACTCGGTCCACAGTTTATGTCTTGTATGGGCATTCTTTGTCTTCAGGCGCTATACTTATCCTCTAAATCTGAAATCAAGGACACGTTTCGTAACGTCTTACTTTTCATGGTCACCCCTTGAACTGCTCCGCTTTTCCCGGAGCCTCCTCACTCGGTCCACAGTTTATGTCTTGTATGGGCATTCTTTGTCTTCAGGCGCTATACTTATCCTCTAAATCTGAAATCAAGGACACGCTTCGTAACGTCTTACTTTTCATGGTCACCCCTTGAACTGCTCCGCTTTTCCCGGAGCCTCCTCACTCGGTCCACAGTTTATGTCTTGTATGGGCATTCTTTGTCTTCAGGCGCTATACTTATCCTCTAAATCTGAAATCAAGGACACGTTTCGTAACGTCTTACTTTTCATGGTCACCCCTTGAACTGCTCCGCTTTTCCCGGAGCCTCCTCACTCGGTCCACAGTTTATGTCTTGTATGGGCATTCTTTGTCTTCAGGCGCTATACTTATCCTCTAAATCTGAAATCAAGGACACGCTTCGTAACGTCTTACTTTTCATGGTCACCCCTTGAACTGCTCCGCTTTTCCCGGAGCCTCCTCACTCGGTCCACAGTTTATGTCTTGTATGGTCATTCTTTGTCTTCAGGACGCTATACTTATCCTCTAAATCTGAAATCAAGGACACGCTTCGTAACGTCTTACTTTTCATGGTCACCCCTTGAACTGTTACGCTTTTCAGGCATAGCTTTAAAGACAGGGGAAAAAAATTTGTTTCGGCTGTCCAAATTTCTCGAATCATAAGTATCAAGGTTACATTAAACTGTAGTGTATAGCCATTTTGGGACAACATTAGACGTTTAAGCTATTTGGTGTTGGCCCAAACAACTATCATCAATTCGGAATTCATTATTTGGGATTTTTATTCGTAACTAGCTGAATAACCCAGAGTTGCTCGGGTTTCAATAACGACCGCGACATTTCCCTATTTTAACTCAAATACACAAACTCTGTAGAACGTGTTTCCTACCGCAACAGCTAAAATATGAAGGCGATATTTTCTTGCGTTAACTCAAGCACACAAACTCTGTAGAACTTGTATCCTTGTCCAAGTTCATTTATTGCAGAAAAACAAACTTTAGATTATAAAATTGAGGCTTCGAGTGGCATTTTTAGGACTTCCTGTGTTTCAATTTTCATGGTTACAGATGGGTCTGAAGACAGGAAAGAAATAGCCTATGTTTTCCGCAGTGTTCTAATGTACAAGTGTACCAAATTTGGTGTGAATTGGTCAAACGGTCGAAATTTGTTCATAGAATGAATACACACACACATCTTTTTATAAGAAGTACGAAAATCTCGCATTCGAAAAATGAGCCAGCTGACGTCACATGTAAATACGAATAGGACCAGGAATATGAAAAATACGAATAAGAAAAAGTGTATTTAGCTTGATTTAGCTATATTTAGCTTGAGAGAAAATGCTGCTCATAAATCCACGAAATTAATTGTGTATATTAGGTTTGAGAATATTAAATGCACTAAGGGACCTAGCACCTTAAAAATGTCAAAAATACAGAAAAAAAATGTTTGCTTAAAAAGTTGCCTTATATTGTTCAAAATGTTGTCTTAGAAAATCAGACTCATAATTGTGTTTATTAGGTTTGATAATATTAAATGCACTAAGGGACCTAGCACCTTAAAAATGTCAAAAATACAGAAAAAAAATGTTTGCTTAAAAAGTTGCCTTATATTGTTCAAAATGTTGTCTTAGAAAATCAGACTCATAATTGTGTTTATTAGATTTGATAATATTAAATGCACTAAGGGACCTAGCACCTTAAAAATGTCAAAAATACAGAAAAAAAATGTTTGCTTAAAAAGTTGCCTTATATTGTTCAAAATGTTGTCTTAGAAAATCAGACTCATAATTGTGTTTATTAGGTTTGATAATATTAAATGCACTAAGGGACCTAGCACCTTAAAAATGTCAAAAATACAGAAAAAAAATGTTTGCTTAAAAAGTTGCCTTATATTGTTCAAAATGTTGTCTTAGAAAATCAGACTCATAATTGTGTTTATTAGATTTGATAATATTAAATGCACTAAGGGACCTAGCACCTTAAAAATGTCAAAAATACAGAAAAAAAATGTTTGCTTAAAAAGTTGCCTTATATTGTTCAAAATGTTGTCTTAGAAAATCAGACTCATAATTGTGTTTATTAGGTTTGATAATATTAAATGCACTAAGGGACCTAGCACCTTAAAAATGTCAAAAATACAGAAAAAAAATGTTTGCTTAAAAAGTTGCCTTATATTGTTCAAAATGTTGTCTTAGAAAATCAGACTCATAATTGTGTTTATTAGGTTTGATAATATTAAATGCACTAAGGGACCTAGCACCTTAAAAATGTCAAAAATACAGAAAAAAAATGTTTGCTTAAAAAGTTGCCTTATATTGTTCAAAATGTTGTCTTAGAAAATCAGACTCATAATTGTGTTTATTAGATTTGATAATATTAAATGCACTAAGGGACCTAGCACCTTAAAAATGTCAAAAATACAGAAAAAAAATGTTTGCTTAAAAAGTTGCCTTATATTGTTCAAAATGTTGTCTTAGAAAATCAGACTCATAATTGTGTTTATTAGGTTTGATAATATTAAATGCACTAAGGGACCTAGCACCTTAAAAATGTCAAAAATACAGAAAAAAAATGTTTGCTTAAAAAGTTGCCTTATATTGTTCAAAATGTTGTCTTAGAAAATCAGACTCATAATTGTGTTTATTAGATTTGATAATATTAAATGCACTAAGGGACCTAGCACCTTAAAAATGTCAAAAATACAGAAAAAAAATGTTTGCTTAAAAAGTTGCCTTATATTGTTCAAAATGTTGTCTTAGAAAATCAGACTCATAATTGTGTTTATTAGGTTTGATAATATTAAATGCACTAAGGGACCTAGCACCTTAAAAATGTCAAAAATACAGAAAAAAAATGTTTGCTTAAAAAGTTGCCTTATATTGTTCAAAATGTTGTCTTAGAAAATCAGACTCATAATTGTGTTTATTAGGTTTGATAATATTAAATGCACTAAGGGACCTAGCACCTTAAAAATGTCAAAAATACAGAAAAAAAATGTTTGCTTAAAAAGTTGCCTTATATTGTTCAAAATGTTGTCTTAGAAAATCAGACTCATAATTGTGTTTATTAGATTTGATAATATTAAATGCACTAAGGGACCTAGCACCTTAAAAATGTCAAAAATACAGAAAAAAAATGTTTGCTTAAAAAGTTGCCTTATATTGTTCAAAATGTTGTCTTAGAAAATCAGACTCATAATTGTGTTTATTAGGTTTGATAATATTAAATGCACTAAGGGACCTAGCACCTTAAAAATGTCAAAAATACAGAAAAAAAATGTTTGCTTAAAAAGTTGCCTTATATTGTTCAAAATGTTGTCTTAGAAAATCAGACTCATAATTGTGTTTATTAGGTTTGATAATATTAAATGCACTAAGGGACCTAGCACCTTAAAAATGTCAAAAATACAGAATAAAAATGTTTGCTTAAAAAGTTGCCTTATATTGTTCAAAATGTTGTCTTAGAAAATCAGACTCATAATTGTGTTTATTAGATTTGATAATATTAAATGCACTAAGGGACCTAGCACCTTAAAAATGTCAAAAATACAGAAAAAAAATGTTTGCTTAAAAAGTTGCCTTATATTGTTCAAAATGTTGTCTTAGAAAATCAGACTCATAATTGTGTTTATTAGGTTTGATAATATTAAATGCACTAAGGGACCTAGCACCTTAAAAATGTCAAAAATACAGAAAAAAAATGTTTGCTTAAAAAGTTGCCTTATATTGTTCAAAATGTTGTCTTAGAAAATCAGACTCATAATTGTGTTTATTAGGTTTGATAATATTAAATGCACTAAGGGACCTAGCACCTTAAAAATGTCAAAAATACAGAAAAAAAATGTTTGCTTAAAAAGTTGCCTTATATTGTTCAAAATGTTGTCTTAGAAAATCAGACTCATAATTGTGTTTATTAGATTTGATAATATTAAATGCACTAAGGGACCTAGCACCTTAAAAATGTCAAAAATACAGAAAAAAAATGTTTGCTTAAAAAGTTGCCTTATATTGTTCAAAATGTTGTCTTAGAAAATCAGACTCATAATTGTGTTTATTAGGTTTGATAATATTAAATGCACTAAGGGACCTAGCACCTTAAAAATGTCAAAAATACAGAAAAAAAATGTTTGCTTAAAAAGTTGCCTTATATTGTTCAAAATGTTGTCTTAGAAAATCAGACTCATAATTGTGTTTATTAGGTTTGATAATATTAAATGCACTAAGGGACCTAGCACCTTAAAAATGTCAAAAATACAGAAAAAAAATGTTTGCTTAAAAAGTTGCCTTATATTGTTCAAAATGTTGTCTTAGAAAATCAGACTCATAATTGTGTTTATTAGATTTGATAATATTAAATGCACTAAGGGACCTAGCACCTTAAAAATGTCAAAAATACAGAAAAAAAATGTTTGCTTAAAAAGTTGCCTTATATTGTTCAAAATGTTGTCTTAGAAAATCAGACTCATAATTGTGTTTATTAGGTTTGATAATATTAAATGCACTAAAGGACCTAGCACCTTAAAAATGTCAAAAATACAGAAAAAAAATGTTTGCTTAAAAAGTTGCCTTATATTGTTCAAAATGTTGTCTTAGAAAATCAGACTCATAATTGTGTTTATTAGGTTTGATAATATTAAATGCACTAAGGGACCAAGCACCTTAAAAATGTCAAAAATACAGAAAAAAAATGTTTGCTTAAAAAGTTGCCTTATATTGTTCAAAATGTTGTCTTAGAAAATCAGACTCATAATTGTGTTTATTAGGTTTGATAATATTAAATGCACTAAAGGACCTAGCACCTTAAAAATGTCAAAAATACAGAAAAAAAATGTTTGCTTAAAAAGTTGCCTTATATTGTTCAAAATGTTGTCTTAGAAAATCAGACTCATAATTGTGTTTATTAGGTTTGATAATATTAAATGCACTAAGGGGACCAAGCACCTTAAAAATGTCAAAAATACAGAAAAAAAAATGTTTGCTTAAAAAGTTGCCTTATATTGTTCAAAATGTTGTCTTAGAAAATCAGACTGATTCCAGTATTTTTTTTAAAGTTATAAGGATTTTTGTGAGTGCGAACACTGTGTTTCGAAACCAAAACTAACTGAAAAAACGATCTGAATGAACTAACCGAATTTATGCGTTTGTAAGAACATGAATATTTATTTTCGATTAATTAAATAAAATAGCTTAGAAGAAAATGAAACTTTTATTTGTAACTGTTACGGATATCATTGCTTGTTTAATTTTTATTAAAAAAAAAAAAGTCTTTAGTTTTTTTTTTCTGTTTGACATTTGGTATTCTGTTGTTTCCTTTTTCTGTTTATACGTTATTATTAATTATGCTTAAACGTAAACGACAGAGCTATGTTTATAAAGGTGAAGTTCTCTCTCTCCTCCCCCCGATATACAACTTTACTTTTGGATGGGGATGCCAAAACATTTAATAATTTGTCTGTATGTATGGTAGTGATATCACTATAAAAAGTGGAATGTGTCAACCACATTAGTAAACGTTTGGGGACACAATTGAGAGATGTGATATAAACGTGGAATGTTCGTGGCAGTTTATCTGAAAAAACTATTTAAAAAACTCGTTATTATTAAAATGCAATATTAGCAAATAAAGCTGATAATAATGCCATGAAAACTGTCACATATGTCACTTTACCATAACTAGAGACCGGATTTTTATGTAATAAAAACTGCCAAAATATGCCTAAAATATGCAATTAAAAATGCTAAAATATGCAAGCAATATGCAGTAAAAAATGACGAAATTTGCAAAATATGCAGTAAAACATGTCAAAATATGCATTTTTATGCACTACAAATTAAAATTGAAATGAAAAACACTATTTGAAGGAACACTATAGGAAATGAACAAAATGATAAAGTCAACTATAGACATCAAGTTTCAAATACAGATGCACTTCTATTACTTTTACATCGCACAGAATTATCATTACAGTTTTATTGATAAACTACTAATAGATTAAAAAAGTCTTTAAAATCAAAGAAATAATATACACACACAAATTATATCAACATATTAAAAAAATTATGTAAAAAAAATATTTAAAAATAATATGATTATTATGGGAGTAGTTATAACTTTATTGTACTTGACAATAATTTAAGTTAATAAACAAGTACTTTTCTAAATTATCTTCCTTAAAATTATGTCTACGGTCACTTAAAATTCTTTTATACGATGAAAAAGAGCGTTCCACATCTACAGACGTTATGGAACTTAAAATTTTAGGGTCCCACATGTAATTTTTTTTTTTAGTTCGGTCCCTTCTTCGCCTTGAAAGATTTTATTAAAAGTTATCAATTTTGTCAACCCGAGATTTTTTTTAACACATCATCTATCTTTTCTTTAAGTTTGTAACCAGTTTTGCCTGGAATCGAAGTGATTTTCATTACCGCATCTTTAAGGATTGAAAGGCTTTTATTTAATGTTAATTCTTTTTTTTTCTTCAAGTATTTGGATCGAATCTACAAAAAGAAGCAAGGCGTTTATACAAACGTGAATGATTTGACGAGGTTTACGTTTTCTATTAATATAGCTACTTTATCTAAACTTTGTGAGGAATCAGAATTATTTTTTTTAAATTTCGAATCACTTACGAATATTGGTTCTAATGCTCGGCGTGGAAAGCAGCAAACAGCCATGTGCCCCATCTTGTGAGCACAGGTGTCGGAGGTAATGAAACATTCATCAATTCCTTGTAAACTACCACACGGGTAGGGGGGTTTTAGAAATGTTTTTTTTCCTTGTCCAAAATAAAGGAATTTAATTCCGTAAAGGAATCTAACTTTTTCAGCAATAAGGTTTAGTGCATGGGCAATACATGTGATGTGTCGGTTTTTATAAAAGGTTTGTAATAATTTTCCAGCCTTGATCATCATATACGAAGCCACATCTGTCAAAAGTAACAAAACTCGGTTTTCTGTTCCGCTATCATTGGGAATGAATATACGAAGAATTGTCAATATATGATCTGACCAAATAAACATTTCTTTGTTATATTTTTTATTTAAATCCTTTAGCCACCCTTTGACTTTGAACGAAAAAGACTGTGAAATTTTAGGCATGTTTCTGAACAGCAGGCAAAGCACAACTGAATTAAATTTAAAATGAATGGATTGCTGCTTTATGATAATACGTCATTTTCTTTTTATATTCATAGAATAGCTTCCTGTCTGCGGTTTATTCAGCTTTCGAGCCTGAATGTTTATCCCCATGTGTTAATTTTCTTAATTTTTTTTTAATTCTTCCTCCGAAAGTAACTGAGTTGTTTTCGCTCATTGAGGCGCCCTTAGAACAGATTATTTTTTAATTTATTGCTTGTTTAGTATATGTGCCCGTGATTATATATCTTTATGAGAATCCAATGATTGATCAGGTTGTTCTGCAATGTGCTTATCTTTTCATTTTCATATTTCCCGTGTTAAGTAATTATAATTGCTCAGCCGGCAATGTGATCATTTGGTTTATTCCTATAATTCATTTGTGTGTGTGCGCGGTACCATTTTCAAATTTTATTCTGCTAAAACTAAATGCAGTGTCTCGTCCCGAGATGCTCTATATTTCATTGCAAAAAAAAGTGCGATAACATTGGAAATGTTGATATTTTGGGTGAAATGTGCAATAACCCATCATTTATGCAATTTTATGCAGTAACCCATCAAATATGCAAAAATATGCAGCATAAAATTCCACTTATAGTATCCTTGAAGCATTATTCGGATAGAAAATTGATCTCCTGACTCTTATGTGGTGTTAAATCAAATATGCAAGTGCATAGGAATTCGGTCTCTAATCATAACATATCAACAGACAATAAACCACAGCATTTCATGTGTCCCAAGGGTTCCAATTCATAGTGCTTTTACCAGTCTGCGAAAGCCAGACATTTGCCACCAGGTTCTCATAAATTGAAAGTTGGGACACCAATTATAGAGGAACATTTGTCAAAGATTTTGCCAATAGAACTTTTAAAAAGATGTTCAAGGTGCATGACGAAAATTGCAAACTAAAGTCTACACAGCATGTCAAGTGTCCAAAGGAGAATTTTGTGCCAAAAAACGTGTCGAAATGGCCACATCAGAAGCAGTTTGGGAGTATAATATAGGGGTACTTTCAACTATTCAACACATTCAGAAAGCTGCTGGGATTACGTTATGATCTGATAGACAGATAATTGATGCTCGAAATAATTATCAGCAAAGGAACCGTTTAAATACCAAATTTCACCGTGCTCGAAACTTAGTGCAAAAAAAAATCGCAACAAAAGAATTGCCTCTTAAAAAAATTATCACTTATGGTGCAGGGAAGTTTTAAACTTCACTCATATATAGAAAGCAGCTGTAGTAAAAATTTCAATCATTTTTATTTATAATTTTTTTGCATAATTTTAATTTAGGGTAGTCAGATATCGCATGTAGCCCGGCTTCAATCAATATATACAAAAGTTTAAAAAACCGTTTCAATATATATAATGGTATGTAAAATCAATAAAGACTCCATTGAAATGGAACATTAAAACCAACATTTTTTTTCTACTTTCCCGTTTCTTCTTTTCCCGCCACTTTTTATTTTCCTCGAACGATCACAGACGCAGGTGTTTTTTAGAATTCTCCCAAACAAAGCCGATTTCCAGAAACATATAAATTCTACTTATTTTGCATAGGGAAAAGTATGTATTGCGTTTATTTATTCTTTTTCGCTTGTTAAAAATATTTAAGTCCTTTTTTTATAAAATTTATTTCTTTTCGCAGAGATAATTTCAGACTGTTACAGTCAAAGCCGTTGCCTGGTTACCGAGATATTCGTGAATGTTAGGCTGCTCCAAATGTTCTTGTTTTTAGTTCTCGACGGAAAACTCCCACCGAAGGAATTTGTCGTGATTTAATTATAAGTTTCTTGGAAGTTTATTAAAATGTGTTTTCGGGCGTAGCATAAAATATTCTACTGATAATTTTCCTCCGAGCCAAAATTCCAAACAAGTCGTATCCAATGTCAGGAATTTTCTTGTAAATTGAGACATCAATACTTTAGAGAATTTTCTATTAGTTATATTGATACAGAATGTCTTCGTTTATTGGAATCTTTATTTAAAAAAGTACAAAATCTAAGTACGGTAAAAAAACTAACATTATTGGCGGAATTTCAGATTTCATATCAAATTGTATTCAGAAAATATTTTAGTCACGTTTGTTTTCTAAGTAATACTAAAGAATATTATCGTGCTCTTAACTTACCTGCTGATATCTAAAATTTTAGATAGGTGGGACATGATTACAAAAAATAATAATTCGCAAATGGCTTATAATTTGTGATGTCTACTAAATAGATGTCTGCAGATTGATTGATTTATTTCTTTTTAATTTTATATTAATAAAATTAAAATAAGTAGAAAGCTAATAGGTGTTTTTTAATTTCATGTTCAATGAGAAACAAATTGCAAAAAATATAAAAAATGAATTTATGTATTAGAACTATATCGATCCTTATTGTTTGATAATTATAGAAGTAATAGATGCAAATTCAGTTCAGATAAAAGAATACTACAACCTCTAGAAAGCACTTATTGAAGTGCTTATTATCTTTGTAGTGCGTAGTAATCGTAATGAGTGCGATTTGAAGCATACTCTTGATAAGCTTCATTGTTCATGAATATTTACAATTGAAATTACGCAGAATAGCAAGTCGATTATTAAACCTCACAACTCAAAAACGCATCTCAGTCTCAGTAGTAATTTAATAGAAACTCAATAGTACAGAACTCTATAATTTAATTAAACTCGCAGCTCGAAAAATAACTACATGTCCATTAATTATTATAAATGGAACTAAAAAACCAGGCATATCCCTGGCGTTACCAGATATAGAAAAGTATTTTTATTTTATTATGGTACATTTATTATTAATTTAGTTATACTATCGCATGCATGTTTCAGCAAAGTTTTGTTTTAATACAGCTTGCGCTTTCTGTATTATTATAAACTAGCAAAATTACTTAAGCTTACTCGGCCTGAATTGGAGGCTACGGTAGCCGGATTGGAAGAATAATGGACTATTAGCAGTAGGATTCCGAGTTCGAATCTAACCCAAGATCATATTGGGCAAAGAGGGCTGGTGTACGTTATATACGTCGTGGCTTCAAATGTACTCACTCACCGGGCTTTCGTGACCCCACAAACCTGTTGGAGAATGGTGTTACTTGCCTAACAAGTGTAGTTTTTAATAAAACCAAGTGATTGTATATGAAACGGAAAAGAAATACTAGTTTAAGGAGTTTAATCGTTTCGGAAAGGAAATCATCAAAATTTAAAAAAATATATGAAAATTTCAATTAACTACCAGTTTTTGTTCAAAACGTCGTGTGCTGTATGCTTTATTTCTTTTATGTATAACTAGGGGGCCTGCCCCATGCTCGATAACGCTCGCCTATTCCCGGAGGATTACTTTGCAATCCTCATTGGTTCGCTGCGCGAAAAATGATCAATAATTTACAAAAATGATATTCAAAAAAAATATTTTTCATACATAAATTTGTTGCACTACAAAAAAATTATACAGTACCTCCAGAATCAGAACACGAACTATTAGGAATTCAATTGAAAACTGAGAACATTTTGAGTTGAAATGTGAGCGCTGCTTTGGAAATCGAATACCCAGCACGTCGTTTATAAACTGAAACATTTCGACTAATATTCATTTTTTTTTCAATAAAATTTTATACGATAACGCTATAAATTCAACTGACGCGCGACACTTCGTGGTAAACAAATAATCGTACAGTGTTGCCAAAAGGCGATAACAAATAATATATTTTTTGCGTGCCACGTAAGAGAATTATATATATAGATACCATGGAATTCTACAATCATGTGTGTGAAACCAAGTACGTTTGAGGATAGTTGGTCGAAATATCATCCAGACATGAACAGCCTTTAGCAATATTGGTCATAAAATTGACCAATTTGTATCACTATATTCTTTTCATATCATCTGTCCCAAATATTCAGAAATTATTCCGAATTATGTGCTGTATGTTACAAGTCTTGCAAAACAGAACCACGGGTGTTAAAGTAAGAACCTTTCAGGAAAATTGGAAAAAATGCACACATACGTCGAAAAAATTAACACACTTCTTTAATTAACTACCTACCTTCCCAATATTGTTAAACTCGCACTAGAGCCAACACAACTTGCAATTGACGACGATCAGGGATCAATACCAAAGGGAAATATCGAAAGGAAAACACCACGTAATTTTTAAAGTGGTCCGATGACGAGGTCACCTAATCTGGCATCCCAATCTCCAAACTTCCACTCCTCACCAACTAACAATATTCCGCATAAGTTATTTCTACCTAGCTCCTGTATAAAATCGAATAATTTATTCTCTTATAATATGGTCTGTCCCAAATATCAGGAACATGCATCATTTATTTAATCAACACACAATTCAGTTCTTTCAGTATTTTTTTCGAATCTGCTATTCCAGTGGTATACAGTAGGATTTTATTTCGATCGCCATATTTGTGGAGGGGATACGAAATCGTTGTAAATCGGCTTATAGAGTTTACATCGTTATAAAGTGGCGCACGCTCCTAATTCTACATATGTACTCCAAATCTACAGCTTCGAGCGTGACTAATAAATAAAAGGGGAAATCGAATTGTTTCGCAGAAAACAAAAACAAAAAAAACATCAATTGCAAGAACCTTAAGGGGGTCCGGGACACATTGAAAATTTTTTTTTATTAATTAATTTCGAATTTTGAATTTTTTTGTACTGATTACCCATTTAACTAATAAGTGAAATCACAACACAAAACTTTTCCAAAAGTTTAAAAAAAAAATTTTAATTAAAATTTTTTGAAAAAAAGAGGGGTCATTTTAAACTGTTAAAACTCAAAATATTCTTGATCAATTTTCAAAATTCTTGACGTAAATTATTCACAAATTTATAAACTTTAATTTTGATTCAACAATTTAAAAAATATTAATTTAATAAAAAACAAAAAATATTTGAATGAAGTTTTTTGAAAATTGTAAGGTACTTTTTTTTATAAAAAGTCATATTTTTAAAAGTAAATATTTGTTTCAAATTTGCTGAATCAAAATTGAAGTATAATGTTTGAAAAATTTATATTCCAAATTTCAACCCTTAAACTTTATAGGTTTTCGACTTATAGCAATTTGAATACAGGAAATCCTGAAAAAATGTATCATGGAGAAAAACGCATTTAAAGTTTTAAAGACAGATCTTGTTGCCATGACAACAACTGTCGAGAGTGTTAGATTTTCAAAGCAACGCACCACAAAAATTATTATATCTCTAGTTCTAATAAAGATAGAAACATGATTTAGACGTCATTTTAAGCAGAAAAACACAGAAAAAATTTCTTAAAATAATAAAAAAAAATCGAAAATTTGACGATTTTTGTGTCCCGGACCCCCTCAAGAAAATTAAATATGGAACATGTATCATTTTTTTAACTGACACACCAGCTACCTCGACACTCTTAATTACCAAATGATAAAGAATTGAGGAACATTTTTGGAAGTCTCTGTCTTTCACTTTGGAAGTGTTATATCAGTCAGGTTCAAGGTTGGTGTAAATTCTCGCTCCAGAATCACTCCCTTACTTTATTCTTCCAATGGACTCTCTTTTTACAAAAATCGACTTTTGTCTCTGCCGAATTCGTTAAGTCAAAACATCTGACAGCTTGGGCAAAAAACAACCAATTCACTTAGCGCCACAAATCGAAACATTCATTTCCTGAACTTGAGTAGCAGGAGATACAATTCGAAGGAAGTGCAGGAATAAATAACAAAAAATAGCCCCGTTAAGAACAAAAGCCGGAAAGTGAATGTTCAAACGTAACAGCTCACAGGAGACTTGGAAAGATCCTAGATGAAATTGCAATGAAAAATCATTTCCGTTTTGCGTTACCAGCAAACGACATTTCATTTCGATGCCACAGAAAGCAGCTGGAACTTTTCCAATACAAATTGAGCGGAAGAAATACAAAGTCAAGAAAAAACGTATTCCGAATCATTCCGTGAAGGCATATTCTTTCAATAGGAATTTCATTTTATTCTTTCCTTGGTGAACTGCTTTTGCTATGAAAGGAATGATAAAGATATCGAAGATATTAAAACAAAGTTAAATGGTCAATTCTATATTTGAATTGTCTCGAGTGACGAGAAAAGAATTCGAATTGTTTCTCTAAAATGTGCGTTTGAAGGCTTAGTTCCAAACGTAATCGCATTATGGGGCTCTCTCTAAATAAAATATGTCTTTCGTTTATTGGCTGGGAGTGTTTTCTTTATTTCAGAAATTTAAGGAAACGAAAGAAATATGAGCTCCACTAAAAGATTCTATTTGCTAAAGCTTGACCTGATTGAATTAAAAAAAGAACAATTGCAATCATGGAAGAGAGATTTTTTTAATACTTTATTGCCAATATTAGAACTAACAAAGTTTATTATTTATTGGCAATAGTTCCTATAACGAGGTTCAATTCTTGAATACAAGCACTCTAAATTAATAGATAATATAACAATTTAACTGCAATAGCACATCACTTTAGATAAATTAAAATTCATACATACCAATTGCTATTAACTTGAAGAACGAAAAGTTTGACAGAAATTTTTACATATCGCTGTGACGCAAGTGGAATTCATCGATTTAAGGGGGTCCGGGACACATTGAAAAGTTTTTTTTATTAATTATTTTGGAATTTTGAATTTTTTGTACGGATTACCCATTTAACTAATAAACAAAATCACAGCCCAAAAATTTTCCAAAAGTTTTTTAAAAATTTTAAATTAAAAATTTTTGAAAAAAAGAGGGGTCATTTTAAATTGCTAAAACTCAAAATATTTTTGATCAATTTTCAAAATTCTTGCAGTAAATTATTCACAAATTTATAAACTTTAATTTTGATTCAGCAATTAAAAAAATATTAATTCAATAAAAAATAAAAAATATTTGAATGAAAAATTTTAAACATTTTAAGGTACTTTTTTTTGAAAAAGTCATATTTTTAAAAGTAAATATTTGTTTAATATTTGCTGAATCAAAATTAAAGTATAATGTTTGAAAAAGATATATTCCAAATTTCAACCCTTAAACTTTATCGGTTTTCGACTTATAGCAATTTGAATACAGGAAATCTTGAAAAAATGTATCACGGAAAAAAACGAATTTAAAGTTTTAAAGACAGATGTTGTTGCCATGAGACAACAACTGTCAAGAGTGTTAGATTTTCAAAACAACGCACCACAAAAATTACTATTATATCTCTAGTTCTAATTAAGATAGAAACATGATTTAGACGTCATTTTAAGCAGAAAAACACAGAGAATTTCTTAAAATAATAATTAAAAAAAATCGAAAATTTGACGATTTTTGTGTCCCGGACCCATTTAATAAGTAAACGAAACCTAAGTTATCGTTTGCTAGAAGTATCCGCATTTTGACAGCATTCTTGTCGTGCCCTTACTGATACTGAAAACATAAAAAATTTAATTTTAAGAATTTGTCCCACCTTTACCGACATGACACGGGCATATCACATCATTCCTTGCACCTCACTGACCCACAAAATTGCCGAAATGATACAAATTCAAAAGTAAGTTATGCTTTTAAATCTAATTTTTATGCCGTTTTGACAAATAAAAGACTCGAAAAGGAAGCTTCGCAACCGTTTCAAAATAAATACCCAAAATCATCATTGTCAAATCAACTGTGGTTTAGGGAACGTGGAAACGATTTGTAACTGAAATTTAAGGACCATAACTCACCAGTAATAGAATCCTCAACTGTACCTCGCAAAATATTCGCAATCAGTCATTTCCTTTTGCATTAGTATTCGACGGCCAATATTTAGCAGCTGCTGTCTGGAACATAGAAAGCAATTACGGGGCTCTACTCAGTTCAACAACTCATGCAAATTTATGAAAACTCGCGTTCGGTTACAAACGCGATTAGAAAATTGCGTTCGAGCGGTGGTTAATACTTCGGCCCAAACAGTTAGTCACGATCTGCCTAGTTTCGAATCCAGTCAGTGGTAAATTATAGGGACGGGGCAAATCGAGCCTCAGTATGTGAGTTTCAGGAACTGTATTTTGTTTGTAGAGATCATCTCTATTATTGTAAAAGGAAGTGTTTCTCTGTCTGCTCTTCTGTCTGTCTGTGATCAAAGTCCTGACGAATCTATGTCACTTACACTAATAGGATTTGACTCACAAGTAGTCCAAATGTTTTGCAATTTTTGCTTCGCGCCGAATTTTAAAGTTCAATCTAGAACATTTTAAAATGAATTTAATGGAATTTAATAATTATTGTTTTCTTTAGAATGGCAACGGCATAAAAGATCGAGATTTTAGAATTATTTTTTCCGTTTCCGCTTAATTTTTCGGAGGAAGGATTCTTCAGTGGATAGTAAAAAACAAAGTTTAAACTGGAGTTATATAGTTATTTTTTTTCTATCTCCTAGACCTTTGAAGGTTGTGTAAAAATGTCGAAAGATTTGAAATCTACGGAAAATTTCACATTAGATCGATACCTGAAAATATTATTTTCTTTAAATAAATCATTTTTAAATTGTGACTTTTGTATTTTTCCCCAAACGAATTTGACCTTCGCTATCGAGATCACAAATTCCATTTCCTGCTTTTTAAATTCTAACTTTTTTATTTTTGTAAACGAATACGGGCACATTAGAAATTGACATCACGTTTGTTTTTAGTAGGTATTTAAATTAACGCGTCGCACCGGACCAACACAATGGGCTATTTAAAAAAAAATTAATTAGCAATCACCGGGGATTAGCGAGTAGTGGTCACACCTGACCCCACGAAAAGAAATGTCACAGGCAACGCCGTGCTGGCCAAACCAATATGAACGTATAGACAATGTTATAAGTGTCTAGGTGTCGAACTCCACCTAGTCATATTCCCTAGCCCTGTCTTCAAATCAGCGATTACCATCCTTAAGAACAGCTTTGCAGAGAGAAAATAATCGACGTAGCCAAATCTGTGTAAAGTGCAAACATTTGACTCACACTGACATTTGACATCTGATCTAAAATACGACATCAACTCAGAAATGGACACAACATAACGAATATGTCACTACTCCGGAACAAGAACAAGTGCAAAACATGGACGACAGAAACTGCAAATTATTTTTCATTGATCCTTTAAAAATAACGTATTTTGCTACAAAAAGATTTTTTAAACTACAATTCTTTCTCGGTGGATATTTTGAATGATTCCAATTCAATAAGTTATCTACTACCATGAAGTGTTTCATTTTATCTACTATCTAAATGTATTTCTTCATGTCTTTCTTGCTTGCTTTGGATCGTAAATTTTCCGTTCTCTGTAATTGGATATTTTCTGTAGAAAAATAGCCATTAAATAAATAAAACCATAAAACACGAGCGCCGTCTACATATTTAGCTATTCAGAATAATAGCTCCCAGGAAGACAAAAATTTACCAATTCTGAGAACTATACTGCAAAACGAAAGAAAGTAGCGTTACGGAGCAAAATTCAATTTTGACAAGAGGAGCATAACACAGGGAACACGAACATGCATGAATGGCTTATAAATGCTTCCAACAGAATATCGATAAAAATTCACCTTGAAAGGAGCTTTTGTGTAGGCACTTACACCAGTCCTTCACGTCATTCTTCTATTAGATTTATTACCCCACTGACGAGAAATAACTCGCTAAATTGCCTACCTCGCTGGCGGACAATATTCAGCTGCCTTTACTTTCTTATTCGTAAATCATTTAATCTAACTACACGAGCACTTACAAGCTGACTACAGAGCCTCATTAGTTAAATGAAATCAAAGCGTTCTCAGGAGAGAAGTGTTCAACTTCCATAATAAGCTAATTTTTTTTCTCTTGGAATCGAAGAACGTTATTAAGATTTCAAAAATGGATGAATATTGAATAACGTAAAAGAAAGGGAATGAAGCTGGTCGGTGGATTCCCATATAGCTTGAGGAAATATAATTATGTTTTAGATGCATAAATTCGATTTCGGATGTGCTAATGTTTCTCTCTCTCAAAGGAATGGAGATACAATGTTTTAGAGGGATTTTCAGCATAAATAAGCACATCAGAGTGTCCAAATCCTCTTGCATGATGCAAAAATCGGGGTTACTAAAATATAGCGTATCACCTTTTGACATCATTTGCCGTTTAATCTAATTGAATCGGCAGTTGTAAAAAGGGGATGCGTGACATTTTTCCAAAAAATGATTTTATTGACGGAAGCATACCTTCATACAAATACCCACATACTGTGTAAAAGTGTTTTTGCATGAAGTTATCTGAATGGGAGAAATGGAGTGTCTAATATCCGAAACTTTGTAAAAAGGTGACATGTGCTGCACATGCCACATTTTTACAACTTCTGGTTGTGAAAGACATCTGCCAAAAAACACCTGTGAGCAGATGAACAGTAACGTAGTCTGCCAACAGAGCCCTTTACACATATTTTTTTTTCAACTTGTGCGTTTTGAATATTTGAATAAGAAGAGTTCGATTAAAAGTGTTGTGCTTTTGAACGTTTTTGTATATACAAAAGTGGGATACGACAAAAAGTTTGGGCTACTTCATACTACTAAAAGTTTCGGCGAAATAAAGAACGTCTCGCTGCCCTTGGAGGAAGATAACTTTAAAAAGAAAATTTTGGCAATTTGTTATGATTAGAGGCAGAACTTGCCACTACCATACTTACCTGTACAATATATATTCTACTTACGCCAGCTTTGGGTTAATATGTTTGAGATACATAACCTGTCTAGTGGAAAAGCTGATTTGAACGGGTATCATGAAGGCATTGCAAAAAAGAGTCCAAACAAAGTCTGTAGTCTGCTACTAAGTTACATCATCCGGAATAAAACTAATGAACATACAAATATACTTCTCTTTTCGGACGGATGCAGCGGACAAAACAAAAATCATTCTCTGCTAAGAATGTGTAAGGCCCTAATTGAACTACAAGTGTTTAAAAAATTGAAATATATTTTCCTATTAGGGGTCATTCCTTCCTCCTTTGTGACAGGGACATTGGACAGTGAAACGTCTAATTCGAAAAACTGATCGGATCTACTCACCTGACGAATATGAAGAGCTCATGAGAAAATCAAGCAATACCGGAAGATTTTTAGTGTTATAAAGGTTATTACCAAAGATGTAAAGGAGTTTAAAAAGTGGTGGTTCTCATTTTATAAGAATGTATGCGTTTCTGAGGAAAGTTATAGCAGGCATGTAAAAAAAGGACAAAATAGCTTTCAAGATATCTTCTGTCCTCCACATTATCATCAACGAGTCAAATAAAGTTACAGCATCTACCTACATTCATGGTTTAAGTAAGAACACTTTCACGCTGAGGAAGCGTTCTTCTCACTGAATTACAGGACCAACCAGCATACACGACAGGAAAGGCCCCAATCAATGAAAAGATGTTGTATATACTCTTATGTTGTAAAATGACTCCAACACATCCCAGAGCAACACATGAACTTTTACTCGTATATAAATCAGTGGCCAACCACCAGTGCAGAAGACAGTGATAGTGAGTTTGATGATTCATTTCTATTTTTCCATTTGTGACTCATTTTTAACTTTTTCATAACAAAAATTTAGTTTTTATGTCATAAAAGTATGTTTGAAGTTTTATTCCTAAAAATAAATAATTTGGTTCATATTTTATTTTTCTATTCTTTTCCCAGTAATTTAAGTGTAACACTAGGTAAAATGTGTAAAAAGGGGATATGTGAAATTTTGGAATTTTGTGTGGGGGGGAGCTCTGGCAGTAACAAATCTTATGAAAATCTCATCCCCTTTTTTACATCTGTCAATTCAATTGGTATTGGCCAATCAATTAGATTATCACATATCAGTTCGGAATAAGTTTTTTGGAATTTTTATTGGTGAAGAGAGAGTTCTGAAGTCGTATTCGAAACACAAGCCTAAATGAAGTGACATAATGTTCAGGATACATACAGGGAACACGTTTCGTGTAGAAACATTACCGCCATTTACATATCGCTTGACATATACTTCTTATTTGTCGAAATTTTTCCAAATATATGTCTTCCTTACAAAGCGAAACTACATTCAAAAACTTTGTAATGAAGAAGGACATATAGAATTGTAATTAAATTTTAATTTAGATCTTCAATAACAGAACATTTCTTGAAAAAATTTATGATGTAAATTATCTGTGAATTTTATCAAACGGCATCTAATTCTTTTTAATTTAAGTTTCAGCATTTAAAATTTATTCGTCTTCATTGAATGTTTGCTCGTGGCAACACCGAAAAATAAAAACAACTAAAACATGTATTCACAAACATGGTGTGACTAAAGTTCTTTCAATTTTAATGGAATATTTCATGGTGTACAAATATTTTGATGTGATTGTCATTCCATGTCTTTGATCGTCAATTAAGAAAAATTTTCGTAAGTAAATTTGGAGGATCTTATAGTGCTTTCTATTAGTCACTACCAAACTCTCGTAGCGCTGACGGCTATGTTGGTAACCCACTCTTTATATCACTAGTACCATTTGAGCGCTATGTTACGAGCCTCATCTTTTTCACATTTCACTTTGTTCTCGAGAGCACTAACAAGACGTTCGTGCTCCTATTCCGTTAAGAGTCATCTCGTGTTTCTCTTTCTTTTCAAATCAGAATGCAACCATTTTTTGTTCATAAAGCTTTATAAATATTCATAGTTTAAGAGAGATTAAAGTGAATAGCTTGGGTCTAAATGAATTTATTTGGACCTGACTTACTTTGTGTGTAAATTTACTATTGTGCGTGGTGATAGAACATATGTCAGCTCAATAAAACTGTATTCCTTTTTTCTTATTTAGAATTTTAAATTAAGTACAATTAGAAGCATTTTCCAATCAGAAGATTATTTCTGTATAGAATTTTAGTCAATTTTTAATTATTAGAACATATATCAAACTTGGCGTCTCTTGTCAATAGATAGATATAAATTTTCTTCGGTTTTTTTTGTGTTAAAATTCAAGACAAAGTCGTTCTACACACGATATTCAATGTGAACATTTTACACACAGGTTGTTTCTAATACAAACTTCGTCTAGGTAATCTTTTTTCTTGACACGATTCAGAGGAAAAAGTACGATCGGTAACTTATCTTACCTCTAAAATTTAATTGATTAAAATATTATTTAGATTTTATAAAAAGAGCACTATAATAAAACTGTTCATATTCAGAAATTTTTAATGTTTACTTTGTAAACCCTTAAACGCTGTTGGGAAAATTGGGCCAACTAAAAATATATCTATATATATAATTCTCTTACGTGGCACGCAAAAAAGACGTTATTTGTAATCGCGTTTTGGCAACACTGTACGATTGTCTGTTTATCGTTAAGTCTCGTGCATTGATTGAATTCATAGCGTTATCGGATTAAATTTTATTGGAAAAAAAAAAGGAAATTTGTTGCAGTTAGTTTATAATAGAAATCCAAGAAAGCGGAGGATCTTTTCAGGGCCATTTAAAAAACGGTCCTTTTCAGGACCAACAATTATAGTTCAACAAGACGCTTGCACTACAACTTTCGGCAACAAACTCAATGAAAAAGTGTGGGTCGTTTGAGTGCTGGGAAAATGTACACACAAACAACATGCTGGGTATTCAATTTCCAAAGCAACGCTCACATTTCGAGTCAAAATTTGCACAAAGTTTTCATTTGAATTCTGATTTTAGAGATACTGTATATATTTTTTCTGTAATACAGCAAATTTAGATTTGAAAAACATTTTTTTGGTAACATATTTTGTAAACAATCCCTTCTGCTAGGACACATGTCTTCATTGAGGCGAGCGAAGCGAGCATAGGTTCGCGCAGCGAACCAATGAGGATTGCGAAGCAATCCTCCGGGGGTTGGCGAGCGTTAGCGAGCAGGGGGCAGGCCCCCTAGTTCTTCTATAATAACCCTGTACAAAACATTTAATTTTGAAAAAAATTTCTATAAATATGCTACCATAGTTTATGTCCCAAACAACTAAGCTTGAGAATTTTAGGGCAATGACTTCGGTCATTATCTTTTTTTTGCCATTTCTTGTTTTGTCATTCGTATTCTTGTTAAGTCGTTGATTTGTTTTTACTATTTACGTGTATCTTCTTTTACTGTTTTGCCCTTCCATTCATTCATTCGAAGTAAAAAAGTCTGAGCTACTTTGGAATATAATTAATGTTATATTCTTTTCGTAAAATATATGTCCTATTCAGAAATCAAATTTTTAAAGGTAATTGACTATTAAAGGAAACGGAAAACGAACACCCTCCCTCTATAGATACAAAAATCAACATATTCCGAAAGCAAAACCTCCCTAAGATCCCCTTTTACTCGCTGTTATCAGACATTCTAAAGTGAGGCAGAGAAAAACACAAAAAAGTGTGTGTGTGTTTGAACAGTATTAATTATCGGTGGTTAAAGGGGTTTAAAGTATCAATTATTCCATTAAGTGCCTTGTTTTATTGACTTTTAACGCAATATGCAAATGGGAATTTCTTATCGTGACAGCTTAGCTCACAACAGCTTTTGAACGTTAATGTTTAAAGTTGAAAAATCGAAAACGTGAGCTGAATTTTCAGCATAGCAGAAAGCTTCTCTGGTTACGTGGTATTTATCTTAATGGCAAACGTTTGTTTTCGTTTATCGTATTTTCTTACTGTTCTTCACTTTAAAACTAACAGATCTGAGCACAGCATCACTTAAATGTAGGGTTTAGGACCATATATTTACGTCTTCATCTGACCAGGGTTCAAATTTACGAGGTAATGTTAGCGAATCTTTCCCTTCGGTACTAATCCGGAATCGGTCGCCAATAGCCCGTTGTGTTGCTCCAGTGCCACGTTAGTTAAAGTACTTATGTACTATTCATTCCTTTGTTCAAATACGATTCGTCATTTATTTTACTCCAAACGGAATTTCAGAGAGAGCTATCTACCAATATTATCTACACTCCAAAATAATTATTTCTATAGCACATGACTTCATGTCCATCAAATGTCCTGTTCACCCTACTATTCCAAGACAATACTATACATCGTCACTCAAAGTGCAAAAGGTCGATGTCAAAAATTCCATTTTTTCTTTTATTATTGCTATGTGTGTCATTTTCTGATTTTCACCCGGTGGCAAAATCTCTTATGTCATCAGCTGATTAAATACAATAAGAAAAAAAAACCAAGTTCATGATAATAGAATCAAATCATAACGAAAAAAAAGTGATTTTGAGTGGTTTTACTTTGAGTGACTATAAATATTTCAGTTTTGCGTAATATGCCTGGAATAGTCTTGGAAAAAGTTGGCAACCATAGCTACAACGGTCCCGCCCTTCTAAGGGATGAAGAGAAGCAGCTAAACTGCACTTACGACGTTGTTGCACCGAATAATGAACCTCTCGCATCAATTTTTAGCTACAACTAACACATCTTCTAAAGAGATTATGTTTAAATTATACAGAGACTGTTCGGACATTTTTTGAACGATTTTGATGAGCTGTAAAAAAAATCGTATGCTACGAAAGAATTTTATTTTCACATCAGTTAAATGAAGTATAACTTATCGTCTGCTAACACAGAGTTTTGTTTAGTTTCAAAATGGCGTTTTTAAATAAGCAATGAATGGTAAGCTATGTTCCCGCTCTTTTCGAAGAGCATTGTTCTTATTCAATTATTCAAAAACGCTGTAAAAAGTCAGGGTTTTTCGATATCTATAGGCACGATATGTAATATTATTAATGAGAAAGGAAAAAACGTTTAACTGAAAAAATACTTCCAAAACAGTAGCCAAAAATAATTAATTTGGAGAATATTTGTAAGGTAAGGTCTTTATTTTTTAAAGAGAATCCGCCAAAATCAAAGGACTGTTGCAAAGTCATTAAAGTTTTCAGTTCCAACGGTAAATAAATAATTAACAGTGGATTTGAATCTTTAAAAGGCCAAAAAATGAATGTTCATTGTCTATCTCCACGACATTGTAGAACGCAGAGCTCGCTACAGAATTCTGTATGAGAAGAATTTAGATGGAGAACGATAGAAAAATGTTTTAACAATAAACGAGGCGGGGGTGTATTTAAATTATTGCAATAAAAATAGAACAATTTATCGTAAAGAGGATAAAAACTCTTAAAACGTGGTTCAAAGAATCTAAAGAAACCTCCTCAAAGGGATTTGTGATTGTTTCCGATTTTGCATTTAATGGAAAATTAAAAGTAAATCGAGTGGAAAAAAAATGTAAAAATCAACTCCACATTTTATCCCCAATATTCAAAAAGAGATACCGTATCTTTAAATAAAGTGCCAACAATCAGTAGAGCTGCATCAAGATAAAGCAAGTAGCCACATATCTAAATCCATTACTAAATTCTCGGGGGGAGGGGGGAAATGGTATAAGAAAGTGGTATCAAGTCAATACCCTTGTATTCAAGAATAATCTATTTTCCTTTTGAACTTTTAAAAAGACAACTATCGAAACGTCAACCAACAACCATTCAAGGACATTTGAAAACTGTGGACCAAGAAAGAGGCAATGTACCTATGACATTATACAAAAGTCATTAAGAGATCCGCCTACCGTCGACAACTTTAAAAAAAAATTGTTTTAGCTTTTTGCTTTTTATGTTTTTATATAGTTAACAGATGTAAAACAAAGAAATGGTACCAAAAAAATTATTCTTTGTTGCCATTTGAAAAAATTGGTTATTCAAGGTAAATTTTAATAAAATTTTATGGAAACGGTTAGAGAGAGAGAGAGAGCTGTAGAAAAAAAAAATAATATCTTAAAATCAATTTCCTTTGTTTACAATATAAATGTAACCACAATCTTCAAAATGGACTAAAATCTAAGAAATATTTTGTAAACATAAGAAGATATGCCATGTAACGCACATATTCATGAAAATTTTCAAAATTTGTAGCAGATTATTCACAAAAGCAGTTATAAATCAAAGAATATACTATATTATTTAAAAATTTTAGTTGATATCATAGTTAATAGTATTTAAAATGCATGAACAAAATTTCTAGTAAAAATATTAAAATTGTGGAAGTTATTGAAAAAACGGTGGTAACTATTTTGTAAAATTATCATTTGCGGGAAAATGCATTTAAAGTTTTTGCTACAAAAGAAATTATATTTTTACAAAGTAATATACAGGGTAATTACATAGGTATCCTTATAAACGGTTAAAAGTAGCTCGGGTAATTTCTGCCATTGTGATATAATATCCCATTGTGATATATATTGTGGTATAATACAGAAGAATGAAACTCGATTTTTCCTTTAACGTCCGGTTTCGAATTGACACTTCCGGTTTTATTCGACTGCTATCACTTTGCGTTTAAAATAACGATATCTTTGGTTCTAAATGTCGTATAATTAAAAATGAAACAGTTTTGGAAACGTCAGGCAATAATAGTACGTAATAAAAAAAAAATTAGAATTTTCGTCGAAATTCGCTATTTTAAGGTAGGCGGACCCCTTAATATCATGGAAATCATGTAGAAAGATATACACTCTAAAACAAAAAAATCGACACACCAAGAAAGTGCAGAATTACAGTGGTGCCGAGCTCGGTCCACTTGAAACGGCACTGACTGGGGACGTATAACCTCTAGTGACGAGTCCCGTTTCCTACTGTGTCCTGACAACAACCACAGACGTTTCTGGAGACGTCCAGGACAGCGTGGTGATCCTGCCTTTCCTATCGCACGTCACACATGCCCACAACAGGGCGTTATGGTCTGGGGTGCCATCTCTTGATAGCCGTACCCCTTTGGTAGTCATTTCTGGCGCATTTACAGCACAGCGGTACGTAGTAGGGATGCGACATCGACAGCAAAACATCAATGTTGATAATACATCGACCCAAAAATATCGATGTTTTTAAACATCGATGTTTTTAAAATTCAGTCTATTGAAACTTTCCCCCCATTTCTTAAAACTGGTTTAGCAACGAGTCATGCAACATCGACAGCAAAACATCGATGTTTTGAAACTTCGATGTTCAAAATTAAAACTTCACTGTTTAAAATTAAAACATCGATGTTGATAATACATACATCGCACCAAAACCATCGATGTTTCTAAAATTCAGTGTATTTAAACTTTTTTTCCAAATTTCTTTCCATGGTTTAGCTAGTTTAACTAGTGATGCGACATCGGCTCCAATACATCTATGTTTTTATAAAACATCAATGTTTTGAAAATATCGATATCGATGTCGCATTCCTACTTTTCAGGCCCTTCACTCTTGGCCACTTTGGTCTATAAGTATGTTCAATTTGCTGATTATAAAAATTATGCTACTTTGTTAATTTTAAAATTTTTATAACGATACTTTTTTCATTTAAAAATAAAACATCGATAACGTAAAAACATCGGGAAAAATAAACATCGATGTTACAAAAACATCGACTCCAATACATCGATGTTTTTTTTAAAACATCGATGTTCTGAAAACATCGACATCGATGTCGCATCCCTAGTACGTAGACGATAGTCTACCACCGGTTATGTTACCGTTCGTTTTGTGACAACCTGGACTTACTTTTCAACAAGATAATGTCAAGCCGCACAAGGCGCATGTTGCTATGAATTGTCTTCAAACTTTCTCAACACTTCCTTGGCCGACTAGTTCTGATCTCTCTCCCATACAGCACCTTTGAGACGGGAAAGGCGATTGCAATCATCCCGGAATGTTGACACTTTAACCCGACAGTTGGAGACAATTTTATGAGAAATTCCACAAGATACCAATCGGGAACTTTTTCAGTCTATGACACACCGGGTGACGCAAGCAGGCCTGAGGTGTGGACCAACCCCTTATTGACTTCCTCCCTCTATTACGGACCAACTATGAAATAAATCATTCAATTGTTCTGAAATTTTAATCGTTTGTTATTCTATGTATGTTCTTTACATCCACCCATTTTTATCGCAATCGGAAAACTCCTTCTTAGTGCGTGGATTTTTTTTTGTTATAGAGTATCTATATATATAATTCTCTTACGTGGCACGCAAAAAAGATGTTATTTGTTATCGCCTTTTGGCAACACTGTAGGATGGTTTGTTTACCACGAAACCTAGTGATTCAATTGAATTTATAGCGTTATCGGTAATGGTAATGGTAATTTTAGTTAACGTCGTACTAGAGCAACACAACGGGCTATTGACGACGGTCCGGGATCAGTCCCTTAAGGGAAAGGTCCGAGGACAACACCTCGTAATTTTGAACCACGGTCAGATGACGAAGCAACACCTGAACTGGCACCCCACTCTCCAAACTTCCACGCCAACCCAACGTGATATAGCGTTATCGGATAAAATTGAAAAGAAAACAAATTAATATTAGTCATGCTGGGTATTCGATTTCCAAAGGAGTGCTCACATTTCGAGTCAAAATTTTCTCAAAGTTTTCATTTGAATTCTAAATTATTCGAGTTCTGATTCCAGAGGTACTGTATAATTTTTCTGTAGGACAACAAATTGATGTTTGAAAAATATTTTTTGGAATATCAAATTTTGTAAGCAATGTCTTTATTGATGCGAGCGAAGCGAGCAAGGTTCGCGCAGCGAACCGATGAGGATTGCAAAGTAATCGTCCGGGGGTTGAAGAGCGTTAGCGAGCAGGGGGCGTGCCCCCTAGTATAACAAAAAGAGCTATCAAACAGAGCATTTATAAAATCAAAATTTCATGCAAAAAATTTATCTTCAGTTCATTTAAATTGCTCAAAAAATGTCCGAACAGACTCTGTAGAACAATGAAACAGGTGAAATTAGATCAATAACACGATGCTGGTTCTTGCGGTGCTGAGGGTTAGTCCAATTCTGTCCTTGAAGGAATCATTTCGAAGACAAGTGTGAAACATCTAACTCAAAATATCCATATCTTGCACTTGCTCTTCCAGAACAGTGATATGGTAAGAGATCTTCACTCATTAAAAGTGTTGCTTCAAAAAACCTTTTTTCAGCAAAATGTCACTTGAAGGACTAACATTCCTGGTATCTAGGCATTCACAAATCTGAATCGGATCATGATGGAGGGGACAACTCTACGAAACCACTATTAGGATCAATAGATAGCACATGTTCCTTCCCTCTACTAATTAGCCCGAGCGTGTAGCTAGGTAGATATTTTAATTAACGCCGCTCTAGAGCACCACAACGAACTTTTGGCAACGGTTCTGAAACAAACCCGAAGGGAATAATTCGACGACAATACCACGTTATTTTGAACCATACTCAGATGACGAGGTCAGACCTGAGCTTGCACCCTCACCTTTTCGAGCTTCCTTGCCACGCCAACGTTAGGCCATTGGAGACCACGACAGATTTATTGTGCACCAGCCCCCTATGTACACGGTGGTTTGGGGTTGGATTCGAAACCGCAACCATGTCTACCAACCGTTCGCTAACGCCTTAACTACCAAGTTAAGGCGTTAGCCTCTAGATTGGAAGTTTCCTGGTTCGAATCCGGGTGTGCATGGATGTTTGTAAGAGTATAGTGTAGAGGCAGCTGCTGCACCTTAAATCTCGTGGCCGAAAGTCTTCACGTTGGGTTGCTGTGGAACTTTAGAGAGTGGGGTGCCAGCTCAGATGTTGTTTCGTCATCTGACCGTGGTTCAAAATGACGAGGTATTATCCTCGGATCTTTCCCTTTGGAATTGATCCCCAACTGTCTTCAATAGCCCTTTGTGTTGCTCTAGTACGACGTTAATTTAAAATAATACCAAAAATACCGTTAATTTGAACCATAGTTAGGTGACGAGGTCACACCTGAACTCGCATCCCATTCTTCGAGCTTCTATACCACGCCGACGTGTGCCGACCAACCGGTATAGTGGTTAAGGTGTTAGCCTCTAGATCGGAAGGTTCCTGGTTCGAATCCGGGTCCGGGCATGTATGTTTGCAAACGTATGGTGTAGAGGCGGCTGGTGCACCTTAAATCTGTCGTGGCCGAAAGTCCTCACGTTGGGTTGGTGTGGAAGTTTGGAGGGTGGGGTGCCAACTCAGGTGTTGCTTCGTCATCTGACCGCCATTCAAAATTACGAGGTGTTGTCCTCGGATTAAGGGACTGATCCCGGACCGTCGTCAATAGCCCGTTGTGCTGCTCTAGTACGACGTTAACTAAAAATTACCAATTACCAAAGTGAGACCACTGGAGACCACGACAGATGTATTTGCACCAGCCCCTTTGTACACGGTGGTCTTTGTTTGGAATCGAACTCGCAACCCTCAAGTGTTTTAAACTTATACTCTTCCAAACGGCCTCCACGCCGGTAACATTAAATGACACTAATCTCTACTATTATAAAACGAAGTGTTTCTCTCTGTCGAGTTTGTATGTAAGCAGTGTCCTGACCAATCTATGGTATTTACGATAGTGAAATTGAGCACACAGGTGGTCCAAATTTTTGTGTCCAGCCCGAATTTTAAAATTTAATCTAGAACATTTTTTAATTAATTTATAAGTGTTTTATCCTCTTTTCATCTTTATGGGATTGTGACGTCATAACTTCCTCGATTGAGAAAATAAAAGGATTTTGCACTTATTTTGACCTTGGAACTCATATATAAATGGAATATAAATGATAGTTAAAAAATGGATGTATACAGTAATGTCTATTTTGTTACAAATATATTTTTTTTTACACCAAGGAAGCGAAATAAACGCTTTTTTTTTTCGATAGAATATGTATCGCAAATGGCGCGAAATGATAATGTCATTTCACGGTTACGTGTGCATACTTTGGCTTCGATTCCGCAGCGACGCCGCACGTTGAAAAACCAGATGTGTGCACCGGGCCTTAATGTGGCCAATCCGATTTTTAAATTTTGAATGTAAAATATTTTTTAATTTATTTATATTGGTATTTATTTATTACCAGCCACTTCGACGTCATCACTGCATTTCATGTAGTGCTGGCACAGGAAGCAAACCAAATGGGAATGCGTAGCAATCACCGGGGTTTGGCGAGCAGTGGTCACACCTGATCCCACGACCAGAACTGTCACGGGCAACGCTGTGCTGATCACGCAGTGGCTAATAAACATAAATGTATTCAATGACAGTTCGTCAACGACGATACGGATGAAGACCATACGCTGCACACCGTCAAAGAAAGCTTGCACGACCCAAGAGGCTAAGCACTTTCCTATTCCATATTGCAGAAAGTGCGTATCTGCAATAAAATCTCGTCTCCCTTGAATCTCACCTCGTCTGTCAACCCGATTTCCTCGCAAGTCGACAGAGATGAAAGGGACGCATTTCCTTCCGGGGGTGATGATGTGAGAAACTCACCCACCACTTCCTGATAAAAGCCCTCGAAAATTCAAACGAGGGAAGTTGTGTCGAGTCGTCGAGAATTTTCGAATTGCCTCCGCTGGGGCAAACAGACGTCTATTTCTCTACCACCTTTCGGAAGAACCGCAAATACGCCTTTGACCCCAGACATATTTGGGGAAACGAAGTTTCCTCCCATATCCGCATCAGAGATGGAAATTCCAAGTGCTCGCAGTAAAAGAAAAAACGGAAAATATCGATTGGTCTCCCAGAAATGGGAACTTTTGGGGTTGTAGAGAAAAGGATTGCCCACTCTGAGGGGAAACCGAATGCCTTTGGGGCTTTGGCTTTTGTTTTCGGAAAGATGGAGTTCTTCCTGGAAAGAAAAATACTGGAAAAAGTCTAATATAAGCTCCGATGAAGCCCAAACTGATAGAGTGGAATATAGCTTGAAAGTTTTGTTTGTGGCAAGGAATTCAGGGGATTCTTAGATTGCTTTCAGAAATTTTGGCTATCTAGTATAGGAGTAGATTTGTGCTATTGTAGTCCCAAATTTGCCACCCAGTAATTTTGTCAGGTCGTTCTTATATACCAAATCACTTATTGTGTTTGATCAATTCTAAGACCAATCAATCGTATTGCAGGACTTTGCAATTACCTGCTATAGTCTACTGTATATCAGAGAACAGGTTTCACTCTTATACAAGGTATTTTGTGGTATTTTTACTAATGGTCGTACTAGAGAGAGAGAGAGAGAGAGATCTACACAACAAGCCATTGAATACGGTCTGGGATCAATCCTCCAAGGTAAAGATTCGAGGACAACACCGCGTAATTTTCAACCACAGTTAAATGACTAGGCAACACCTGAGCTGGCACCATACTCACGAAACTCCCACACCATGCCAACGTGAGGATATTTGAGGCCACGAGATTTGACGTGCACCAGCCCTCTTTGTACACGTCGGTGTTTGTTGGATTCGAACTCGCAATCCTCCGGTTCACTGTTATCCAAATATGCTGGTTTTTGAAACGTTTGAGTTCCCATCTAATAGAGGTAGGAAGTCAATTTACGTTGCACTGAAGATGGTAATGGTAATTTTAGTTAACGTCGTACTAGAGCAACACAACGGGCTATTGACGACGGTCCGGGATCAGTCTCTTAAGAGAAAGATCGAGGACAACACCTCGTAATTTTGAACCACGGTCAGATGACGAAGCAACACCTGAGCTGGCACCCCACTCTCCAAACTTCCACGCCAACCCAACGTGAGGACTTTCGGCCACGACAGATTTAAGGTGCACCAGCCGCCTCTACACCATACGTTTACAAACATCCATGCCCGAACCCGGATTCGAACCAGGAACCTTCCGATCTAGAGGCTAACACCTTAACCACTATACCGGTTGGTCGGCCGTTGCACTGAAGAAACACAACTGGTTACTGGCGACTGTCCGGGATCTTGTGTTTCTAAATCGCGATTCTACCGACTGGGCTACATCCCGTTAACATACGAGAAAAAATATTTTAATTAAAACAGGATGAAATGTGAGATATATTAACAGTTTTTTTTTCTGTGTATGGTTGTAGTAGAAAATCCTGGATTCTCAATTATATTTTGAGTGTGGGAAGGGTGACTTAAAGTAGTTTTAGCAGTATTGAAATCAAACTGTCTTAAAGGATGTTCTAGTCATCAACTTTTAGATGTTTGTGAAATTGTATACTTTTTCTTCTTTACCGATTGTGTGTGTGTGTGTGTGTCTGTTCCTTTTTGCCTTCTGTCTGTAAGGGATCTTTCTTTTAATTCCCATATGACAAAACGAAAGTAAAGTAAGGCATTCTAAATATGGTCAGGAAAAGTCCGCTCCTCGACTCACTCGAATTTTTTCGAGACTAATCTTCTTGTCATCTGACCGTGGTTCAAAAGCACGAGGTGTTGTCATCAAATATTTCCCTTCGGGGGTTGATCTCGGAACGTCACCAATCGCCCTTTATGGTACTCCAGTGTGACGTAAACTAAAATACCTACCTACCTATTTGGAGCGTCACGAATAGCCCGTTGTGTTAATGCAGTGCGACGTTAATTAGAATACCTATCTACCTAGAATACTTAAGTCGCCGACACAGTGTAATCAGAGAAACACTACCTACAATATTAAGCTTTCCAGAAAGTAATGGGCTGTAAACGTTCTACTGGAGCAGTACAATGGGCTATTGGTGACGGTCTGGTATCAATCCCGAGGCAAAGAACGTGGTGTTGTCCTCGAATCTTTCCATTCGAGTTTGTTTCCGAACCGTCGTCAACAATCCGCTCCAGTGTGACGCAAATTAAAATATAATACCATACCATACCCGAGGTAAAGGTTTAAGGACAAGGCCTCGAAATCTTGAACCATGGTCAGATGACGAGGTCAACATCTTAGCCCGTAACAAACTCTCTCAACTTCCACATGAGGCCTACATAAGGACATTTGAGGCCACGGCAGATTTAATGCGCCCCGCGTACACGACTGTCTTTAGTTGAATCCAGTATCGAACTCGTCACCCTTCGTTTGCTAATCCGTACTCTTCCAAATGGGCTATCAACCAGGATATCGATCTGGATGGGACTACATTGTTATCTTAAGCTCTTTATTGAGGGGATAATTTTAAAACTTATTTGAAATACTAGGGGGCCCGCCCCCTGCTCGCTAAAGCTCGCCAACCCCCGGACGATTGCTTTGCTATCCTCATTGGTTCGCTGAGCGAACCTATGCTCGCTTCGCTCGCATCAATGAAGACATGTGTCCTAGCAGAAAGGATTGTTTTCAAAATATGATACTCCAAAAAAATATTTTTCAAATCTAAATTTGCTGTATTACAGAAAATATAAACAGTACCCTGGAATCAGAATTCAAATGAAAACTTTGAGCAAATTTTGAGTCGAAATGTGAGCGCTGCTTTGGAAATTGAATACCCAGTATGTTGTTTGTGTACATTTCCAGCACTCTTGAGTAACCCACACTTTTTCATTGAGTTTGTTGTCGAAAATTGTAACGCAAGCGTCTTGTTGAACTATAATTGTTGGCCCTGAAAAGGACCGTTTTTTAAATGGCACTGAAATGATCCTCCGCTTTCTTTGATTTCTAATTCTAAACTGCAACAGCTCGACTAAAAGTCTTTTTTTTTTTCAATAAAATTTCATCCGATAACGCTATAAATTCAAAAGCTATAAATTCACTTCGTGGTAAACAAACAATCGTACAATGTTGCCAAAACGCGATAACAAATAACGTCTTTTTTGCGTGCCACGTAAGAGAATTATATATATAGATAGAGTTGTTTCAGAGTGCGTAATGTTGTATAGACTTGTCTTAAAGTTTACTGCCTAGAGACTAGTTTTAGAGTTTACTACCCAGAGACTAGTTTTAAAGTTTACTGCTTAAAGACTAGTTTTAGAGTTTACTACCCAGAGACTAGTTTTTGAGTGTATTATCTAGATACCAGTTTCAAAGGGACTATTGCAAGACAAATAGGGGCTGTATTCAACGGAAAAGGTACCAACATTACAGTGAAGTATTAAAATTTTCAATTATTTTTCTTAACCACAGAAAATGAGAAATGAAACACTTTTCTAAATGGGCTAAAAGAAAGAAAGAAATATAGCCGACTTAAAAGGGTAACCCATTCGAAACCGGAAGGTTACCAAGTTCGGATCCAACCAAAGGCCGTCGTGTGCAAAGGAGGTTGGTGCACGTTAAATCTATCGTGTCCCAAATATCCTCGCCTTGGTGTGGTGTTTGGAGAGTGGGGTGCAGGTCAGGTGTTATCTCGTCATCTGACCGTGGTTCACAATTACCAGATGTTGTCTTTGGATCTTTCCCATAGAGATTGATCACGGACCGTCGCCAATAGCACGTTGCGTTGCTACTGTGTGACGTTAATGAAGGTACACACCTACCCATAACACGAGCTCAACATCTGGTAATGGTAATGGTAATTTTAGTTAACGTCGTACTAGAGCAACACAACGGGCTATTGACGACGGTCCGGGATCAGTCCCTTGAGGGAAAGATCCGAGGACAACACCTCGTAATTTTGAACAACGGTCAGATGACGAAGCAACACCTGAGCTGGCACCCCACTCTCCAAACTTCCACGCCAACCCAACGTGAGGACTTTCGGCCACGACAGATTTAAGGTGCACCAGCCGCCTCTACACCATACGCTTACAAACATCCATGCCCGTACCCGGATTCGAACCAGGAACCTTCCGATCTAGAGGCTAACACCTCTCAACATCTGAGCTGGCCACCTTCTCTCCAAACTTACACATCACTCTTCCAATTGCGCTACCGCGACGGCTTAATCTCGACCCAAAATACCACTTGTGGAAAAATTCATATGTAGCTCGGCTAATTAGAGCCGAGCTTGGTGGCGCTGCTACTATACGACCCCTTCTGGACTGGCGGGAATGACACTTAAGCTTCGGTTTCATTAGAAAGCGTAGCCGTGAACTAGCGGTGGGTGACGTCACTGAAACGTTGTTTATTCTAACACATTGTGTTGGTTTCCTTGAGAGCGTTGTTTGTGAGCGTAACGAAAGTGATCGGAACCGCCATTTCCATGACTGTCGTCATAGCGGTCTCAAACAGTTGGGGAACGTTTTAGCTCTTGTAGCGGCAAGATTTCATTTCCTGCGCCAAACGATTCGAGCGAAGAGGAGCAAAACAAACAAGCCTTTTTGACTGCCATTGATTAGTTCGTTTTTGTAACGGATCGTTAAACACAGAATAAAAATTTCAAAGGATTTGAAATCTGCGGAAAATTTGACACCAGATCAATACCTTAAATGCGATTTTCTTTTAATAAATAATTAATTATTTAATAAATAATTAAATAATCAAATGGTAAATAATTGAATAATAAAACTGCTTTTTATAGCGATCTGGCGTAGAAATTGATTCTGATTTGAAATCTGTTGAAATTTTCACTCTATCTTTAACGATCCCTAACTTAGAAACTTTGGACTAGAGAATAAAAAAAAAACATTTGTTTTGTTTCTCGAATAAAATAAACCACGACAGCCGTCTGTGTTGCCCATTCTCCAACGTATTCTGTCCGTCTAAGTTGACACCTCTGGACTCTTGTTTAGACGGCCGTCTAGTTATGTCCGCGGCATCATGACGTATCACGGCTGTTAGATAACGGCTACACTTTCTTAGGAAACCGAAGCTTTAATTGTAGATGTTTGAATAAGAACTTTGTGTCGTTGTTAAAACATCACGTCTCTGTACATTTGTGTAAATATGCTCAATCTTCAATAAATAGTGAGTAGAATAATTATTACTTGGCGTGTAAATTAATGCAAAGAAGGTGAATGGAAATAGGTAATCAAAGGTATGACATCGTAAGAACCCCCGAAGACAAAACGAAACGATGTCGTCATTCAAACTCATAGGCTGAGAACCATCCGTGTAAACCATCACGTAAAACATTGGCTATAAAGGCTCAGTAAACATTCCGGTATCTCATTGTGTTACAGTAAGGATTTCTTTAAAAGTATTTTCCAAGCTCCCCTTTTTACGTGTCCAAGTACCGTGGAAGAAGAATATCTGGAATTCCATCCTCCCCTTGCGAATATCGCTGGGTACTGGAGGAGTCGTTTCAGCAATCGATGCCAGGATCCATCTATATGCGGCTCCATCAAGGTCACAGCTGGTAACGGACGTCGGTATCTCCTCTTGACAGGTCGCCCCCGTTGCATCTGTTCCGTTTATATATCTTCTTTGGTGCTTTTTTACCTTTCTTTGGCTGCCTGGTGTGCTTGTATTGCGCTTTTTTTTTTTTACCTTGACGAATCGCGAGGCGATGCTTTGTGACTGATACTTTGCAGGTTGAAGGAAAAAGAAAACTTTTTTCTCCACTTTTTTGACATTCTGTTTTTTATCATCGATTTTCTAGTTTAGGGGGTGGGCAGCAGAATTTTGAGACGGATCTTGCGAAAAAGGAGAAAACTGTTGTGTTAGAACAATACAACCGTGATTCCAATTACTTGTTTTGGGAATTTTGCGCTGAAGTTTTCGAGGAAATCGACGTTTCTCTCATCCATCCACCTCAGATTTAACCCTTCAAGTGGCTACAACAAGAAAACTCGATCTTTAAGATCCGACCAATTTTATTAATGACAAGATATCTCGTCATCAAGATGTTACCGAATTTTTGATGATGACCCGATAAAGATCTGGTCTGTTCTCTTCCTAATACCTAGATACCTCAATATTACAGTGTTGCCAATCTTTTGATGATGACTAGATAAAGATCTGGTCAGTTTTCTTTTAATGACGTGATATCTCGTCATCATGATGTTACCGAATTTTTGTGTGATGACCTGATAAAGATCTTGTCTGTTCTCTCCTAATGCCGAGTTACCTCGTCATCAAAATGTTGCCAATCTTTTGATTATGACTAGATAAAGATCTGGTCAGTTTTCTTTTAATTACGGGATATTTCGTCATCAAGATGTTACCGAATTTTGATGAGGACCAGATAAAGATCTGGTCTGTTCTCTCCTAATGCCGAGTTACCTCGTCATCAAAATGTTGCCAATCTTTTGATTATGACTAGATAAAGATCTGGTCAGTTTTCTTTTAATTACGTGATATTTCGTCATCAAGATGTTACCGAATTTTGATGAGGACCAGATAAAGATCTTGTCTGTTATCTCCTAATGCCGAGTTACCTCGTCATCAAAATGTTGCCAATCTTTTGATGATGACTAGATAAAGATCTGGTCAGTTTTCGTTTAATGATGTGATATCGTCATCAAGATGTAGGCAATATTGTGACGATGACTTTATAAAGATCTGGTCATTTTATTGTAATGACAAGGTAACTCGCCATCAAAATGTTGCCAATTTTTTATAATGGTGAAATAAAAATCTAGCCAGTTTTCATCTACTGACGAGATATCTCGTGATGAAGATGTAGACAGTCGTGTGCAAATGAGGCTGGTACACGTTGAATCTCTCGTAGCCTCAAATATCCTCTCCTTGTGGTGGTGTAAAAGGTTGGAGAGTGGGGTGCCAGCTCAGATGTGACCTCGTCGTCTGATTGTGGTTCAAAATGACGTGGTGTTGTCTACAGATCTTACCCTTCGGATTCGATCCCGTCGCTAACAGCCCGTTGTGTAGTTCCAGTGCGGTGTTAATTATATGACCCCAACTTAGCATCAATAAAACTCAATCAAAAACCCCATAAGACCCAACCAATCAAAAGCAAAATTATTCATAATAACCCTGGATTCATATATTAACATGGTAATATTGAACACAGAGTGATGAGTTACGATTGACTTGTATGAATCCCCCAATGGAAAGATCCGAGGACAACGCCACGTAATTTGAACCAAAGTCAGATGACGAGGCAACACCTGAGGTGGCACTCTACTCTCCAAACTTCCACAGCACGCCAAAGTGTGGATCTGGGACGAAGAAGGTATGAGAAATGCTGTTTGTTCTAAAGGTAATGGTTGTGAATTGAAGAGCTTTTTACAAAAGTGAATGCTTGGCGGTGTTTGGTTTTATGGCACACGTGCCACATTTCGCCAAGCCAAGAGTAGATTGTGGACTGTTATGTTCATTTTTCGCTCCACCATACAGGTAGAAGGTCGTGAGACTTTAAGCATAGGAATAAGTGCCAGTGTTTGTTTTTGGGTTTTACGCCGCAAGGGCCATATTTGGACTATCTGCGCCAAACACAACACAATAACAAAAATGTCGCAAAAGGGAAAATATGGTGGGGAATAAATAGAGTTGATCGATGACAGCAGAAAAAGATCCCTTGGCAATTTTGAGAGTTCGAATCCCTTGTTTACAACCCGCGTCCAACAAAAGACAGATAATGTCGAGTAATTGTGAAAAGAATGTTTGGAGATGATAAAGAGAATGATTGCTAACGCATCCTGGGGTCACTACCCCCATGCTTATGAAACTGTAACCCCATGTGAAGGGGAAAGATCTAGAGTTCCCCGTATCTGAGGAACCTGTAATCTAAAGAATACCCAGGGTTTATTTAAATTTCATCGACAAACTTCGATTGGTGATAGTACGCATCATGACGAACAAAAAATGCAATGGAACATGGGGTCGCAAATGACGTTGAGTGGGTGAAAATTGCGAAAATGCGTCTGCAAAGTGCGTTCGCATTCCTCCATTACAGGGGTGCGCACATCGCGGTTTCGTCCTGCATCACACCTCACTACTTGAACTGTTATGGAAGAACGCGTGCACTTAGCTGACGCATTTTCGCAATTTTCACCCAATCAACGACCGTTCCATTGCATTTTTTGTTCGTCGATGCGTAGTATCACCCCTTCAAGTTTGTTGGTGGAATTTAAATACACCCTGGTAAGTGTAAAAGCCTTTTTTCGTTTGTTATACTATGCTACCTTCTCTGATCGTCTCCGTTTGCGTTGCAGGAAACAAAGACCCATCTCGTAGACCTAATCCATCTACTCAACCACTTGCTGAAGATCTCCTTTTACCTCCTCGGAACGAAAGAGAAACAACCACCATGCCTTTCAGCATCAAGCGCTTCACCATGCACCGCAGCACCAGCCTCCCCGGGGGGCGCTCCAACGAGGGCAAGAAGATCTCCCTCACCGAGATCCGGGAGCACCCCTCCCGCTCCGGCAAGAAGGGCGACAAGTCCAAGTCCGGCAACTCCTCCTCCGCCTCCCAGCAACAACAACAGCAGCAACAACAACAGCAACTGCTCCAGCAGCAGCAGGCCAACCTGCCCAACAGCCGCTCCATGGACGTCTCGGAGCTGAGGCGACTGGGGTTCGGCAACCCGGGGCAGGGCCCACCACCGGAGCTGCTGGCCGACGCCATGGCCTCCGCTGCCAACGACCCGCACCAGCAGATGTCATCCTCGTCCTCCACGTCTTCTACGTCCTCCGCGGTGGACAGGCAGAGGAGGGCGCTGCACAGCATCCAGGAGTACCCGGGCGGCACGGCGCGGTACACGGCGCAGCAGCCCTCCCCCAGGGGCTCGTACGGGCCCGCGGGCAGCACGGCCACCCTACCCGCCCGCTGGAGGAGTTCGCTGCCACCGCGACCTTCCAGCGAGATGAGGGGCGTCTTCGGAGACGGGTCCTCGTCCTCCGGGTCCGGCGGTGGTGGTGGCACGGAGGTCAGGAGACTGGTGGTCCGCAAGAATGGAGTACGCTTCCAAGGTCAGTTTCAATTCCTGCTTCCCTTCTCTAGCGTGATTTTTTTTCAGGATGCATCCGGCATGCCGACAATCTGTAGAACCGTTAACCACCCTTCAACTGGTTTCGACGAGATATCTCGTCCGTCAAGATCTGACCATTTTTTTCTAACGACGAAATAACTCGTCTTCGAGATATTGGCAATTTGTTTTTTATGTTGACGAGATTTCGATCTAGTACTGATCAGATATCCTGTCTATCGCGAACTGATCAATTTAGCTAATGACGAGTTATCTCGTTACCAAGGTACGAGATACATCGTAGAGGGAGGGAACCAACCACCAGGAGGGTTCAAGATCGACGCTACAGGAGAAATGGTATTTGGGTGAAAGTTATTCTTTAGAGCGTTACAAGATATCAGAGTACTGTTGTACTGTTGCCCCATAAACGAACTTATGTTCAGCTTTGATATAAAGACATTTATGAGGCAATGCTTTTGTCGTGCTTTTTATGTCGCCAATGAAGAATTTCTTAGTATAAATGGGCTTAGAATGAAATAATTAATAAATTAACGAAATTTTTAGGAACTAGATGGCTCCTCTCCTGTTTACTATCGCTCGCCAAACCCCGGTGATTACTACACAATCCCATTTCATTTGTTCCACAAACCAAAACTCATTTCACAAGCGTCAAGGTATCAGTCCCACCACCACCCAATATGACATGGGGATGTCGCCTCATTCCTTCCCTTAAAAGAGAAATATATATATATATATATATATATATATTATTTAAAGAATCAGTACCAACAACAACACCAATATGACACGGGTTGGAAAAGCACATCTTACGGTATTTGAATCTAGAACATAATAATTAGTTATTCCTGATTGGACTTTCTGGGCCATGAGTCACAGCGACTTTCAACGGCCAAAAAGTAATTGTTGCTACGGCTACAGCGATAAGTTTTATAACTGGCAAACTCGTTATAAAAGTAATATTTTCATCTCCGCGAAGAAAAAAGTAGTCTGTCGCGAAATTTTTAAATTATACTTTTAATCGCATCGAATTTATTTATTAACTAATTTCAAAAATAATTGTACCATAAGAAAGAGCACATTCTAAGCCAGGCCTCGAAATAGATTTTTTAATATAGGTGCACGAGGTGCACCTAAGTATTTAAATTAGGTGCACATATTATATTTTAGGTGCATATTTAAAAAAAACGTAATATAAGAGCAATTATGTAATGTAAACTACTTTATTAGTTGGGTATGTTTGGATATGGTACTAGTAGATAGTAAATAAAAATATTTAAAAAATTTTTTATCTACAAAATTATTACTTACAAATATTCAGTTATCATCAGACATTGGTGGGCAATCAGAAACGTCTACGTTTAAGGCAGATCTTTACCCATAAGATTTAGTGTCCATCCTTCTTTTTGTATTTTTCCTTCATTGCAACATAGCATTTTCTGGATTAAAGTTTTACATAGTGTGTATTTAGGAATTTTAATTACGTTCCTTTAGAGCGAGAGAGGTCGATACTAATAATTTATTCCGGCATCAAAATAACATAAAATACTTCCCCCTCTTTTTTTAACGACAGGTGCACTGTGTGCACCTAGAGGGAAAAAATTAGGTGCACAATTTTATTTTCAGGTGAACAGTGCACCTGTGCACCCGGGTATTTCGAGCCCTGTTCTAAGCTTTCCCATGATGTTTTCAAATTTAAAAGCTAATAGTATTAAGCTATAGATATGACAGTTTCAACAAAAAATTAACATCTGGTATTGATTAGATCTTTTTTGTAAAATCGGGATCGTTAAAGGTAGATTAAAAATTTCAACGGGTTTAAAATCTGCGGAAAATTTTACATCAGATATCTTCATAATACGTTTAATTTTCTTTTAATAAATAATTTTTCAACAAAATATTTATATTTTCGCAAGAGATGCTTTGGTCACGCCGATTGAAACTCTTCGCAATTCGAATTTGGCCTCATTTGACAATGACGAGGCCATGACACCACGAGACCACATTGCTGCTTTGCAAACCAACACCACGGGCAACGCCGTGAAGGCTGTTATCCAATAGGCTACGAATTCCCATTTGATTTGAGAAGCAAACCAACACCATGGGCAACGCCGTGATGGCTGTTATCCAATAGGCTGCTTCTTCATTTCATAAACGACTTCTCTGTGTGTTTTACGCATCCAATAACGTCGAAATAAAGAGCGGAGAAAATGAGCAAATCAAGTGGTCGAAAGAGCTCGCATTGTCCTTGTATTTGTATAGGGGAAGTTGGGGCACAGAGTTACATTCATGGCTTTTCATTTCGACGCCAATGGATGCATAAAACACGCAGAGGAGTCGCTAACGAGATCAGAAAATCCAGGGTTAGACCATGAAAGATATTTTCATCTTCCACAGAGCAACTATTTCATTTCCCATAGAGCAACTATTTCATCTCCCATAGAGCAACTATTTCATCTCCCATAGAGCAACTATTTCATCTCCCATAGAGCAACTATTTCATCTCCCATAGAGCAACTATTTCATCTCCCATAGAGCAACTATTTCATCTCCCATAGAGCAACTATTTCATCTCCCATAGAGCAACTATTTCATCTCCCACAGAGCAACTATTTCATCTCCCATAGAGCAACTATTTCATCTCCCATAGAGCAACTATTTCATCTCCCATAGAGCAACTATTTCATCTCCCATAGAGCAACTATTTCATCTCCCATAGAGCAACTATTTCATCTCCCATAGAGCAACTATTTCATCTTCCATAGAGCAACTATTTCATCTCCCACAGAGCAACTATTTCATCTCCCATAGAGCAACTATTTCATCTCCCATAGAGCAACTATTTCATCTCCCATAGAGCAACTATTTCATCTCCCATAGAGCAACTATTTCATCTCTCATAGAGCAACTATTTCATCTCCCATAGAGCAACTATTTCATCTCCCATAGAGCAACTATTTCATCTCCCATAGAGCAACTATTTCATCTCCCACAGAGCAACTATTTCATCTCCCATAGAGCAACTATTTCATCTCCCATAGAGCAACTATTTCATCTCCCACAGAGCAACTATTTCATCTCCCACAGAGCAACTATTTCATCTCCCATAGAGCAACTATTTCATCTCCCATAGAGCAACTGTTTCATCTCTCATAGAGCAACTATTTCATCTCCCACAGAGCAACTATTTCATTTCCCATAGAGCAACTATTTCATCTCCCATAGAGCAACTATTTCATCTCCCATAGAGCAACTATTTCATCTCCCATAGAGCAACTATTTCATCTCCCATAGAGCAACTATTTCATCTCTCATAGAGCAACTATTTCATCTCCCATAGAGCAACTATTTCATCTCCCATAGAGCAACTATTTCATCTCTCATAGAGCAACTATTTCATCTCCCATAGAGCAACTATTTCATCTCCCATAGAGCAACTATTTCATCTCCCATAGAGCAACTATTTCATCTCCCATAGAGCAACTATTTCATCTCCCATAGAGCAACTATTTCATCTCTCATAGAGCAACTATTGTATGCAATTTTGAATTTGAGGCACAATAGGCCTTTTTTTCTGGATATAGGTAGCGGTTGGTATTTAATTAACGTTGCACTGGAGCAACAAAAATGACTATCGGCGACGGTCCGGGATCAAACCCGAAGGGAAAGATCCTGGGACAAAACCTCGTAATTCTGAACCACGGTAAGATGACGAGATCACATCTGATCTTTCATCCTCACTCCAAACTTCCATACCATGCTGTCGAGGACTTTTGAGGCTGTGATAAATTTAACGTGCACCAGCCTCCCTTGTACACGACTTTTTTTTTATTGGATTCGAACTCGCAACCCTTCGGTTGCTAAGGTTTTACTCTTCCAACCAAGCTATCACGGTCCCGAAAATGTTGTCAATAGATATCTCGTCCATCAAAATTTGACACATTTTGCAAATTGCGAAAAATTTGGTCACTTTTCTTCTGATGACTTGATGACTCGCTCTTCAAGATTGGGTCAGTTGTGCTAATGACAAGATACCACATCCAAAACAACCATCAGGAGGGTTATATGAGTAAACAATAGGTACAAAAAAATTATTTCAATACTTTAGGTTATTCCTAAACAGAATGTGATACAGTCGAACCCCGTCATAGTGAAACGTCACCAATAACAAGTTCATTATTACTAACTTGCAAAAAATGCAATTTTTTTTCACACGTTCTACGCTGCATGTAAAGTACTAAAACCAAAATTCCTCCTTCATGGGGTGTATTGTAAGCGAGTTATAAACGCAACATAAATGCAACTTTCTGCATAAATGCAACTTTTTGCATAAATGCAACCACCTGCAACTTTTTAAAATGTAGCTTAAAATGCAATAATGTGACGGTTCTTCCTTAGGCGGATTTTCTAATCCTCTGCCTTTTCGTCCCCAAAACAGTAAAACTAGTCCATGAGCATATTACAAACATTTAATTACACCTTTCTTGACTATCATATTTACAGGATCATTCAGTCTATGATACACGATCGGGAATAATCCCCTTCGATCTCCAGCGCAAAACAACGCGTCCTCCTTCCACGCTGGCCTTCGTGCAAGTCCCTTTTCTTTTCAACCCTCTCCAAACGGATTCCTTTTCCAAAAACCCAAGGGGGACCCCCGTGGAGTTCGATTCCATGTCTATCGACCCTACCCAAATCTGGTGAGGTTACGGGGAACTTCACAATGAAATAACTATTTTATTTTTTGTCCTCTGAACCAACTCTTCGATCACGTGTGTCTGATCTTGCGAACGCCGAAGTATTGAGGATCAAACAAGAAATTAATGGAAAGAAGCTGTTCGTCGAAACAGACGAAAGTGAAATGGCAAGTACTTTTAACACATTGGTTAGCACTCTTGATAATGCAAAGGAAACTTGCTTAATCGACTTCAGAGTTTGCGAGGTAAATGTCTATCATAAGTATGTTGTTCGCCTTGTAGATATGATGTTTTAAAATCTCTGAATGTTGAGCGAAAGGATTTGGTGATCTGCTATCCAATATAGCACATTATATGAATGCGGCTGGAGCAGTTTTCCAATGTTAAAGAAATTACTGGTCTCAAGGATCGGCCATTCAACGTTCTTCTGTATTTAAGAATGTATTATTATACTGTTATACACGACTAAAATTGTCAATGCATTTTGAATTTTTTCATTTTTTACGAATAATTTATTTTAGAATTTAGTGTATCAAAAATAAATGCAACTTTATTTCCATAAATGCAACTTTAGGAAATGATAAATGCAAGTTTAGGAAACGATAAATGCAACTTTAGGAAATGATAAATGCAACTTTTCCCATTTTTACTGCAACAAAAAAGTTGCCCTAACTATAAACGATGGTTCAATGTATCCAATTTTGTTAACACACAAAAAATTTTCGTATTTGATGGTGGTTTTATTGAACACAATCATTCAGATCAAACACAATTTTACTGAAATAAATTATAAAATACTTAAATAAACACTTTTTATCATGTTTATTAGAAATTAAGAATTCTGTAGTTTTACTTACTTTTATTTTTACTTCTTAGGGGGTAAAAATTCGTTCGTTTGGATTGGGTACATTTCGATTTTAAGTAGAGTTCATCAATTCTTGTTATCGACGATTACGAAAGATTCCATAGTTCTTTTGTGCACATATTCCGTAGAAAAAAATATTTAGAATTACCTGAAAATCAGAAAAAATATCTGTGGAAGGCAAAATTCTGTTCACCATAAGCGAACTTGTATTTCCTCAGGAGTTCAACTATAAGCGTTCAAAATAACATTAGTTAAATAGGAGTTCAGTCGGGGCCAGTGAAAAAGTTCACTATATCCCTGGTTCACTATAGCGGGGTTCGACTGAACGATTGCATAAAAAATACCCTAGTTACTCTTTCGTTAACTGGTGATGCTGATGGTCAATGCCTCTGGGAAGCAGGTGTGAAATGCTTTTTTATCTTTCGCTCCCATGACCGAAACGGTGCTTTTAACTCAATTGTATTCTCCTGAATGCAAACAAATGACTACAAAAGAACTGGGTGTTTCCACTGAGAACGTCACATCACGTGAAGGGCGTTGCGTGCTGAACACGACCAATCAAACGTGCGGCGAGAGCGTGACGATACTTAAAGGGGAGGAACGTTGTAAACAGATCCATCAAACCTACGCATAACTTGTGCAGTATTTAATTCGTTTCTAATCTGAGATGTTCAGTGAATTTGAAAACAGTTTTGTTTGATTGAGGCTATATTGATGAGAGAGAGAAAACTTTATTGGGACATCACACATGGGGACAAAATAGATTTGGATAGACACACACAGAAAAATAAATATATTTCCATAATAAGATAAGGCCACGGTAGCCCAGTTGGTAGAGTCTCGGATTAGCAACCGTAGGGTTGAGAATTTGAAACCGTCATGGGGTCTGGTGCGTGTTAAATCTGTCTTGTGCGAGTTCGAAACGCAATCCAACCAAAGACTGCCGTGTACATGGGGAGGGGCTTATGCGCGTTAAATCTGTCTTGGTCTCAAATGTACTCACGTCAGGGTGATGTGGAAGCTTGGAAAGGGGTTTGGTTCAGGTGTTCTTCAGGTGTTAACCTCATCATTTGGAGGTTCAAAATCACACGAGCTGTTGCCCTCAGATCTTTCGATTCGGGATTGATCGCGAATCGTCGCCTATAGTCCGATGTGATAGTTAAGTGCAATGTAAAGTAGACTGCCTTTCATAATAATTACAATACATAATGAGTCAGAATAATTGGAAATACATAATGAGTCAGAATAATTGAAATACATAATGAGTCAGAATAATTGGAATACATAATGAGTCAGAATAATCAGAATACATAATAATAATTACAATACATAATAATAACTACAATACATAATAATAATTACAATACATAATAATAATTAAAATTAATAATATATTTTTTTTCCTAATGGCGGGCACATTTGACCTAAGTCATTGGCCACTACAAGGCCGGAAGTGATGGTCACTTGTGAAGGAGCACCCAGTGGGAGGACCATCATTGCCCCGAACAATTTTATACTTCGTAATTTTGCACCATGTTCAGATGACGAAGCAACACCTGAGCTGGTATACGCTTACAAACATCCATGCCCGAACCCGGATTCGAACCGGGGACCTTCCGATCTAGAGGCTAACACCTTAACCACTATACCGGTTGGTCGGAAAAATTAATAATAATTAGAATACATAATAATAATTACTATACATAATAAAGTCTGGAAGTCATAAAATTGTAACAATCGCTGCGCCGTGCTCACCATCCTTGTAAGACGTTTCCCGTTAAAAATAACTCAAATTATTTCAGTCAAGAAACAGTAAAGTCCTGAATTTTTTAACTTTGCGAATCAAGTAATTTCTATTCTTTAAAACATCAGCTCCTTAATTCTGATTGCAGTATGTAATATATATAGAAAAACTATTGGAGTAAAATATTTTATAAGGCATCAATTGAAAAAGGTGAGGGCGATATGCTCCATATCTTCCGGAATTATTTGGAACAGTGGCCACACTCCAAGGATCTGAATGTTTTCTTAGAAAAATATGATCCCGCCCGAACTGTTTTTCTTCGCCAAAACATTTTACTTCCGTTCTAACTGTCGCCAATTTTTCCTCATTCTGACGGTGGAAAATGGGGCGTTTGTAATTTAGCGTCTTTATTTTATTTCCAAATGGAGTCTGGAGAAAGTCGATTCCGCAATATTGAACTTTGCGTTTCTTTTACTCAAGATTTATTTAAATATACAATCTATTTCGGAAATCAATAACTGCTATTTTTATAAGGAAAGGTCCCTTTCTATTTAGTTCGTTTATATAAGAGACTAAATATATCGATAAGGAATATTTTTGACTTCTTCCTTCAAATCCAAACGTCAAAATTCGACATCAGTCTCGTTGAAATGTAATATTATTGACACAAAAATACTGTTTTATTGTAGTACAGTTCCATGCTCAATTCTTAGTTTGGGTTGGTTCGGTTTTAAAGTTCAAGATCGATATTTGGCCAGGCTTGCAACAAATGCAAGGCAATGTCAAATTCTTGTATCCCCCATAGAAGAAAAAATTACACGAAGTCATTGATTCAGTGGAAAAAATTTGGGGTGCATTGCAGATGCATACTTAAAAATGTCTTCATGGATAGCTCCAACGCAATTTAGCATGGATGGAGAGACTGAGCCGACCAACCGGTCTAGTGATCAAGGTGTTGGCCTCTGGATAGGAAGGTTCCTGGTTCGAATCCAGAGTTAGGGCATGGATGTAAATTGTGCTGTCATTTGTTAGGGACAATGATGGTCCACCCACTGGGTGCCCCTTCACAAGTGACCATCACTTCTGGCCTTGTATAAGGTAAAATGACCTCGGTCAACTCTGTACTTTGTATTGTATTATATTTGTATTTGTCTTCGCAACTGTACTGCCTTGCCATTGGAAATAAAAAAAAATGGAGAGACTGAACTTTCAACACGTGGAAAAGGATTTCTGGACAGCCATCAAAAAATCACCTTTTTTCAAATGGCCAGATCGGAGCCTGGCGTAAACTTTTCGGGCAAAATTTAAAGTGTATGTATATATTAGAAATTACGAAAATCGACCAGAATATCAATATTATTTTTTATTAATTCAAAATATTTTCCAATTTCTTAGCTTTTAAACGATGCTAATCTTGCAAATATTCGAAATAGTTTTCTAGTTAAAGGGTATTCGTTAGGTAAATGTCACCAGGAACAGACATCAATCCAAAACATTAAACTAGATTTTTGCAGAACTGTTTTTGCAATTGCATACTTTGTTCAAAACGTGACAACTCCACAATGAATTCACCTGTTATAACTATTTATGCATCATTATAATTTATATAATACAGTGAATATTTGGAATCTCAACTAGACTATATAGTTTAGAAATGAATTTTTAATTGGTTTTTAAATGTTGAAATTCCTGAAAACAAGTTAATTTCTTTTACGCATCCTGGATTAAAAAATTGTAAAATTTTGTTTTCCTTCTAGAAACTTGATGGAGGTTTAAAATATGGAGAATAATATTAGAAATATATTTTCCAACAGAAGTCGTCTTTCTGAATAAATTAGAATTTGAGATATCATGTTTTCAAAGAACATGTAAATTAGCGCTAATTATATCTTAATTCGATAGTTAATTATTTGCACAATTGACCACCGTGTTACTAATTGACCAGCGCGTCTGCAACTTATCGGCTTTGCTCTTGTGTAAGAGTAACTTTATGTATACTTTTTCGTTACAATTCATACACTTGACTACAACGCGAGAAACAGCTATTTCTCAAATAGCTAAGGTGTCTGTAGCCTGGTTGGAAGTGTAACGGATTAGCCTCCGGATCGTTGAGAGTTCGAATACAACCAAAGACCGTCGTCTACAAAAGAGGCTGGTGCACGTTGAATCGGTCGTGACCTAAATGTCCACCCTTTGGCGTGATGTGGAAGTTTGGAGAATGGGGTATCAGCTCGGGTGTGACCTCTTCATCTAACCATGATTAAAAATAACGTGGTGTTGTCTTTGAATCTTTCCCTTCAGGTTTGATCCCGGACCGCCGCCAATAGCCAGTTGTTATGCTCCAGTGTGACGTTAATTAAAATACCTACCATCCTCAAATACGAGGGTTGTTCGGAGAGTAATTCCCGTTTTTAAATAAATATACACACTAATTAAAAAATTTCAACCTCAATTTTGATTCTACATTTCCATACCTTATATTACTTTTCTACAAAGTCCCCTTGCAAATTTGAACATTTGTTGTACCTTGTGTCGAGCTTTTGAATATCAGCATCATACTCCTCTGCCGACAGTCCATTGAGATAAGCAGTAACGTCTTTAAACGTTTGTGGTAGTCATTGAGCTTTCGTAGCGCCCACCTTGCACAAATTTTTCTGAATTTGAGGTGATCAGTTACCACTTTGTAAATGATAGTGCGAGACACTTGTGAAAGTTATCAAGAATTACATCCGAAGTCACACGTTGATCTTGTTTTATGAACGTGTCGACAGACTTGACAAGCTCATCCCTAATGAAACTTGGGCGGCCGCATCGCTCCTCATCATGGACGTTCTCTCTTCCCTCATTAAACTTTCGGCACCAATGACGCACACACATAGGATTCAATCATCACATCACCCTATACTGCTTTGATTGCACGATAAATTTCGCTTGGTAGCACATTTTTTGCGTTCAGAAATCGGATCACACTTCACATTTGTCGGCACGCTCGATTCTCTTGAACATTTTGTTCGCATACCTAAACAACAATAACCGTTATGATGCGATGTAATTCAGTAGACAGTTGGCCGACGAGTCCCTAAAACTGGTAGACATTGTCATAGTGGTGCGCATGCTCAAACGGGCATTACTTTCTGTACGACCCCCGTAACTAATAACAATCGAATTCAACAATCGCCTTCACAACTGAATTCAGCCTACCCAAGACTTCAGGACCCAGACTTAACCTTCGAAGCATTAAAATTCATCGCACGCATCCAATTCATTGCTGCGCGTATTCAGATTCCGCTTCAAAGCCTCCACTTCCAGCGCATATGAAATAAACTTCCACTCGATTACCACCGAATGACTTTCCCGAATCCTTCGGGTCTCTGTATCAAATCCCCCAATTTATATGCACTCTCGGACTGCATCATCACCCCCAATGACACTGACTGGGAATACCGTCCATAAAAAGGGGGCTTTACGGGGCCACCTCTTGCAACTGAACCGTAATTGTGTTTGCGCCTCTTGGCACAACCACCTTCCGCCGGGATGTCTTCACACGGAGGGGTTTTATGGATGCCATTGTTATTTTCCGAAACTCAATTTCTACGAGGCGTTTTTATCGCTTGTCTTTTTATAAGGGTTGCGGAAACCCGCAGTCGGTGTTTGGATTTCGGGTGGAAACGGTTCCTCGAGAATAAACATCAAGGGTTTGAATCGAGGCAAGGATGTTCAATCACCTGTGTTGAGAATAATACATGAAGAGGCTGCGAGAGATACGAGAGGTGGATCGCAATACCACCACTTGAGGAGATAGGGGGGTAACTGAATTTCAGTCGCACTGAAGCAACACGACGGGCTATCACTACAGGTGGCTTTCTCCCTTCTTCGTCACGGGGACGTAGAAGACCTGTTGGGAATGTAATGGATTATCAACCGGAGGGTTGTGAGTATGAATTCAACTAAAGACCATCGAGTACGAAGGGTGCTGGTGCATGTTGAATCTAATGTGGCTTCTAATGTCCTTAGATTGGCGTGGTGTGGAAGTTTGGAGGCTCAGGCTTTGATCTCGTCATCTGACCATGGTTCAAAATTAAGGGATGTCGTCGGTTCTTTTCCTTCGGGAATGATCCCGGTCCATCGCCAATTGCCCATTGTATTGCTGCAGTGCGTCGTTAATCAGCTATATACCTACCACCGTGAAATACTTTTATGGAAGACAAAGTTGGCACTGCCCTTCACACGCCTCGCAAACATTAACATCGAGGATTACCTGTGTAGAGAATCGAGAGATTAATGTCCTTACCACCACGAGAAGAGGCTTGGTAAATCCTCCATCATATGGTTTCGGACTATTCGATAATCTTACGCCGACCAACCGGTCTGGTGGTTACAGTGTTAGACTTTAGGTGGGAAGGTTCCGGGTTCAAATCCGGGTCAGTGCATGAATGTTTGTGAGCGTATGGTGTAGAGGCGTCGGGTGCATCTTATGTCTGTCGTGGCCGAAAGTCCTCACATTGGGTTGGTGTGGAAGTTTGGAGAGTGGGGTGCCAGCTTAAATGCTGTATCTTCATCTGACCGTGGTTCAAAACACATGATTTCCCTTAGGGGATTGATCCCGGACCGTCGTAAATTGCTTTAGTACGACGTTAATTAAAAATTAAAAAAATTTCGATTATCTTACCTCAGAGTTTAAGTGTCAACGAAGCATTAACGTGATAAATTGCACAAAATCAGGAGACGAAATGGTTGCGAGGACCTCTCCTTTCACTATCATCATTCCTTCCACACTAACTAGACCATTCGATCTTCAAGTCTCATCTTCCGTTTTTTCCTTCTACGCTTATGGTAAACTTAACTAGGATATGTACACAATACACCCTAAAGATTGGTAAAACGTTTCACGAGCATAAACAACGTAGCTCGGTAATGGTAATGATAATTTTTAGTTAACGTCGTACTAGAGCAACACAACGGGCTATTGACGACGGTCCGGGATCAGTCCCTTAAGGGAAAGATCCGAGGACAAGACCTCGTAATTTTGAACCACGGTCAAATGACGAAGCAACACCTGAGCTGGCACCTTCCTTCCTTCCTTCGAATGGAAGCAGACCCCTCCGTACCGAGTTACTGAAAACCCACAGCGGATTAGCCGAAGCTAGGGAAAGCCTCTAATGAGATAATGGAGAAGTTGGCCTGGTGACACACCGTCCGAAAAACCCTTATCTGCCCAGGATGAACACGATAGGGCGTGGACGTGGTCGACCCCGGAATGTGTGCGCTGAAGATATGTGGTCCGGCTCAAAGATACTGAGCTGGCACCCCACTCTCCAAACTTCCACACCAACCCAACGTGACTTTCGGCCACGACAGATTTAAGGTGCACCAGCCGCCTCTACACCATACGTTTACAAACATCCATGGCCGGACCCGGATTCGAAAAAGGAACCTTCCGATCTAGAGGCTAACACCTTAACCTCTATACCGGTTGGTCGACGCATAGGTCGGATTAGCCACGAGTGAAAGGACTCACTGCTATTTAATGCTGTCCAAAGCATTCACGTTGGGTGTCACGTCACTAGGGGTTAGCATAAATGTTAGACACAGTGTCACTGCAAAAGGACCTATATCCATTTTCGGTTGGAAATGAGTTGAGCGGTGTTTTAACAGCTTTGCAGCTCGACGCATGTGCTGGTAAATTGTTGATGCATAATAGAGGGTTATGGTATGAGTTGTTAACAATATATAGGACCTTTTGCGGTGACCCGACTCAGGTCTATTATTAGGTAGGTAATAAATTAACGTCACACTGGAACCACGCAACGGGATACTGGCTACGATTCGGGATCATTTCCGAAGGAAAAGATAGGATTTATCCCTTAGTGCAGGGGCTCCCAAACTTATCAAAGTCGTGGCACCCTTAAGATAATTAGAATTTTCTCACTGCACCCTCGTCGTCGACCAACCGGTCTGGTGGTTAAGGTGTTAGCCTCCAGATAGGAAGGCTCCTGGTTCGAATTCGGGTCAGTGCATGGATGTTTGTAAGCGTATTGGTGTTGAGGCGGCTGGTGGACCTTAAATCTGTCTTGGCCTGAAGTCAAAATGTTGGGAAATTGTGGATGTTCGGAGAGAGGGGTGCCGAACTGTCATCTCATCGTGGTTCTCGGATCTTTCTCTCAGGGGATTGATCCCGGACCGAATCCGTTGTGTTGCTCTAGTTCGACGTCAGTTCAAAATTACCACATTACCACGGCATCCTCGTCATATCATATCTATCTGTGGTATATTATTAGCTTAGCAAAATGTATATTTGGTCATTTGCTTAGCAAAAAGTTAGATTAGAGATCATCGGCGTTTCGCGGCAACCCAGGGTGCTGCGGCACACACTTTGGGAACCACTGCCTTAGGGGATTGATCCCGGACCGTCGTCAATAGCCCGTTGTGTTGCTTTAGTACGATGCTAATTAAAATTACCTTACTTTACCAAGGAGAAGAACCGAGGATAACGCTACTTACGCACTCTAACGATCACGCCTTAATTGGCATCCCACTCAATAAACCTCCATACCATGCCAAAGTGAGGACATTTTTGGACACTACATATTTAACGCGGTCCAGCCCCCGAAGGTTCTTTGTTAGTTCTTTGTTAATTAGTTCTTTGTGATGAGTAAACCATTTGCGACAAGTAAGCGAGTGTTTAGTTACATTGCCGTCTAAGAGCTGTACGCGACTGGGAAGATTGACGACCCATCCGGCGCGACGAGTTATCCACACGACTGAGGTTTTACTTGTCGACCTTCCCATGATTTCATCAGAAGGTCGACGAATAAAACCTCGACACACGAGGTCGTGTTCGTGGCCTCGTGTTATTCTTCCCGTCGCTAGGTGTGAAAATCTGTCACTTGATAGCACGAATCCTAATGTGGTACAGATTACTGATTGGTTAATGTGATTGAAAACTAGCCTTCGCTTCGATAGCCCATCGGCCCAAGGCGATTCGTAAGCCCACGCGACTTACCCTTCTGAGATCTTGCGACAGAAACTCCAAGCACGTGCTAGGTTCATTTAACCTTTACGCCGCGGCAGATAGAGAATTGTTACCACTAAAACTTCGTTTACACCAGCGACATGGTATAGATCTGCGTACGGTGGGTGTTATCCCCTTTTTAAGTGACCGCTGGAATATTGCAAGGCTCTATAGCTCAAGTTAGGTAATTATGTAAGGGGTGTCGGAGATTCATTCGAAAGAGCCGTTCAGTGAGACGATTGACAAAATCTAAGCGCCGATGCGTAAAGGTTTATAGAAAATTCGATGGTTTCACTGGAGTTGAAATTTACGAATGGCCTAGTTCAGTGGTCCCCAACCCCCGGGCCGCGGACTGGTACCGGTCCGTGGATCAAATGGTACCGGGCCGCCCAAGGAACATTAAATTATTTCCATTTTATTTACTGTGGTGTATTTCTCTCGGGTTTGTGCGGTTGTTATCTATGAAATGTCCACTCAAATTAGGAGGCGGTAAATCATAACTTGAAATTTGTTCTGTTACTAGAGCTTCAATTATGATTTCTGAATTCTGTATGTCTCTATTTTCCAATTTTGACAAATGTGACAGCTGTTTTCAAGTTTGCAGACAAAGTAGCGGCATTTAAAGCCAAACTGAAGTTGTGGGGACGGCGCGTGAACAGAGGCATTTTGAACATGTTTCAGACATTAGCGGGGAGTTTAGGCGTGACTGAGCCTAAACATTCATTCACCCAGTAGGTGCACGATCACCTGTCTTTGCTTTTAAAAGAGTTTGGTCGCTACTTCCCAACTACAAAAGACCCACGAACTAGTAAGGAATGGATCCGCAACCCATTTGTCAACAAATCAGGCAAATCTATTATGTCTGTGCAAGAAGATCAACTGCTGGAGATTGCAAATGAAGGCGGCCTTACGTTCGAGACGACAACTCTGCCGGTGTTCTGGATTAAAGTCATGGCGGAATACCCTGAGATTTCCACCACAGCACTTAAATCCCTATTGCCATTCTGTGTGAAGCGTGGTTTTCTGCAGTGACAGCAACCGAAACAAAACAATGGAATAAACTGGACATAAGCAACGCACTTCGGGTGTCATTGTCTCCTATTACCCCCAGATGAAACCGCCTCGTTGCAATGAAACAAGCTCAGTGTTCTCATTGATTTAGCGTTCTAGTGAGTAAAAATGTTAAATAACTTTATATTCATATTTTGGTGTAACTGTATTTTATTTTGAAGGCATGTTTAAATACAATGAAATTAAAATTATTAAATCAAAACAATCTAAAATATAAACAATCAACGTTCCCCCCCCCTCAGCGGGCCGCGTTAAAATTATCAAACGATGATTCGGTCCGCGGCGATAAAAAGGTTGGGGAGCACTGGCCTAGTTGATTTGCTGAAATCGGCCTTGTGTGGAATCTCTTTGAAAATGCACAACACAACCGATTAGAGCTCGGTGATTCGACACGTTGATGGCTGCTGGACTCAATATTCGAGCTATTCCTGAGTTTCGAATGCCCGACACAAGCGTTCGCCGTACAAAGCCACTGCCTTCGCCTGCTGTTGCTGTGATGTGCGACACAGAGCAGCTCTCGTTAAATGCGGTGTCAGGTACTGGCATCGAGTCTTTCAGGGATGCGAAACCGCAAATTCACAGCCTTTCGACTTCCATGTCCATTCACGCCAGGAGTTGACAGCCAGGATTGGTTGGAAGAGTTTATAGGGACTATGTCCATAATTTGATTGAGAAATCCGATCCTCCTCGGAGGTTTGATGACACCAAGCCCCAGAAGTCGCGTTTACACAGGAGTTGCAAACGCGTCCCCCTCCAAAGATCCAACATATTCGGAGGAACGGCACTCATTTTATCGTCAAGATCCCTGTCGGGATGGCGATGTGCCCAGTTTGCAACTCCAATTTTGTTTTACACCAAGAGTCGAGTTAACTTTTCCGTACTTCCCAATTTTTAGTCGTCATTGATGACGATGTCGTCATTGGAAAGTGTTTGTCTTGTGAAGACAGATTAACAAACGTTGTTTAGAAAAACAAAACGTTTAATTAACAAAACACGAAAAAGACGAAATTGTACACATTTGGAGCAAGATGTATCTCTGCTCTAGATTGCTCAAACATGGGCTTAAAAGAGCCAAAAAACACCATTTCACACGAGCTGTTGTTTCGTCCCTCCTAAAAACTGTTCTCCTCTCGCACCCCACCTTTTCCTCCTCCTTCCCCTCTTCGGACGGAGGTGGTATGACGTCACAAGCCTTGGAGATGTCTCCTTCTGTCACCGGACCTTATCTCTCCTCTAAGCCTCGGACCGTACAAGTCGGTACTGCAATTTTTGGGAGGACATTTCTCCGCGACGAAATTTGGGATGAAAATGCTCCCCTGTTTCGTCCCCTTTCGGTATTGCAGATAATCACTGCTCCCCTCTGCCCTTCGTCACCCCGTGGTTGCCCAAGACGTCTTTTGTCAATACCTCCTATATTTGAAGGAGGCGTTGCTTTTGTTCGCTATCTGAAAAATTTTGTCCTGATCGCTTGCCTCTCGCTTTTAACGACGGTCTCACACAGTACCTCCGGGGTGCCCATTGTTTCGATAAAATTACGCATGCTGCTACTGCAAGCGCAACATCCTCCACACTCGACATCTCGATATGAATGGTGATCACTCTTCTTTACAAAGGGGTGGGAAAGTGCTCGCCAATAAAAGTGAACAAAGCGATTAGACCGGAGTGGGTCGAAAAGTGGTCAAGACTGCGTCATTTTCGGTTGAACGTGATCAAACTGTCGATTTTATTCGATGCTCTTAGCAGCAAAGTTAAAATTAGAGCTCAAGCAGACATGCGTGTGTATCATTTAAAAAGAGAAGAAATTGTTATTTTGTACTGAATGTATTTGAGAAAAAAATAGAATATAGGCGCATTTGAATTCATCCACCAATAGCCGAACGTTATGTGGAAGGTTCGTTATGTGGAAGGTCTTATAAGCTCTGTAATTTAAGTTTTAACGCACATTTTTTTTTATCGCATTAATTATTTAAAACGTGGGTATCCGATTACTGCGACTAAAAAGCAGATGAATATGTAAACTGCATTCTTGGAATGCAAAATACTGTCGCACTGGGTATTTATCGGTCCGGTTAAGCGAAAGGAAGGTAATGAAGACACTCAAAACAACTTGGAACCACCATGGAAAGCCTCCAGTGTGGACTGGCAGGAATATACGGTGCAAAGCACAAATAGTATAAGCATATATACGGACGGATCAAAGAAAAAGGATAAAGTGGGGTGTGGATTAGTCTTGTACAAAGGGAATAAATATACCAAGAATCAATTAGACTAAGTAACCCTTCAACGGTCTATACTGCGGAACTGAAAGCCCTAGAAATATCGGTAGATCTGATTAGAACAAATAAACTAAAGAGGGTGCGTGTTGTAACAGATTCACGATATGTCTTTATGCTCTGAATAACTTCTCAAACAGAGACTGTAAAATTGCTAATTTAAAACATGGCATAGCAAAGCATAGAGAGAAAATACTATTCCAATGGATCAAAGCAAACGTAGGATATGAGGGAAATGAAAGAGCGGATGCAATAGCCAAAGAAGCCATTACTAACAGCAAAATAAAACAAAAGAATACATTAAGGAATTAATCCAGGAAAGAACAACTAACAGACTGGTAAAACAGATGGTCACAGACAGGCAAAGGACGTCTCACCAAAGCAACTGATGGGATACTTCGAGCTTAATCAGATCATAATGGGACATGGGATTTTTGGCACATACCAAAAACGTCTATTCAACAAAAGCGACGTATGCGACTACCATGAAGACATCCAAAGTGTACACCGCGTGATTTACCTTTGTAAAAACTTCCAGACTATCAGGGACGGAAAGTTTCCCAAGGGATACCTTAGCATAGGCAAAAAAACTACTCGGGACAAATAAAAGATCCAGTGAAGGACTGAAAGAAATTTTAAGGAAATTACTGGTGCTCAGAATTGAGCAAAAGGATACGAATAAATATCAAGTTCTATTCCGAGTTCTATTTCCGACAATTCAAAATGTCGGATAGCATGTTTGGTGGATCCGATACTATTGGACGGTCGTGTGCTAGGTATCAATATAAAAACAACTAGCCATTGCGTGGTTCGCTGACGCTCGCAAACCCCCGGTGATTGCTACGTATTCCCATTTGGTTTGCTCTTCGCAAACGAATTCCACATGCATAGCGGTGTGATGGACTCGAAGTGGCTATTATCAACAACGCAAATCAAAACACTCTAGAATCGGAAAACTTGACATGTTTCCAGAAGCATTATACGAAAAACGTTTGTGACGTCAGCGGTCGAAAATCGCAAAATTCTCTACTTCTTCAATGACGTCACATTCCGGAGAGAAGAAGGTAATTGGTAATTGGTAATTTTTAGTTAACGTCGTACTACAGCAACACAACGGGCTATTGACGACGGTCCGGGGTCAGTCCCTTAAGGGAAAGATCCGAGGACAACACCTCGTAATTTTGAGCCACGGTCAGATGACGAAGCAACACCTGAGCTGGCACCCCACTCTCCAAACTTCCACGCCAACCCAACGTGAGGACTTTCGGCCACGACAGATTTAAGGTGCACCAGCCGCCTCTACACCATACGTTTACAAACATCCATGCCCGCACCCGGATTCGAACCAGGAACCTTCCGATCTAGAGGCTAACACCTTAACCACTATACCGGTTGGTCGGCTGGAGAGAAGAAGGAAAGGTGAAAAAAACTAATAAATTAATTGAAAATGTACTAGATTAAATATTAAAATTCGGGCTCTACTCAAAAACTAGGATTATCCGTGTCCAAATTTCATTATTGTAAGTGCTTTAGATTCGTCAGGACACTGGTTACAGAGAAACAATAAGAACACAGAGAAACACTTCTTTATATAACAGTGGAGATGTAATAAGTGACCGGCTCCGACATCCGATACTTATCGTGTGTGCCCAAACGACCGGACTCTACCACTCGCGCTTCCATCGTGTAAATCAGGATTTTCAACAGTGACGTAATCAAAAGTGAATACAAATCGCATTTAAATGACGATTGCAAGCACATTCAAAACAATTTTAAATAAAAATTAAGTTGATCGAAAACAATTTAACTGATACAACCAGTAAAAATGAAATTTATTTAAATATTTGTTTTGATTCAAATGTATTTTTTATAAAGGAATCACTGAGGGTAACGTTTTAAAATGGGGGGGGGGCCTAAGATAAAGGTAAAAAATAGGATTGGAGAAATTTGTTTTTAGGATACAGTATCCTAAGTTGTATTCAGTGAACTGTCATATGTTTGCATTGTTAATGGTATTTAAATAGGTGAGTTTAAATGTGAAAAAACCAATGATAAAAAAAAATTATGTTCTAAGCACTCAATAAGAGAAACTAGAAAAAAGGAAAATAATACAGCTGAAAAACAACTCATTTGGTTTGAAAAATATTCATTTTGAAATTAGCAGAATGGCAGAAAGCAAAACAAATCAGAGAAAAATGCGCTATGTCTTCTAAAAAATCTTTGAAAAAACGAGAAATTTAAAAAAATTGATAGGTTTGAACTCGTGTTAACATCCAAAGAAAATTCTACACTGTTGATTGGCTATAGTTTTTATTGTTTAGTGCCGCCATCTCGTGGATTTAAGAAGTACAAATTAAATTCCTTTTGTTTCTATAGTTCAGCGACAGATAGAATCGTGTAAGAAGTTTATTTAGTTCCTGAACGTTGAAAAGAATACAGCATATAGTAATTAATGAAGCAATTATGACCATAAATGATTTATTATAAGAGTTGCATTTTTACCTTCAACTTAAATTGCAGAGATAATTATAAATATACCTTGGGGTTAAAAACCTGTACAAAGTATTTGTTAATTTTTACTAGATAAAATTACAACTTTAAATCTAATAGCGATTGAAAAATCAAGTTCACGACTACATTTTACCCATACGTCTGTTCTATATAAATAACGCATGTCTTCATTTTTGTATTTTTCAAAAAAGATCACGATCTTTAAGACGGAATAATGAAATAAAATTATCTTTTGTCTGTGAAAAAAATTTTTTTTTTATTGCTTGGGATTGAAAATCATATTTTTAGGTATCAATCTAATGTGAATTTTTCCGCATATTTCAAATCCGTTGAAATTTTTTATGTATCTTTAACGTTGTTATTGATGAACTAATTATTATTCCCAACAATTCATCAAAATTACTTTTAGTCATTCGGTAATGCTGGAAAAACTTTACAGGGTGCTCACATAAATCTTCAAATAACTTCTAAAACTGCCCTTTCAATAATCTTTGACTTGTTATTGAATGTACCCTTTAACGACGCTTCCTCCGTTTACTTCTCTCTTGAAGCAAATGAGCGATCGCACAAGTAGTTTCAATGACATCCATTGGAAAACTGTTCTAATTCAACGATTTTTTCTGTATCACCTTGTAGATTTTCTGCGGCAGCGATTTTTGGGACGCCGGGACTAGAAATCGCAAGTGGAGGCCTAGCCAAAGAGAAAGATCCAAAGACAATACCACGTCATTTTGTACCACGGTCAGATAACGAGGCAACATCTGAGCTGGCACCCCACTCTCCAAACTTACACACCACGCCAACGTGGACATTTGAGGTCACGGCAGATTTAACGCGAGCAGTCCTATTTGTACACGACGGTCGTTGGTAACGGATTACCAAAGACCGTCGTGTACAAATGTGCTGTTGCTAATCCGTTACTCTGTCAACTGGGTTACTGGTGCCCCACTCGTCAATGAGCGAGATTTCTCGTCGAAACCACTTGGGCAGAGAATCAACAAAATCATTTATTGGTACAAAAATGTATCAATGGTAAAAGCTAATCAAAGGAATATTTTTTTGGAAGGTGAACTACTTTTTGTCAGCACGAAATTTACAAAATGGTAATTTTTGTCAACAGCTCGTGCTGCCACCTGGAATTGTCCGTACTCCTAGCACTCCCTAATACATTAACAAATAGCTTATGATAAAAAAAATGTAAAGCTTGAACGAGTAATTTGTAATTTTTTATGAACGTCCTACTAGAGCAGCGCAACGGGTTATTGTCGACGGTCCAGGTTCATTCCCCTATTCCCAACCTTTTAGTAACTGCGTACCACTTGAAATTTTTAGAAATTTTAGGTGTACCACCAGTCCTATATTTTTTTAGGAACATATATCTAATGTCAGAAAAGTGCCCAATGGCTTGTCCTATTTTAATTAAAATACTAAGAAAGCTTCATATTTTACGATTAATGCACTTGTATTTCGTATTAATGTTGTTTTAATAAAGGAAAAAATAAAACGATTATTGAAAATTACAGTTTTAATTTTTACTCACAGGTCTAAAAACAAATAATTTTAAATAATTGTACAAACTAAGCAAACAAAGATTAACGTAATCAAAAATAAATTTTTAGTGCGAAGCGTGTTGTTTGTATTTTATTAAAATATCAATATCAGGAGCAATGGAGCTTAACTTCACTCTTAAGTCCTCTTCAACACTTACTCTTTATTTTTTATACACAAAAGTTCAGAAAAACCAATCTCACACAAATAAGTAGTAACAAATGGCATAAGACAACGAGAAATATCAACTTAATTTCGCCGAAATAGCCATAGAATAGAAATACATAATCAGCAACTAAGTTTCTCTTTAAATAATGTGCTACTGTTAGCGTTATTTATTACAATGTAATAAAAACGTTAATCCCAAATTGATTTCATACAATCCCATTTTTCCTATGGTTGTACATACTAAAAAATCGATCAAACTTCGTTGAATATTTGGGTCGCTCGTATCATCTTTGCGTACCACCTGAAACGTTACCGCGTACCACCGGTTGGGAATCCCTACTCTCTGGGAAAGATTCGAGGACAACACCCAGTAATTTCGAGCCACGGTCAGATGACGAGGCAACACCTGAGTTGGCACCTCACTCTCCAAACTTCCACACCAAACCAACGCGAGGACTGAAGCTTGAACGAGAGTATTTCTTTGGTGCCGATTCCGTCTTCCTTGAGTCCGCAGTCCCGAAAAATGCCGAACTCTTATCCTAATTGGATGAGACGGCCGCAATAACTCTCCTGACAATTCAATTCCACGTCCAATGAACGGCGATGCCTACAAGTCCGAATGATTGCGGGTTGGCGCCCAACTCGTTAACTGCAACCGTCATCCTCAATCAAATCGTGACGAAAGGGGGTACTGTTGCCACCAGTGGCTGAAGAGGAGGGATACCGTGTTATTATAGTCGGGATGAAGTGGCGGGCCGCGAGAAGAGAACAAATCAGGTCTGTGATAAGCAGTTATCGCAGCGATTTGAAAATGGTGCGGCCTTAATTTTGTTTTAATCGCAGAGATTACTGATCGTTTGTGTGTGATTGCTTAGTCTGCGTGCAATAAATGACGGATTTTCCTAACCGTTGGATTTCCCTTGTAGCCTCCCAATGTGTGTGTTAAATTTTACACTACTAGATTATTCTTTTGTGTTTCAATTTTACGAAACTACTCCATCTGGTTCCAAGGTACAGTGGCTTAATGCTATCGGGTAATGGCCTCAGAGCATATGAGATTTCTTAATACATTAGAATTACTTTTCCCCTACAACAGGGTTAGTCATCTGACCTGGGTTCAAAATTACGTATTGTCCTCGGATTTTTCCTCTGATTAATCCTGGACTGTCACCAATAACCCGTTGTGTCGCTCCAGTTTGACGTTAGTTAAGTATATCTACCGTTCCCTTTTGTCTGAGGTAAAAACTTCGAATCGATGTTCAGATAATTTAAGGATATATCGTGGGATTATATCGCTGTCCTGGAAGAACAATGACCCGAGTGCAATTCATAGATGTGTTCAGAAAATGAACGCTAAGAATATCGTTCATGATTAACATCAATTACAACATGTGAAAAACTTTCATGGTCCGGGGATGGGGGTTAATAATACATGTTCATCTTTCTTCTAAAAGATGTGTCATCCTTTTTTTTTATATATATTCGCCTCTATTTTACAGTTGTCTTATTGTTCACCTAATTTCGAACCACGATCTGATGTCGAGATAACACCTGAGCTGGCACCCTACTCTATAAACTTCGACACCAACCCAGCGGGAGGACATTGGAGGCCACTAGAGATTTAACATGCACCAGCCCACTTTGAACTCGACGGTCTTTGGTGGGATTCGAACTCGCAGTCCTCTGGTTGCTAACCCGTTACTCTTCGAACTGGACACCACGGTTTAAGTCCGGACCGTCGCTAATATTGTTGCTCCAGTGCGACGTTAATTAACATCCATACATAAAGACATCTGTTAATAAAGCACGGCTTTGCCCACTGCACGCTAACGCTCGCCAACTCCCGGTGATTGCTACGTATTCCCATTTGGTTTGGGTCGCAAACGAACTCTACAGTCAATGCCGTGATGGCCTCGAAGTGGCTGTTATCAACAACGTAAATGAAAACACGCTAGAATCAGAAAACCTGGCATGGTTCCACTGGTATTAGGACGAAAAACTCTTGTCACGTTAGCGGTCGAAGATCTCAAAATCCGCTCCTTCTTCATTGGTGGTAGCTAATGACAAAAGGTAGAAGACCTAATAAATTATTAAAAAATATTCCGAATTAAATTTTTAAAATTCGGGCGCTACACAAAAATTGCAAAAAATTAGGACTACTAGTGTGCCAAATTTCATTATTGTGAGTGCCATAGATTCGTCATGACACTGGGTACAGAGACACAGGCAGAGAAACATTTCATTTTATAATAGTAGAGAAGATTGAAGAGGTTTATGCGCTATCTTTAGCTGGGAACTCTTTGTTTCCTGGTGCAAGGTTTCCTTTTGGCTTTAAAATTCAGGTTCCCCACAGCAAAAACGATGAAGCACATTACATTTTCGGAAACCCGCATAGTTTGCCTAGTACGGTAACGCGCAACCTGAGGTCATTGACCTCCCTTCCGGTCATAGTTACTCCAGCGCATCCCCGTGAAATCCGAGCCGATGCCCACTGTCCACTTCAATCACCCATTAAAAAGCACAACCACCCCTCTGTATCTGCGCATCTGTTCCAACCCCGACAAACCTTCGATTAAAGATTTCTTTTCGTTATTAGTGTTCTTTCCTCGGCGAGCCAATCGTAGGGCTCTTGTAACTGCACCCCCACCACCCCTCGAAGCGGCGTTCATTGATAAGTTCGATCGATGGCGGGATGCGGTCTCCATGGCAACGAGGCAAACCCTTTGCTGTTGAGAGAGGGGGGCGGGTGTTGTTTCGCACACGTGGTTATTACAGTGACAGTTCTGTGGAGGGGTGTTGGAATGGGGCACTTTGGAACTGCAGAGAGTAATGAGGGGTCGTTTTCTTTTTGCTGTGTTTAATGTGCAAAAGATGGGAGAAGGAGATTGAATAACGGCTGGTATGTGTGTCTGGTTCTTCTCCCCGCTAAACGCTCGTTGAACCCCTTCAGGACCCCTGTATCGTCGAATGACGAGGCAAATTGGGTTTTTCAAAAACGACAAGTGGTCGTTGTAGAACTGTCAGTTCCGTTTTGGAAGTATTAGTTGCAAATCCTATCAGATCATCCCATCTAAAAATATTCGGTTACTTAAAATACGTTGCGTAAAATGCGTTTACACAAAATCCTTTTGAATAGTCCAATTTCTTAAAGACTTTTTTAACAGTTTTCAGACTTGAACTCAGGTGTATAATTTACGGACCTCGCTATAGGCTAGCGGATTAGCAACCTAAGGGTTGCGAGTTCTAAACTCGATTCAAAGACCGACGTGCACGGGGAGGGCTGAGGCACGTTAAATCTGTCTTGGACTCATGTCCTCACGTCGGCATGGTGTTGAAATTTCGAGAGTGGGGTCTCAGCTCAGATGTTGCCTCTTCATTTGACCGTGGTTCAGAATACGCGATGTTGTTCTCTGATCTGTCCTTTGGGGATCGATCCCTATAGCCCATTTTGTTACTTCAGCAAGACGTTAATTCAATACTCTACCTATGTATGTTTTACATTGGGTATTTTCGATAGGTAGGCACTGGAACAACATTACGAGCTATTGATGACGGTTCGGGATCAAACCGGAATGCAAAATCCGACGACAGTACCTCGTAATTTTGAACCAATGTCAAATGACGAGATAACACCTGAGCTGGCACCCCACTCTCCAAACTTCCACATCACGCCAACACGAGGATATTTCAGGCCACGGTAGATTTAACGTGCATCAGTACATCGATGTTTTCAAAACATCGATGTATTGGAGTCGATGTTTTTTTAACATCGATGTTTATACTTGTCGATGTATTTACGTTGTCGATGTTTTATTTTTAAATGAAAAAAGTTTATACACTTTTAAAAAATTTTAAAATAACCTTGTAGCATATTTTTTATAATCAGCAAATTGAACATACTTTTAGACCAAAGTGGCCAAGGGTGAAGAGTCTGAAAAGTAGGGATGCGACATCGATGTCGATGTTTTCAAAACATTGATGTTCTATAATAAAACCATCGATGTATGGGAGCCGATCACTTGGAGCTAAATCAGTTTTAAGAAATGGGGAAAAAAGTTTAAATACACTGAATTTTAAAAACATCGATGTTTTTGGGGCGATGTATTATCAACATCGATGTTGTAGTTTTGAACATCGATGTTTTGCTGTCGATGTTTGCTGTCGAGCAAAGACACACTCACAGTGATAGTTTTACTGACACCGAAGGGAGAAATACACCCAGGAAAGAACGCACCTGACAGTACTCAAACCTGCGCCACCTACAAGTCGACCAACCGGTCTGATGGTTAAGGTATTGGCCTCTAGATCGGAAGGTTCCTGGTTCTAATCCGAGTCCGGGCATGGATGTTTGTAAGCGTATGGTGTAGAGGCGGCTGGTGCACCTTAAATCAGTCGTGGCCGAAAGTCCTTACGTTCGGTTGGTGTGGAAGTTTGGAGAGTGGGGTGCCAGCTCAGATGGTGCTTCGTCATCTGACCGTGGTTCAAAATTACGAGGTGTTGTCCTCGGATCTTTCCCTTAAGGGATTGATCCCGGACCGTCGTCAATAGCCCGTTGTGTTGCTCTAGTACGACGTTAACTAAAATTACCATTACCATTACTATAAAAAACATCGATGTTTTGTAGTCGATGTTGGATCAATAGTTGCTAAACCAGTTTTAAGAAATGGGGGGAAAAGTTTAAATACACTGAATTTTAAAAACATTGATGTTTTTGGGGCGATGTATTATCAACATCGATGTCTTAATTTTGGACATCGATGTTTCAAAACATCGATGCTTTGCTGTCGATGTCGCATCCCTACTTTGAACAGGACGGTCTTGGGTTGAATTCGAACTCGCAATCCACTGTTTTCTAGCCCGTTACTCTACCGACAGAGCTACAGCGGCCTCGTACCCCGTAAATGTCGTAATTTAATTGCTAATTTTTTTACTCTGTTGTGTGGGGGTACTGTTTTCAATTCAGTGCCATCGCTATGAAAAATTTGCAATTTCAGTGCACGAATATTTTTTACTAATATCGAAAGTATTTTTTCCCCTCAGAACAACTTGAAAATATTCCCTTTGAATCTGCATCTTATTTAGAAATTTGACACTGGGGATTATTGCAAGTCATGGGATTTCATGGCCATATATGTCTCGAGCATAAAATATTTTTATTGTATCCAAGTAATTTTATCAAGGGGAGTATCTGGGTTCAGTATCAGCAACGCTAATTTATCTAATATCGTGGCAGAATGCTCTGAAGAAACCCAACTTGGATTTTATTTTGTATACTCTATGCATTTTCTATTTAACTGAAATGTGAATTTATCTAATTTTAATGTATCTTACCTCCAGACGAATAGAAATCTTCAGAATTTCTTCTGATTATACTGAAATACTCGATTTTAGTTTTATTTTACATACTCAACTAGCTGAATAACTCGGGTTTCAAATATGACCGCAACAGCTTAAATATGACCGTGACATTTCCTGTGTTAATTCAAATACACAAACCCTGTAAAAGGTGTTTCCTTGTCCATGTTCAATTATTGCAGAAAAACAAACTTTAGATCTTAAAATTGGGGCTTTGAGCGGCACTTTTAGGACTACCTGTGTGCCAATTTTCATGGCTACAGATCGTCTGAAAACAGGAAATAAATAGCCTATGTTTTCCGCAGTGTTCTAAAGTACAAGTGTACCAAATTTAGTGTGAATTGGTCAAACGGTGGAAATTTATTTAGAGAATACACACACATCCTTTTTATATTATACTCAATCAAATGACAAACCTATATATGGAACTGACAATTTTTGTAATTTCTATGCATCCTTCCTAACAATATACTGAAAATATCTTTTTCAGATAATTTATTTTGTATACTCAAGAGACATTTTCATGTATGCTGTTGCGACAATTTATGATTTCTATCCATCTTATCTCAGAATATGCTGAAGATCCTCTTTTCAAATTTGTTATGTGCTTACATTTATTTATATTCTGAATTAAAATTTTGTATTGCAATGAATGCATTTAAAAAATATTTATATTAAATTAACTAAAAATTATAAAATTATTATTTATTCTCAAATTTTTGTAAGTATAACAAGCAGTATTTTCTGTTCAATCTATGCAATTCACAGAACACGTTAAAAAGTTTTATAAAGTTAAAGCACATTCAAAGAAGGAGTATCTTAAAGTTAAAAATGTCCATTTTGACAAATAGTTGAGGACTCGGATTTACTTAATTGAGTTTATTATTAGTTCATTTGCATTTTTTAAACTTCTAATAAGGTTTGGAACTGAACAAAATATTGTGGAAGTGCCATAAAATACTTTCAAAAATCGCAATAGCAATGTTTTTGAAACAGCTTTGGTTTTCAGGTTCCATTGAATTATTTTTGTCCGTGCCAAGTCTGCTTCATTTTATTCACTCTACCAGAAAAACCAAGTCATAAAAATAGCTATTGAGCAACAACCATTGGGTGAAATCTAAAACATAAAGCTCAAACCCTTTACTGGAAATTCAAATAATCAAAGTAGAAGTACGTTTATGTCGTATTGTATCATTTCTGTTAAAGTTACCTTCAAAGTTCCCAACATTTGCTTCTTTAAAACAAAGAAAAATTCTCTTAAAAGTCTCTGCAGCGCTTTTTAATGTGTTATCCCAAACACAAAAAAAATGTTATAACTGTACAAAGTTTCCCAAACAAGGATTTTCTTCTCTTCAACAAACATAAGTAGGATATCTCGGAGTTATTACTTTTTCCGGTATTGTATGCATTGGAGGGATAAAAATATGGAATCAGATGGCGGCAGGGGACAGTTATGTTCCTCGGATAGCCTCCCTCCTGTTACACAATTCCTTCGAATCGTAAAAGGAATATATTCCATGTCGCATTCTAGGGAATCGCTTGCAAGAAAATTCCGCATCACTATTAGAGTGGCACATGTCACAGAAATATTATACCACGCTTCTCGAGAGAATTCCAATCATTCGGAATGTCAAGCTGCTCTAGTTCCGCCATGTTCGACCACAAACAAGTCGCGATTTGCTCCAGAAAGTTAACCTTGGGTGAATCGGCTTTTGAGAAGGTGTGGAAAAGGTTAAGGAGACGACTTCCGTGCGCAAATGCATCGATGACGTTCGCAGCGGATGTTTCCCACTGAGAACTCGTTATAAATGCTATCGTTTTCGGGTAGGTAAGAAGGTAGTTATTTTATTTAACGTCGCACTGGAGCAAAACAACGGTCTACGGGGGACCGTCCGGGATCAAAACCCAAGTGAAAGATTTGAGGATAACCCTACACAATTTTGAATCAATGTCGGATGACAAGGTCGCACCCGATCTGGCACCTTACTCTCCAAACTTCCATACCACGCCAACGTAAGGACATTTGAGGGCATGACAGATTTAGCGTGCACCAACCTTCCCTTTGTACACGACGGTCTTTGGTTGAATTCGAAGGGGGTCGGACTTGCAGACGAAAGAGCCGTTCTGTGAGATGATTGAAAAAAAAATCTAAGCTCCGCAGTGTAAACGTTAATGACATTTCAAACTCAGTCGGAGGCGTCTCCTTTGTGACGAATAGACTTCGTCCACTCCCTGCTAGAAAGAATCACCACCCTCATCGAACTATTCACATCCAATAGCGTCTAATCATCATATCCGTAAACTTTCCAAGTCTTGTGGTAACTTTAACATCTTCCACATTGAGAAATACCATTTTTCCAATCTTCAACTGTCAACACCGGAGATTAAGGTCACTTCGGTACCATGTGCTCCATAACCCATCAAGGCATTCAAATTACGACTGCCTCTTCCCGGTACACCTGCATTGAATCAATGCTATCGCTCTCGGTACCAAACGAAAACAAGTGAACCAGAATCCGTACTAAAGACGCCAGGTGTGGGAGTGTATTGTTTACGTTACCAAAAATGATCTTTATTTACTAACTAGATGAATAACCCGGCGTTGCTCGGGTTTCAAATATGACCGAGACATTTCCCTGTGTTGTCAAATACACAAACTCTGTACAAAGTATGTTACTTTTGTGTTTACTTTTAAATGTCATGCAGGTGTATTTTGAACTAGCTGAATACCCCGGCCTTGAGCAGGTGTCAAATATGACCGCGACATTTTTATGTTTAACTCAAATACACGAACTCTGTATAGCGTGTTTCCCACCGCGACATTTCCCTATGTTAACTCATACACAAACCCTGTAGAACTTGTTTCCTTATCGATGTCCACTTATAGCAGGAAAACAAACTTTAGATTTTAAAATTGTGGCTACGAGGATCACTTTTAGAACCACCTGTGTTCCAATTTTCATGGCTACAGATGGGTCTGAAGACGGGAAAGAAATAGCCTATGTTTTACGCCTTGTGTTCTAAAGTATGTGTACCTAATTGGGTGTCGATTGGTCAAATTGTGTAGATTTGTATAGAGAGGAATGCACCCACCATAGTCCTCCTATTTGCTGGTGACCTGTCTCACCGTGTATTATTATTTTTGGACAGTGGAGTTCCAGCTCAAGTGTTGCCTCGTCATCTGTTAAGTGGTTCGAAATCACGTGGTGTTGTCCTCGGATATTTCCCTTTAGGGGTTGATCCCGGACCGTCACCAATAGTCCGTTGTGTTGCTCCAGTACGACGTTAAGTAATTACCATTACCATTTGATAATTCCTTGATGAATTATCTGCCTACCCTCTTCATCATTGTGTGGACTGAAATCCATCTGAGAAATCAACCCTTGTACTCAAAATGTTCAATTGAGACACGTTTGAAGATCAAAAGAATAATACTATATATATTACCAAATGTCCAGCGTTTGAAATCATGATCGTTGGTCAAATATGGCACCCGACCAGGGCCAGCATCCCTCACCCGCATTCCCGATTGCAGTGCATCTGCCAAACGGCGTGACTTGGTTGCCATGACGACTCCGTCTCCGAATCCCAAGAAAACTAACCTCATTTCTCCACACTCATAGTACGCTTGCCTATTGCAATTAGGAACACACGTCGTGTCGGCATTCTCCACACTTGCCGAGAACTATGGCGATATGGCGCCTCTGTCTGGTCATGCAAAATCGCAACAGCGTCCTGCTTCATCAGGTTAGGCGGACTTTTGAGACATGACCACGTCTTAGGACGGTGAACCTGTGTGAATGAAGTCGCGAAATAGAGGGAAACTTAAGCATTGCTATCGAGAGGAGCTTCGAAAAGTGCGACTAACATGCCGACTAGTTGTCACGTGACTGCTCTGTAAAAAATTGTCTTGTTGGGTCGATTTGTCATCATATCACCCCTTTTGGCGATAGAACATCATATGACAGAGTGAACTTCTTATCAGATGACGAATCAATAGATAAGCATCTTTTCCCGTCCCGGAGACCGATCAGATGATAAATGATCGTTTCCACCCGTCAGACGAAAGTTGTTTAAATATGCTTTTACCACTAGTTTTGGTCACATGATCCTGGACACATGAAAAGGTCATTGCTCACTTCTTTTATATAGCCAATTGTATTGCTCTCGTACGACGTTAATTAAAATTACCCTTCCACTTTTATATTTCCTCTATAGGTGTGAATACATTAAACAAAAAATTGCAGTTTTTCGCAACGCATTAACTTATTAAAGGTGAGGAATCTTTTTTGAACCTTTTCGAGTGACTGATAGTTAAGTAGGTATTTTAATAGACGTTGCACTGGATCAACACAACGGGCTATTAGCGACGATCTGTAATCAATCCCAAAGGGAAAGACTCCAGGACAACACAACGTAATTTTAAGCCCGGGTTATACGACGAACTCAGACCTGAGCAGGCACTCCACTCTACACACGACCACATCACGCCAACGTGAGGAATTTTGAGGCCTCGACACATTTAAAGCGCACCAGCCCTTCTGTACATTACAGTCTGTGCTTGGATTCGAACTCGCAACCCTCCGGTCGCTAGTCCGTTACTCTTCCAACCGGGCAACCACGTGACGGGATATTGATAATTTGGTAGGTAGTTGAACTAAAGTCGCGCTAGAGAAGCACAACGGGATATCGGTGACAGTGCGGGAACAATCCGAGGACATAGCCTCATCTTTTTGAACCACAGTCAGATGACGAGGTCAACATTTGTGCCTGCACTCCGCTCTCCAAACTTCCACGACAGGCTAACGTCAAAATTATGATACCACGAGAAGTGTAAGGAGCAAAAACCACCACGTACACGACAATCTTTGATTCAAGTTTCGAACTCGTGATTCCCAGTGTGCAGATCATCGACTTTATTCTATTGTTTATATTATTGTTTATCCGTAAAAAAAACTATCCTATCACGGCGAACAAAAAATATTTTATTCATAATAAGCAAGTAAAAATACATGCACAAATATTTAGATAAAATATATACTACTTCATTTGAGCGAATCTCAACTATTATAAAAGGATGTGTTTGTTTGTCTGTTTCGGGGCCGCAAAATCCTGACGATCTATGGCACTTACAGCAATAAGATTTGACACACAGGAAGTCCAAATTTTTCGCAATTTTTGGGTCGCGGCGAATTTTAAAATTCTATCTAGAAGATTCTTAAATGAATTTCATAGTTTTATTCTCCATCGGTTTTTCAAACGCGGATAACTTTTCCTGCTCATGCGACCTTGCAGTCATGGTTTGAAATCATGCCAAGTTTTTTTCATCCGCAAAACGCGGAGAAAATTATTTTTTTCGTTTCCGCTTTGATTTTGCGTGATTGATTTCCCAGCCAGACGATAAATCTTTAAACTGAAGTCAAAGTTCTTTTTTCTTTTTCCAGACCGTTAAAGATGGAGTAAAAATTTCAACGGATTTGAAATCTGCGGAAAATTTTAGTTTGGGTAAATACCTAAAAATATGATTTTCGTTAAATAAATATTTTTTTAATGAATATATCTTCAACGGATTTGAAATATGCGCAAAATTTTACACCAGCTTAATACCTTACACCACGGGCACGGACAACGCCGAGCTAGCCACGCAGTGGCTAGTTACCTATAAATTTCAAATCATTAAAATATATATCACCGTCCGAGAAAGAATGGTACAGTTTTAAAATTCTATTTATAGCGAAATTTATATGCACTTTCTGTTTCAAAGCTTCATCAAAAAAAAAGTTTTTAGTGATTTACCTGGGGGGACGTGTTAAAATTAATAGAAGAACCTAAAACGACCCAATCAGCTTTGTAATGTAGGAGGCTATAATTTTTTTTGTTAAAGCAATTTCTCCACGCCGCTTTAAAGTAATTGATGAAACCGAAAAGATTTCGCAATGCATTACAAGACTTCCTCCATTATTCAGATCGTTCCACAGCTGTGAGCGACTGCATTTCTCAAGGAAACCGTTAAATTCAACGATCGGAAACCCTTTTAGACGTGGTTTAACAATTGGTTATAAAAATGTATTGGCTAGTAGTGGGTAGGTAGTTAATTAACGTCGTACTGGAGCAACACAATGGGCTTTTGGAGACGGTCCGGGATCAACCGCGAAGGAATAGAACCGAGCTGGCACCCCACTCTCCAAAACATCCACGCCAAGAGGACATTTGAGGCCATGGTAGATTTTACGTGCACCAGCCCCCTTGTGGATTTAGGCTGGACCTAATTCCGAACTATCCGCTGCGCTTCCAACTGGGCTACCATGGTCCTATTTGTCTACTAGTAATCAGTAAGGAACTTCATTATTATAATATTACTTTCAAACTACAATTTTATATCCCTGTTATAATTTCACATATTCATTCTAGGATACATTTCCATCGCTTTCGCAATTTTTAAAAATAATTCCAAATTGTTGTCCAATATGTTTGATGGTAATGGTAATTTCGTTAACGTCGTACTAGAGCTACACAACGGTCTATTGACGACGGTCCGGGATCAGTCCCTTGAGGGAAAGATCCGAGGACAACACCTCGTATTTTTTGAACCACGGTCAGATGACGAAGCAACACCTGAACTGGCACCCCACTCTCCAAACTTCCACGCCAACCCAACGTGAGGACTTTCGGCCACGACAGATTTAAGGTGCACCAGCCGCCTCTACACCATACGCTTACAAACATCCATGCCCGGACCCGGATTCGAACCAGGAACCTTCCGATCTAGAGGCTAACACCTTAACCACTATACCTGTTGGTCGGCCCAATATGTTTGAAATCGACTCGTTAAATTCATTGTGAGTTGGAAACTCGATCCAACCAAAGGCGGTCAAGTACGTGGATGCTAGTGTACGTTAAATCTGTCGTACCCCCAACTGTCCTCACGTTGGTATGGTGTGGAGGTTTGTAGAGGTGGTATATACCATCTCGGGTTTGACCTCGTCATCTGACCTTGGTTCAAAATTATGTAGTGTTGTCCTCGGATTATCCCTTCTTGGGGTCGATCCCGGACCGTCGCCGATAACCCGTTGTGTGGCTCCACTGCGACGTTCATCAAAACACCTACCTAGGCTATCGCGGCCCTGTTCTTGTATTAGAAAAGCAGCACACAGTGAAGCATTAATATACATTACAGGTCACAGTGATATCCATACGGAGCGTCGGGTTAAAAGTGGCACTCCAGACAAAAGTGGTTCTCCACCCCTTGTTCCATCCCATGCTCCGCAGCCTCCACCCCTTCCGAGAGAGCACCGTAAGGAAGCGTCCTGTCCCGTATTGATCGAGGAATGCGAAATAATAGATGACTTCTTTATTTACTTCGGGGAGATTCCCAAACCCACCCCCCTTGTTTCTTATCTGCGGAAGATGGCGGATTACACAATGGACTGTTCGAGAACCGCTTGCCCTGATGGATGGAGAAAAATCTCTTATCGAGGGTCGGGCTTCAGAGGGGATTAGAGATTACGCAGCTGCTACCCTGATGGTGATGGATAATTATTCAGGAGGTGTTTCGATCGACCGTAAAGATGCTGATAGACAAAGTGAAAGAAATTCGTGTGAGGTATGAACAGTTGGTTTCCGTTGAAAGAGATATCGCGATTATAAATTTCGACGGGGAAAAGAATGTGAATGTGAAAGGTAGGCAGATAAAGAATGGTATGGTATGTGTGTTTAATTAAGATTGTAAGAGAGCATCGCAACGGGCTTTTGGCGACGGTTCAGAACCAATCCCTCAAAGGAAGGATCCGAAGACAACGCCAATTAATTTTAAACCGCGGTCAGATGACGAGGTCACTCCTGAGGTGGCACCCCACTCTCCAAACTTCCACACCGTTTCAACCGGAGGACATGTGAGATCACAGCAGATTTGGCGTGCAACAGCCCCCTCTGTAAACTATTGTTATTTGTTGGATTCCAACTTGTAGCCCTCCGATTACAAATCCTTTTCTCTGGAATTCAGGCTACTTCGGCTCCAATAAAGAAAGGAGTTATTAGATGCATTAAACGCAGTTCTTATACGACTGAAGTGCACTAGTTTGTGAATTTGATTCTATATCATTTCCATCCACACGAGGACTACCGGTTGCTAATTCCGTAAACCAGTCATCTGACGAATAAGTTCCAACCAGTGTGTCACTTCCACTCTTTTGGTGTAAAAAAATTCAATTTTCTTAACGTCACAGACTGTCTAAAATACATCATATCCTAAAAGCCGTATATCCCCTTATCAAGACCAAGGGGGTATTTTTCTAAACAATTCCTCCTAACAGGAAGTACAGAAGCGCAAAGTCTTACTTTTCTGCTTTGGCTGTACAACCAATCTGGCGAATGCGTATTAGTACTTAGAGGAAATCTGAAAAGTATAGGTCCCCTGCATTTTCTTAAGCGCTATTGGGTGGATACTGTCATTATCTTCTTTTCATCGAGATATGTTTACGTTCTTTTATTTGCTTGGATACTAATTTGCAAGATCATTTTGAAGTTGTGGCTAATTAACGTTACGCAACTGCTGATTTCTAATTTGAACTGCACTTGAAGCACTTTATATATCCATATTTTACAACAATATTACATGTGGATTATAGTTTAACTCATTTGACGTGCGCTAAACAAAACAAACTTCTTGCGGGTGTTTGCGGAACTGAGAGATACACTACCTTAGAATACTGGACCGGACGCCAGCGGATTTGAGTAAAATCCGATTACTTGTTTGGGGGTGTTTTTCGTGATATGGCCTGGGACCTTTGCATGTTGTTCCTGATGAATTGAACGCCGATGCCTACATGAACATTTTGGACAATCAGGTTCTTCCTACGCTCTGACAATTTTATGGAATGTACGAATGTTACTTCTATGAAGACAACGCTTTGTGTCATGTTGCAGTGTCAAGCAGTGGTATCAAGGTATGAATGTAAAACGTCATCCCTGGTCTGCTTAAAGTCTCGACCTAAACCCCGTAGAGCATTTATGGAATGACTTAGAGCGACGCTTACGGACCTGGGAACCACGTCCGAAATATACAGTTAAGCTGGCAACATTCTTGCAGCAGGAATGGACACAAATACCCATAGTTGTGTATCAAAACCTTGTTGAAAGTATGCCCAGAAGGGTTGCTTGTGTAATTACAGAACGTGGGGGACCATCCCCCAATTAAAAATGTATTCTTTTCCGCATATAATCACATATTGCAGCCCGGTCCACTATTGTAAGGTAGTGTAGTACTTGAATTTCAGAATGACTGGACATTTTTGGTCTGTCCATTTTTGACACTTGGGTGATGAATTCGAAGCATACGAAAATCAATGCTACTTTAACATGTATTTCTCAAGAAATGGATGAACATTTGTTACCAGATACAGTTTTAATTATAGAATTGAGCAAAAGAGGAGTAAAGTGAACAGACACAGAGGATTTCTCAGAAATAATTATTGACATAATTCTCACACGGTGATTCAAGATATACCGAGTAATTCACAAAGTAATTTGAAAAACAGGTCTCGAAGGCTTCAAAAAGAGTTTTAAGGCCTTCGAGACCTAAAAAGATCACTTAGATCGAAAAGATTTTCACACCTCTAGTTCCAAGTTTTAAAAACTAAACTCATAATCTTGTAGAAACAATTAGTCAAAAAGAATTGTTAATGGCCTCTGAAGTAAATTACGAAAGTCGGGTATACGATATTATATTTCAAATCGTCAGAGAGCTCTTTGTTGCTTTTCCGAAAGCGGTACAATTATTAAAACGACCCATGTGTTTTTAAAGTCAGTTTTTATGAAAATCAAGTGCTTGGGCTAGTAGTTGACGTTAATCATTCCATACACCAATATAAAATTATATTAACAGAGTAAAGAACATTAACTCTAATTTGTACACTCCATATAACAAAATAAAAGACTTTATACACTCCGCATAACAAAATAAAAGAATTTGTACACATTCCGCAAAACAAAATAAAAGAATTTGTACACGTTAAGCAAAAAAAAATTTAAAAAAATGGTACACTCCGCATAACAAATAAACGGTTGTTACTCTTTCCTATCCTATAACTATTCACTTATCCACTGCTATGTTATACGGTTACATAATATTGATGAACAATCCTTCAGATTGATTTTGTCGAAAGATAGCATCATAGATACAATTATAGTGAGTGACTGTGATATGGCTATGGTACCTTTACTTGTACTAATGAGGACAAAAACATTCTTTGTCAAAATCATGTCCCATCATCACACACATTGTTGTTCCATCAAATTTCATTTAGTCAAGTAATAAGTAGTAATGGTAATTTTTGGTAATTTTAGTTAACGTCGTACTAGAGCAACACAACGGGCTATTGACGACAGTCCGGAATCAGTCCCTTAAGGGAAAGATTCGAGGACAACACCTCGTAATTTTGAACCACGGTCAGATGATGAAGCAACACCTGAGCTGGCACCCCACTCTCCAAACTTCCACGCCAACCCAACGTGAGGACTCAAGTAATAAGTAGAATTAACTACTAGGGAAGTTAATAATACGTAAAGCAACTTTAAATCTGAGTTTGTTGTTTTATATAGTATACTAGGGGGCCTGCCCCCTGCTCGCTAACGCTCGCCAACCCCCGGAGGATTGCTTCGCAATCCTCATTGGTTCGCTGCGCGAACCTATGCTCGCTTCGCTCGCCTCAATGAAGACATGTGTCCTAGCAAAAGGGATTGTTTACAAAATATGTTACCAAAAAAAAATGTTTTTCAAATCTAAATTTGCTGTATTACAGAAAAAATATATACAGTATCTTTAAAATCAAAATTCAAATGAAAACTTTGTGCAAATTTTGACTCGAAATGTGAGCGTTGCTTTGGAAATTGAATACCCAGCATGTTGTTTGTGTGTACATTTTCCCAGCACTCAAACGACCCACACTTTTTCATTAAGTTTGTTGCCGAAAGTTGTAGTGCAAGCGTCTTGTTGAACTATAATTGTTGGCCCTGAAAAGAACCGTTTTTTAAATGGCCCTGAAAAGATCCTCCGCTTTCTTTGATTTCTATTATAAACTAACTGCAACAGCTCATTAAAATTTCCTTTTTTTTCAATAAAATTTCATCCGATAACGCTATAAGTTCAATCCATGCGCGAGACTTCGCGATAAACAAACAATCGTACAGTGTTGCCAAAACGCGATTACAAATAACGTCTTTTTTGCGTGCCACGTAAGAGAATTATATATATATAGATAATAGATGTGACCAAACATCAAACAGGGAATGGTAATCATAGAAGCATCGCTCGGAGATTTGTAGAAATAACTGGGATTATTGTAATCAAGCTCTTCCAAGTCATATAACATGTTTAAATTGCGGTTTCTAGGTAAACTAATAAGTTTTCTGAGCACGAAGCAAGTACAAAATCAAGTGTTGTCTTCGGATATTTCTCTTCTCGGGTTGATCCTGGACCATCGCCAATAGCCGTTGTATTGCTTCAGTGCGATATTAATTAAAATACCTAGATGCAGTGCCGATGAGGTGCATTACTGGACCCAGGCTCATCGCTGAAAAATAAAAAAGATCAGAAGGAATCCCGGAGGAAAGCCGGAAATATAAAAATACTACAAGCATTCCGCGTTTGTGACGAAAGTCAACCAATGACTCATGTGCGTCGTGATTCTTCGCCAAGCGAACTGCTTTCGTAGGAGTGTCTCGGGAGAGGATCACTCGCTTTCCAAACCGTTGCCGCTTCCTGTTAACGGTCCCGCTCCAGAGCGCATATTTATGCCTGGACGATCCAAGACCAGCCAGGTGGCGAGGAGATTGCCTCGTGATGAATGCCATCGAAGATGCCAAAGGGACCTGGCCAAGACCCCGGCTTTATCGTCCTTGGCAGAATGAACAATTGCGAGGTACACTCTTTCGCCCTAGCTCGTGGAATACAGAGCTAGGTCTGGCTTTGTGACTGCTTGAGAAACTTCCTGTTGTATCCAACGAGAACTGGTCCCAAGGAAGGCTTTTTCGCCAACTGCTTGCTTAGCGTTCTTGTTTAGAGGCCGCGGTAGCCAGCTTGGAAGAGTAACGGATTAGTAACAGGACGGTTGCGAGTTCGAATCCTACCAAAGACCGTCCTTTACAAAAAGGGTTGATGCAATTCAAATCTGTATAGGCCTCAAATGTCCTCGCGTTGGCGTGCTGTGTAAGTTCGGAGAGTGGGGTGCCTGATCAGATGTTGCCTCGTCATCTGACCGTGACTCGAAGTTACGTTTGTTGTTTCCGGCACCTTCCCTTCGGGTAAAGGTAAGGTATGGTATGGTAATTTTAGTTAACGTCGTACTAGAGCAACACAACGGGCTATTGACGACGGTCCGGGATCAGTCCCTTGAGGGAAAGATCCGAGGACAACACCTCGTAATTTTGAACCGCGGTCAGATGACGAGGCAACACCTGAGCTGGCACCCCACTCTCCAAACTTCCACACCAACACAACGTGAGGATTTTCGTCCACGACATATTTAAGGTGTACCAACCGCCTCTACACCATACGCTTACTAACATCCATGCACCTAACCCGGATTCGAACCAGGAACCTTCCGATCTAGAGGCTAACACCTTAACCACTATACCGGTTGGTCGGCCCTTCCCTTCGGGAGTTGGACCAACCTGTCTGGTGGTTAAGGTGTTAACCTCTAGATCGGAAGGTTCCTGGTTCGAATCCGGGTTAGGTGCATGGATGTTAGTAAGCGTATGGTGTAGAGGCGGTTGGTACACCTTAAATATGCCGTGGCCGAAAGTCCTCACGTTGTGTTGATGTGGAAGTTTGGAGAGTGGGGTGCCAGCTCTGGTGTTGCCTCGTCATCTGACCGTGGTTCAAAATGACGTGGTGTTGTCAGGTGCATGTTTCAGTGGACGTTTCACTTTTTGTTCGATTTATTTAGAGTTCCTAAACAAGATATTTTAGGATTATTGCAACTGAAAGGTCAAACACGTGGCGTGTATATTGCAAATGCTGTCAATGAACGAAAAACATATTCCACTCGATAAAATTGTTTCAATTTCAACAGATGGGGCAACCGAAATGAGAATAGGTTTTGTTTCTATCATGAAGGAAAAAATTAATCACGAGATATTTGTTTACCATTGCATCGTTCGTCAAGAGCGCTTTGAAGCAGACATTTCTAGAAAAAATTTGCAAAGTAATGGAATTAATGATCAAGATTGTCAACACAATTGTAGCTAAAGCTCTTTATCATCGCTAATTTAAAGAATTTTTAGTTGACAAGGGAGCGTAACCCCCTAGTCAACTAACTTTCAGTGATGTTTTCAAATTTAAAAAATAATACTATTAAGCTATAGATTAGGTATGTGACATCGATGTCGATGTTTTGAAAACATCGATCTTTTATTAAAAAAAAACACTGATTTATTTACCATCTATGTATTGGAGCCGATGTTTGTTTAATATCGATGCATTGGAGCCGATGTTTTTTTAACATCGATGTTTTAACAATATCGATGTTTAAACAATATCGATGTTTTATTTTTGAGTAAAAAAGTACCATAGTAAAAATTAAGAAAAATAATCGTGCAACTAAGCATTTGTCAGTGATGGCGACACCCGAAAGAGTTTATACCTCTAACTGGTGGGATAGTTTGTGAAAAAAGAAGTCGACTTAAGGTGAAGAAAGTTAACAAACTTCTTTTTTTACACACTGTAAATAACAAACAAATATTGGAGCATATAATAACTATAGGCCTTAATACTTTTTACTTACAGTAAATAAAAAAATAAGTTTTTTTATGTCCCCCACCATAAGATGAAAAATAATTAATAATAACTGACAATAATTATTGTTATGTACCAACCGAATTATACTTACAGTAGTAGTACCAATGTTAAATTGTTGTAAATATTACTTTCTTTTATATTATTCAATTTGAAAATAAAACATTTGTTAATTGTTATTATTAAATTTGTTTACTTTGTTTTGACAGTTAAAAAAAATCTTAGTTATAAATTAATAAACACAGAAAATGACAAATTAAATCTCCCCCCCCCGTGTGAACATTAATGTTTGAGGTTACTAAACCAGTGTTAAGAAATAGGGGAAATAAGTTTAAATACACTGAGACTTAAAAACATCGATATTTAAAAACATCGATGGTTTTCGGGCGATGTATTATCAACATCGATGTTTTAATTTTGAACGCGTCGATATTTCAATTTTGAACATCGATGTTTTAATTTTGAACATCGATATTTTGTTGTCGATGTCACATCCCTGCTATAGATATGACAGTATTAACAAAACGTAGCGAAAATGTCCCAATATTCCGAAATTTGTACCATCAACTTTTGATCGCATCGAATTAATTTAATAACCAATTTCAAAAATAATTATACCGTAAAAAAGAGTACATTCTAAGGTTTCCCACGATTATTTCAAATTTAAAAAGTACTAGTAATAAGATATAAATATGACAGTTTTAACAAAAAAATATCGAAAATCTCCCGATTTTTCCCGAATTTCAAAATAATATTATCAGGAACCAAGATGAAATTTTTAAAAACTCGACGAGCTGCAGAACTTTTATGTTTAGAGTTACTCTAAAGAAATAACACGGCAGTAGACTGAAATTTTGTACTTCTTTTGCTCATTCGCGGTAGAAATTTCGCTTTTTCCACTTTGACATTTAATAAACCCCAAATTAATAGCCGCATCGGGAAAAATCTTCTTCAACGTGTTCTCTGTACGATTTTGAACAAACCATGTTAATTTCGTAATTTTCTGATCCGTACTTTCTCGGGAAATCTTCTAAGAATCGAGCGAAGAAACCAGTTTTCAATCCTGCGACAGCGGCGGAGGTAAATTTTTAATATAGAGAGAGTGAGAGAGAGAGAGAGAATACGCACATATTTTATGCAGCATAATAAGTTATATTGGCTTTCAAGAGGAAACGTTTTAAAACATTTCGCTTTCTTATTATTTGAAATTAAAGCATTTCTCCTTGAGAAGGGCGTTGACTACCATAAACAAACGGACGTTCAGTGAATCCAAAAATTTTATTTCAAAGTGTTACGTCTTATCTAAATAATCTTAATCGTAAACTACAGAGTAAAGGAAACCCAATTTTTTCGATGTTGATAGAAGTCATTTCATTCGAAAACAAATTATCCCTTTTTGCTCAAGATTTTGAAAGATAAACATAAATTTTTTTTCAAACCTGCTGAAACATTGCCCAGAATATAACTCGGTAATTGACATTTACTATTTTAAAAGAAGTTTAAATATGAGGGAAGCTTTTCTACGGAGGTTTCAGGAATTCTGAAATAGCATAGCGACGTTAACCTTCGTTAAAAAAAAAACTTCTAAGTACTGACCACAACAGAATTGAATCTCCCTTTAATTATTAATCCTCTCTTAAGGGGGTCCGGGACACATCAGAATTTTTTTTTTATTAATTAATTTAGAATTTTTAATTTTTTTTGTACTGATTACCCATCCAACTAATAAGCAAAATCAGAACACAAAATTTTTCCAAAAGTTTTTTAAAAATTTTAAATTAAAATTTTTTGAAAAAAAGAGGGGTCATTTTAAATTGCTAAGGCTCAAAATATTCTTGGTCGATTTTCAAAATTCTTGCAGTAAATTATTCACAAATTTATAAACTTTAATTTTGATTCAGCAATTTAAAAAATATTAATTTAATAAAAAATAAAAAATATTTGAATGAAAATTTTTGAAAATTTTAAGGTACTTGTTTTTTAAAAAGTTATATTTTTAAAAGTAAATATTTGTTTCAAATTTGCTGAATCAAAATTAAAGTATAATGTTTGAAAAAGATATATTCCAAATTTCAACCCTTAAACTTTATCGGTTTTCGACTTATAGCAATTTGAATACAGGAAATCTTGAAAAATGTATCATGGAGAAAAACGCATTTAAAGTTTTAAAGACAGATGTTGTTGCCATGACAACAACTGTGAAGAGTGTTAGATTTTCAAAACAACGCACCACAAAAATTATTACATCTCTAGTTGTAATTAAGATAGAAACAGGATTTAGACGTCATTTTAACCAGAAAAACACAGAGAATTTCTAAAATAATAAAAAAAAATTCGAAAATTTGACGATTTTTGTGTCCCGGACCCCCTTAATTAACATTGGCGGATTTGAAACGCAATTACAGGGGTTAAAAAACAATGAATAACGAAGCTCGGAAATTGAACGCTTTAATGCTGATATGGAAAAATTGGAGAAAAATAAATGTGATCTTAGCTTACAGAAAAAGTGGTTTTCTTTGAAAGACCTGGTGAAAAAAGACATGATAATTTCCATATAGTATTCCAGACTCCTTACGATCAGTTAAAAAAACTATCATTTGCTGTTCTTTCACTCTTTGGCTCTACATATTCATGCAAAAAATCTTTTTCAAGCATGAACCGTATCAAAAGTAAATTGAGAAATCGTCTTATTGATGAGAACCTGGAATTCTGCTTGAATAAAAAAACAACGACATACAAACCTGACTTATCAAAACTATATATATATATACACACATTAATGTTAGTAGCTAGTTTGTACCGAGACTCCTGAAAACATGTAAACATGGTTCTTGAAAAGAAATTTGGCTCTCAAACAAATCCCCCTATTGTTGTATAGCTGATCTTTGGCTCTTTTGGACTAATGAATTTGCCGACCACTGTTCTAGTGCGACGTTAATTAAAAATTACTAAATTAATTATTAATTTTTTAATATTCAAAAACTCGGTTTTCGACTGGCAAAATAATTTTTTTCCAGCACCATTTGACACAAATCGATGTATTTTTCCTCTTCTATTTAAAGTTATCCTTTTGTGTGTTTGTGTATCCCTTTACTTGGCGTTGCGAATCTTGGCCAAGTATGCCCCTTGCGCCACACAACCCTCCGTCGATTCAGCCAAACATTCACCATTCAAAACATTACAGAGACATTTTTTTAAGGAGTATTCAATTTTGTTGATTGTTCGGAGCGGTTCTATCTTCGACAAATAACAGTTGATCGTGACTCCAGAGAACTGTTGATTGCCACAAAATACAAAATCATACTTTTCTAATTCCCCTCCCCGATTCAGAAATGCTGTCTACCTACTCCAGTTAGACTAACACCCAGATAGTCTACCAAAACCGATTTTCGTTCTTGTTCCAGACTCTTCTTTTCCGTCATTTCCCTTCATTCCAGAAACCATTCCATTCCCCCCCGCAGGATCCCTGGAGTTAATGGGATTGATCCTTCATCCCCCCCCCCTCTCTGCCCGAAGGAGCGAAGAACAGCCTTTTCCAGCCCCTTCTTGCGAGGCGATGACGTCACGACCGGTGTTGCCCCAAGCTATGTGGGCGCGGAAGGGGGAATCTAGGAAATATCGATCCTAGGAGCTCCCCGAGTGTGTAGTTCAGTAGTACTACTCCCGGCGGTCTTCATTTGATGCCGGTTCGGAGGAATTTTGTTACTGAGGTGGTGTGCCGGGATTGGCTAACTATCGCCCGCGGTAAAGGAGCCAACTAACGATGATGACGTAGCGCAACAAGTGTCGTTAAAATTTGAGGGCAGATTAAAAATGCGAAGTGTGGAAACTATGTTTGTGTTCTGAAAAAGATCTCAGTGGAGCAACACAACGGGTTATTGGCGACGTTTCGGGATCAACCCTAAGGTTAATATTGTAATTTGTTTAAATTAACGTCGTACTAGAGCAACACAACGGGCTACTGACGACGATTCGGGATCAATCCCCTGAGGTAAAGATCCGAGGACAACACCACGCAAATTTGAACCACGGTCAGATGACGAGGCAACACCCGAGCTGGCACCTAACTCTCTTCACGTCCACACCAAACCAACGTGAGGACTTTCGGCCACGACAGATTTAAAGTGCACAAGACGCCTCTTCACCATACGCTTACAAACATACATGCACTGACCCTGTTTCAAACCAGGAACCTCCCGATCTAGAGGCTAACACTGGTTGATCGGCCCACATAATTTTGAAACACGGTAGGATGGCGCGATAACACTTGAACTGGCAACCCACTCTCCAAACCTCCACATGACATTTGAGGCCACAACAGATTTAACGTTCCCCAGCCCCCTTTGTACAAGACGGTTTCTGGTTGAATGCGAACTCGCAATTCTCCGATTACTCTTCCAACCGGGCTAACCACGCCCCCATAAGTGAGGAAAGTGATTTGACATCGATTGCATTAAAGAGTTTTAAAAAACAATTTATTAAAAACAATATTAAAAAAATTGAAAGGCGCTAGTTATATTTTTTGCCAAGCTGCAGCAAACACAGGACAACGTCATTTCGTGAAAGATAAAGGTCAATAGGTAGTGAATGTCACAATGTGGGCTATTGGCGAATATTCGGATTCATCCCGAAGGGAAACTTCCGAGGACAACACCCCACGTTGGCACGATGTCGAAGTTTGGAGAGTGGGGTACCAGCTCAGGTGTGATCTCGTCATCTGACTGTGGTTGAAAATTAGGGGGTGTTGTCCTCAAATCTTATCCTTCGGGGGTTAATCCCGGACCGTCACCAAGAGCCCGTTGTGTTGCTCCAGTGTGACGTTAATTTAAAAAAAAATGTAAAAAAATACCGAGTGCGACATCATGTAATTTTGAACCGCGGTCAGGTATTGACAGGGCCACCCCAACCACAAGGGCTAAATGAGTCTTTTGGGGCGGCAATTTTGCTTACACTCAAATGAGTTTGACGGCTGGAGACCGGCGCGTGACTGACTCGATTGACTTTTTCTAGTTCTGAAACTTTTCAAACTTCACCGGTCACACCTCTCCCGTTTCACCTCCAGTGTATTTTCTTACGAAGAGAGGCGCATTGTGGTGGGTAGACCGCGGGCGCCATATAGTTTAGAAGGGCCCTGGATATCGAGGTAAACATTTGAGCTGACACCCCACTCCAAATTTCCACACTACGCCAAGGTTGTGACGACAGTAAAAAGACGGTAGAATGCGGACCTTTTGTTCCGACGTTCTTGCTAGCACCTTACCGTCTGGAAGTGACATTCCGTTGATTACCAGTCATTCCGTCTGAAAGTGACTGATGAATGGACAGTCGTCAAATTCTGGCCAATCTACTAGATCGTGGTCTCAAATAAAGATCACGAGATACGCAAATAAATGACGCGAGATTTTTAGGTTTTTGGATGACATCATTTTTAGAGCAGAGAGACGAGGAGGCCATTGTGCGAAGTGGTGGTGGAAGAGTTCTCGCTAGACAGCTATACGGTGATGTTGATCACGAATGAAAAAAATAACTAAGAGTGGAGAAAAATGTGTTGTTTCTTTATGAACATTCGTTCATTGAATGTGCCACGAACATATTGTGTACATTGTCTTCCTATTGTTAATCGAGACTATTCAAGTTGTAATAAAAAACTTGTAAAAGTTATCCAGCTGAGTCCGAGTTTGAATCTCACCCATCCCATCGAGTACAAAGGGGATGATACACGTTAAATCAGCCATGGCTTCAAACGTCCTCACGTTGACATGGTGTGGAACTTTGGAGATTGGGGTGCCAGCTCAAGTACATGGTTCAAAATGAAGTGGTGCTGGGATCGGACCTTTCCCTTCGGGGATTGATCCCCCAACGACGCCAATAGCCCGTTTTTTTGTGCTCCAGTCAGGGGCTGATTGAGCAGTTCAGAAATGGTTTCGTGCATATGATCGTAGACCTTGTTTTTAGCTATGTATATAGTCCTCACGTTGCACGTCCTCCCTGAAACAACAACACTTTTCTCTAGCCTAATTATTCTGATGCCTTCACAAACTTAATAATAAGGAAATAAACGTGCGTGTTTCTTTTTATTTTCATCTCGGATGTATTTTAGGGTTTCACATGAAATTGCAGAAAGCTTACAAGAAAAGTGAAACAATTTTTCTTCTTCTCATTGCATTATTTATTCAATTGTTTTTAAGTTTAGCGAAAAATTCGCAACTGCAATTTACCGTTTTAACGGAAATTTTAGGTTTTGCCATGAGCTCAATGGCCTATGCTGCCAGCTTATTAAAGCTCACAGAAATATTTGCTGCCAACTTCAAAATCTTATTTCTAGTCCTGGCTCCAGTGCGACAGTAATTAAATACCTACCTACTTCATCATTCTTAACCATGAATAAATCGAAAAAGTTCCCACTAGTACTCTTTGGAAAGTATTTCAGAGTTGGTACTTCCACACTTTGAACAACTTCACAATATACAAAGTAGAGGAAACAGCCCTTCTCCTTCTGAGAGCAAAAGCTATTTCCGAACGACAGCAGTACATCACTGTCAAGTGTGAATGGAAGACCTTTGACCTCTTAGCTCTCCCTCAAGGAATCGCGAAATGACCCCGCGGGAAACGCACCCTTGCTATAGAACACCATCTGTTCTGCTAGGTAGGTAGATAGTTGAATGTGCTTCGCATTAGAGAAACTCACCGGGCTATTGGCGGCCGTCTTTGATCGATCTAGAATGGAAATATCCAACGATACCTAGGAGTAATTTTGTAACACGGTCAGATGACGAAATCAAATCCTAAACTGGCACTCCACCATCCAAACTTATGTAGATTTATTGACCCAGTCGAAACCATACGGCGAACCATCCAAACTTAAACAACGTGAGGGCATTTGACGTCACGATAGATTTAACACGCACAAGAATACTTACGGCCATATTCACAAGTCTCGAGTTAACTCGAGGATCAGTTGATCCGCGAGTAAGTTAACTCGAGGATTAGCAAGAACGGTATTCTCAAACAGCGTGTTAAGTGATCCGGGGATTGAAATGAAACGCTCGCTGTGATTGGCTACCTCACGATCACGTGGTATTGTTTACATTGGTTACGACGCCCGAATCTGCATTCATACTGATCAAACACGTACTTCGCCGTAGAATTGATTCCATATTGTGAATAAATAGGACTCGCACAGCATTTTAATATGGGTTTGGGAAAAGTAATGCAAAGGTATTTATTTTCAAATTGGATTTTTATGGAAATCTAAATTTTGCAAGAAAGAATTGTACACAATGTCTTGACAGATGTATGTAATCCGATTATCTTTGTACTTGTCAGTATGGGTGTGTGTTGGTGGTGTGAAAAGTGACTTGCATTGTCAATTTCTTTCATTCGTAATAATTCAGCAGAATAATTTTTATTCTACGACGAATTTGTATCTGCCATGGTCGTTTTCTATCGTTCGCTCTCTCCGGCTTAGAGGACAGACGTGGCGCCATCTATCTTTTCGCTAAGCTGCTTGTTAAGATTACGCAGCTACATTTATTTTCATTTTTCTTTTGAATTTCAATAAAATTATGTTTTAAATTTTCCATTTAAGCAATATTATGATGAGGACATAAGCTGTTATTTAGCAGGTGCTCCGTAATGATACGTCCAATCCAGTGACCAGTCGTCAGTCGTCACAAGAATACTATACTTTAGAATAGAATGAAATGTGTCATCCATTTTGCTTTTGCAGAATATTCTTCGCAAAAAGGTAGTACTGCGCATGCGTAACTCTTACTCGCGAGTTAACTCGCCGATTTCGGAGGATCAAAATGTAACACCGAACCGGTAGTTTAAACCACGGATCAGGACTTGTGAATACGGTTTTTTCGATAACTCGCGGATTATCGTTGATTCTCGAGTTAACTCGGACTTGTGAATACGGCCGTTAGTCTATGATGTTTCAAGTTGAATCAAAACTCGCAACCCTCCAGTTTCTAATCCGGGATTCTACCAACCGGACTTCTATGATCGTTCGGAAATCGGGAGTCTCACATTGAAAGGGCATGCGACTATGTATCGAATATGCGCACGCGTTCGTTTCTTACACAAAACATATCGGTGAGCATGCGCATATAAGCCTGTTTAGAATCGTAGAACTGATGTTGGTGCAATGTAAGGCTTGCTTAAGAGATACTTAGCGGAAAGTGACATAGCATGCGGTACTTTATTTAAAATTGTGCGTTGATGACGGACTGATGAAAAACTTAGCAAACATATTTTTGATTTTCAACGTTGTCACAAAAGCGGATTTCGAAATGTTGATGGATTTTTAAGAAAAATACATGGTAAATTTACACAACAAACAATTTTGTAAAATTTTTGGAATCATCTGTCTTGTAAATAGGTTGCCCACTATGAAATACCGAGCTTTCTTAATATGATAGTGTGCATTCACAATAACAAAAAAATACGAGCGTGATAAAAAAATATATTTAATATGAAACTTATTTATGATGTAAAAACTTTTCAATGTCCTTAACAACTTACCTTTTTCGTCTAAAGACCAGTCTTCAAAACTCTTAAAAGCGATGTGCCACTATGTTTACAATGGCACTTTCAGAATATGACGACACTTTACGGTAAAGATACAAGAGTATCTCATACTAAGCAAGTATCTCATTCTTGGTCACTTTACCCTAAGTATTTGAATTTACGTCTCAATCAAAGAACATAATGAGCAATTGGGGAAAGTCCGGGTTCAACTTGAATGAAAGCAAAGATCCAAATGTCAGTTTTACAATTCCGATAAAGGTGTTCAGAATTCAGAGGTTTATACCTAATAGTATTTTTTCTAAAACCTTTCTGGGGTAGCGGTAGCCCTGTTGGAAGATTAGCGGATAAACATTCCGAGCGAGTTCGAAACGACTCAATAAAAGACCGTCGTGGGCTGTTGCACGTTAAATCTGTCGTGGCCGAAAATGTCCTCCCGTTGACGTGGTATGGAAGTTTCGACATATTTGCTGCAACCTTAGGTGACCTCCTCATCAGACTGTAGTTGAAATTAACGAGGTGTTGTCCTCGGATCTTTTCCTTCGGGATTGATCTTCGACCTTCGCCAATAGCCCGTTGTAATCCTGCAGTGGGATGCTAATTCAACTATCTACCATCATGATACCAGTAAGCCTCCTATAGCACGGATTCTCTATAACACAGTACCAAAATTGCGGCATCTCATATAACACACCTAGGTTCTCCATATTACACGGTTTACAATAACAATGATAATCTTTATATAAATAAGAATGGAGTGTTTGTACATTGAATAATTTCGATCCATTTCAAGTTTTATATTCGTTTTTTACCCTTCTGATGCCAACTCTCTGTCTGTATTTGTGTGTACCCTATACACGTCCACGATCTTTTTTCTCTAATATTATAAAAGGCAATGTTTGTCATGTTTTTTTTTTGCGGGCGCAAAATACAGACGATTCTATGGCACTTACAGCAATGAGATTTGACATACAAGTAGTCCGAATTTTTTGCAATTTTTGGATCGCGGCGAAATTTTAAAATTCAATCTAGAAGATTTTTGAATGAATTTAATAGTTTTATTCTCCATCGGTTTTCAAACGCGGAGAACTTTTTCTGCTCATGCGACCTTACAGTCAAGATTTGGAATCAATTCAAGTTTTTTTCAACCGCGAAACACGGAGAAGTTTTTTTGTTTGTTTCCGCTTTGATTTTGTGCGATTGATTTCCCAGTCAGACGATAAATCTTAGAACGGAATTCAAAGTTCTTTTTTCTATCTCCTAGACGGTTAAAGATAGAGTAAAAAATTCAACGGATTTGAAATCTGCGGAAAATTTCAGTTTAGATTGATACCTAAAAATATGATTCTCTTTAAAGAAATAACTTTTTAATTGAATGTATCTTCAACGGATTTGAAATCTGCATGAAATTTTTCACCAGCTTAATACAACGGGCACGGGCAACGCCGGCTAGTTGTGGCTAGTTGTATATATTTGTGAAACGTTGCATACTGTTAGTGCTTATCTTCATTTAGTGACTGAACGTGGTTCCGTAAGTCTGTCTATCCGTCTTCTCATTCTATGTTCGATTTTGTGTTTGTGTGACATTAAGTACAAGCATCACATGAATTTTATTCCATACATTGGATTACAATGTGATTTATTTTATACATTATCTATTAGTTTAGTGAATGTTTTTAAACTTTTCTTTATTTTCATATTTAGATAAGTTTCATTCTAAGACACCTGAGTAAGTACACTTAAGCCAATCATAATTTAGTAGTTTTGGAGAAACTGGAATGTATATTTAGAATTACGATTACTACTTGGATAACTTTACCGGTAATGCTGAAAAAGCAGTTATTTTTTCAAAAATTATTTCTTTGTATGGAATTTCAGCTCTGGTACTTCATTTATTTCGAGTCTTATTTTGTTCTTTGTGCAATGTAAACGATTTCTGAATATTTGGGATAGACGATATTTTTTAATGAGGAGAATGAAACGGAAACTCGTATTGGTTGATCGCGCGTGCAGTGATATTTTCTGTTTCTTTCGCTCTGAATTAATTTCGCATTTCCAAATTTTGTGCACTTTTTAGTTGTAAGTGGCATCTGTTAAATATCAGGAGATAAAAAAAAAACACGAATTAATATCATTAAAACGACTTTTTTCCCGACAACTTTTTATTTCGCTGTTTTCTTTTGTTTTCTGTTTTAAATATTATATTATCTATATATATATAATTCTCTTACGTGGCACGCAAAAAAGACGTTATTTGTAAACGCGTTTTGGCAACACTGTGCGATTGTTTGTTGATCGCGAAGTCTCGCGCATCGATTGAATTTATAGCGTTATCGGATAAAATTTTATTGAAAAAAAAAAGAAGGAAATTTTAATGAGCTGTTGCAGTTAGTTTATAATAGAAATCAAAGAAAGCGGAGGATCTTTTCAGGGCGATTTAAAAAATGGTATTTTTCAGGGCCAACAATTATAGTTCAACAAGACGCTTGCACTACAACTTTCGGCAACAAACTCAATGAAAAAGTGTGGGTCGTTTGAGTGCTGGGAAAATGTACACACAAACAACATGCTGGGTATTCAATTTCCAAAGCAACGCTCACATTTTGAGTCAAAATTTGCACAAAGTTTTCATTTGAATTCTGATTTTAGAGATACTGCATATATTTTTTCTGTAATACAGCAAATTTAGATTTGAAAAACATTTTTTTGTAACATATTTTGTAAATAATCCCTTCTGCTAGGACACATGTCTTCATTGAGGCGAGCGAAGCGAGCATAGGTTCGCGCAGTGAACCAATGAGGATTGCGAAGCAATCCTCCGGGGGTTGGCGAGCGTTAGCGAGCAGGGGGCAGGCCCCCTAGTTAAATTATATTTTCTGTTTCATCACACGCAACACAACCACAAAGTATTCGACTTAAAATGGCAGGTAAGTAAGAATAAAAAAAATATTTGAGTGTGATTATGCCGTTATTGAAAAAATAATGCCGTTAGTGAAATAATGTTTGAAAAATCCAAACTAGAACTTTTCAAACATAAAAAAATTCTTTGTCGTAATGACAAGAGACGATGGCGAAATTCGACATTGTCGTATGCCTGAGGCAAGAGTGCCACAAGTAAAAACATACTGTTTTGTTGACTATGAGTGCAAGTGCACTCGCCGTAAATCGTCATTTTTATTAGTTGAGTTGAACATGAAAAGAACTTAAGAAAGGGAATTCCAAATCTTCCTATAAATCGTCTTTTATAGTAGTAACCTTAGTATCACCTTTCGTCATTTTGTAGCTTTGTCATACAGCAATTGTGCGATGTATGTGAAATGTATTACATGAATGGATATGCATGTGTAGGATTTGTGTCCAAAGTTGTAGAAATTATAAAGGCGAAAGGTGTTAAAAAGTTATTTTATGCTACGAAAGACATGTCATATATTTTTATCATCTCTTAAATCTAGAGTAAACCAAATCGTCCTTTTATTAATTGAGTTGAACATGAAAAATACTTGAGAAAGGGAATTCCAAATCTCATTCAAAATCCTCTGTTGTTGTTGTAACCTTAGTGTCACCGTCATTTGACAGCTTTGTCATACAGCAAGGGTGCGATGTATGTGAAAAGTAGTACATGAATGGATATACATGTGTAGGATTTGTGTCCAAAGTAAGTTGTAGAATTTATAAAGAAAAGGCGAAAGGGGTTAAAATATTATTTTACTCTACGAAAGACATAAGTTATTATATTTTGATAATCTCTTCAATTTAGAGTTAACCAATTCAAACCGAGTAAGGTCGGGTATTTTGCGTTCTTACATAAAATTACACGTTGACAAGGGAATAAGAGACAGTAATAGTCATCTATCATTTAGAGAGATACCACAACAAACATCACTTGCCCCTCTAACCGTGGTAATTAATTTGCCCCAAACCATCCCTCTCTGAAATCCGTCCGCCAAAACCCACGCTTAAGCTTCAGATTAAACTGCACGAAGATTACATCCCTCACCAAAAAGAGCGACAACATCCGTAATCCTGAATTCCTGACCAGTTGTTGAAATTTTAATATTTCTCCGGCAAATCCTCTTAGCGGGCCTTCAGGCTCGGTTGCATGATTGATGCTGTTCGCATGCGCCACGTGCGCTCAGTGGACTGACTGTTGTCTCTCCCATCACTAAATCCTAGATGAGGCGGAAGATTTTAAAGAGCACCGGGATGAGGCATCTTAGGGAGAGAGAGAGGGAAATTTTCCATTAATTTAGTGTGCGGATGGGTGTTGTGCGGACAGGAAATTCGGCGAAGTAAACTGTCAGATGCGCTCGTCTGGTTCGATGATGTACCAAATTGGCTTTCTGGAGATTGCGAAAGTGATTAAAGATTGGGGAGTGCTGAATACTAAGCACTTCAGTTCGAGCTCTGACGGTTTGTTATGGTTAGGGTTCAGATCATGAACTTAACTAGATACAGGTGCTAACGATTTACGGGTCTACTTGACTAGTTTATCCACAAACTCTCCACGCAAACGATTCCTGGGCTTACTTTACTAATTTATCCTTTAACCCTACAAGTGGTTTCAGCGAGATATCTCATCAAACGAGATTTTACCGATTTTGCTGATGACGAGGTACGTTGTTATTAAGAAACTGCTTATTTTTTATGGTGAGGAAATCAGTTTTCTATTGACGAGATATCTTGTCCATCATGATGTCAGTTTTCTTTTTAAGATTGACGAGATGTCTTGTCCATCAAGATGACAGTTTTCTATTGATGAGATATCTCGTCTATCAAGATATCTTGTCAGTTTTGATCATGGCGATCGTAAAAAAGAACCACATAACTCCAGTTAAAGCTTTTTATTAGCTTTGTTCTTCAACTGAAAGCGTTGCTCGGAAAATCAAACGGAAACACGGAAATTTTAAATTTAGAATATGTCATGTCTTTATGGTGTTGCCATTCAAAGGAAAAACAATAATAATTACATTACATTAAATTCAGTTGAAAGTGTTCCAAATTGAATTTTAAAATAAATGCTTCGCACAAAAATTGCAAAAAAATTGACAAATCCCATATAAGTGCTATAGATTTGTCAGGACCACTGCGTACACATAAACATACAAACAAACACTTCCTTTTATAATAAATAGTAGAGATTGACAGACGCTCGCAGATGTAGATTCGGCCATCTTTTTGGGGATCATTTTTGCGAATGATGAGATATCTCATCATCGAGATGGTGTCGATTTTATTATGCTGCCGAGACAAGATCTGATCAGTTTTCTTCTAATGACGAGTAATCTCGTCCATCAGGTCAGTTTAGCAAATAACAAGAAAACTTTTTGAGGCAACCATCCGGAGAGTTTACACTTCCAGGGGCTTCCCACCGCTGTCAAATGTTTGAGGCAAAGTTCATAAATATTCTTGGTACATTCCAATCTGGGTGTGATAAGGTATACTTTCATCCTTTGCTACAGTCAAGCGAATAATTTGCATGTTTAGATCGATGTCACCACAACACCCTAGCATATCTATAATATTTATATACTATTGTTGCTTTAGTTTTCCTACAAAATTTACATACCTTAATAGTCTTAATATAGACCTAAAATATTCACATACTTTAGTGGCCTTAATATAGACCTAAAATATTTACATACTTTTGTTGCCTTAATATAGACCTAAAACATTCACGTACCATAGTAGCCTTAATATAGACCTAAAATATTTACATACCTTAGTAGCCTTATTATAGACCTAAAATATTTACATACTTTAGTAACCTTAATATTGACCTAAAATTGTTAAATACTTTAGTAGCCTTAACAAAGACCTAAAATATTTTCATACTTTAGAGTAGCCTTAATATAGACCTAAAATATTTATATACCTTAGTATCCTTAATAAAGACCTAAAATATTTACATATCTCAGCCTCGGATCTTTCCCTTAAGGGACTAATCCCGGACCATCGTCAATAAGCCAGTTGTGTTTCTCTAGTACGACGTTAACTAAAATTACCTTAATTACATATCTTAGTAGCCTTATTATAGACCTAAAATATTTGCATACCTTAGTATCATTAATATACTGTTTCAGTTAACGTACTTTACATACATTTACATACTTTAGTAACCTTAATATTGACCTAAAATTGTTACATACTTTAGTAGCCTTAACAAAGACCTAAAATATTTTCATACTTTAGAGTAGCCTTAATATAGACCTAAAATATTTATATACCTTAGTATCCTTAATAAAGACCTAAAATATTTACATATCTCAGCCTCGGATCTTTCTCTTAAGGGACTAATCCCGGACCGTCGTCAATAAGCCAGTTGTGTTTCTCTAGTACGACGTTAACTATAATTACCTTAATTACATATCTTAGTAGCCTTATTATAGACCTAAAATATTTGCATACCTTAGTATCATTAATATACTGTTTCAGTTAACGCAGGGAAAGCATTACAAAGTTTCATAAATCATTTATCGTCTTTATAAATATTTTTCTAATGTCTCTCTCTTTTTTCGAATACACTCAGAAGCCGAAATTCGACAATTCGCACATCTTTCGCTTTTCAGAATTCTGCATTTTTTTTTCATCGGAATTTTGTTTTTGTTTGAATGTATATTTCTTAATCTTTTCAATATTGAAATATATTATTCAGGAATTAAATCTATGTATTTGCATCCGAAGTAAATTATAGAAGCTAATAGTATTTTCCGAACAAAAAATTATTGTACTTTTCTATGAAAGTAAAAAGATTATTCTAATTCGCTTTTCAATCAACATTAAACCATTTTAACCGGAGCAACGACGTGTTATTCAGCTAGTCTTTTATAAAAGAGTCAAATCCGTGTCAGAAATATTCCATTCAAATCTTCCATTCCCTGATGAATTTCTGTTTCAACCGTACCGTTTAAACTAATGATAAAAATCAAATCCATCTCAGATCCATTATCTGATAAATGTGAATGCATTGTAGGGATAAATCTTCAGTGTAATTTAATTTGGGTGGGTCTTTCTCACTGTTAAATCGTGAAATTTTTTAGAATGCCAGGAAAGACGGCATCAAGAGTCGCGTAGTAATCGTCAAATCTCGGAGTTGCTCCTGTTGGGTCGGGTTTTTTGAAGCGTGTTGATTAATGACCCTCGTTGGATATATCTTTAAATAAACTTTGACACGACGTAATAATGATAAATGGGATGTCCGGTCATAGATTAATAGAGGTACACGTAATTGTGATGCCATCTGAACGATCTTTTTAAAACAATAAATTCGTTTAGTTCTCACTTAGTGGTTGAATTGATGTTTTTTAAAAGGTCAACGCTATCAGTAAAACGATAACGTTTCTCTTTGAACCGACATTAGCAAATGAGAGATATATCCATAAAGTAACTTCTGGCGGTTTATTTAACTAAATGAGTTATGAGTAGTTAATGAAGAAGTAAAAATTAGTAGTTAACTTTTTTGTTTGCGCGCCCAAATACTTTTGAAAAATTAATAAATTTAGTGAAAAAGATGTTTATACTTAGGCTGGATGGAAATTAGTGTAATAGAACTCCAACACAAAAGTATTCTCTGAAGTTTTCCTGAACTCTAGGTGGCGTAGCATCGTGCGTTCTATCCAATCTCGTATCGTGTATCCTCCTATATTGGATTCTTATTAATTCGGTTCTAAAAGTCCCGTTCTTATACATGATATTTTTTTTATTTGCACCTGCTCTTTGGTTTTGGAATCAATCAAAGTGAATCAACAAATCAAATATTTCAAAAAAATAGAGCCGAATAGAAACGAATGCGCCTTTTTTTAAAATCAAAAATCTTCTTTGTTACCAATTTTTTTTACCAACGTTTTTTATAGAAAATTTTGCACACTGACTGGGTATATCTGGGTTTTATTTACACTCATGTCCATAAATTAAGGATAATGCCAGCTCCGGCAAATGAAGGTTCAGAAACAAAACAAACATGACTTATTCATAAAGCCCATTTATTAAACAAAAGATACAGAACTAAAAAGATGGTGAATATGTGATACCATTCATAAAAACTATGATTTTTGCTCACTGGGGCAATTACAAAAAATATCGACCTTACAAAAACTTAACATAACATGGTTGGTATGATGGTTAATACATTGTATGTCTCCCAGATGATGAATTACAGTTCGTTAAAGGCCTAGGCATGCTGAGGATCAAATTATTGAGTTGATCTTGGGGAAGATCACTCCACTCAGCAAGCAATGCTCTCCGAAGTTCCGGTACACATGTAGGAGGTGGTTGACAGGCTGCAACTCGTCGGCCAAGCATGTCCCACACATGCTCTATCGGATTCAAAACAGGTGAGAATGCTGGCCATTCCATACGGGTGATATCCTCAGATTCAAGGCATTCGTTTACAACGTTTGCACTGTGAGAACGGACGTTGTCATCCATAAACACAAATTCTGCGCCCATGGCACCCCTAAACAAAGGTACATGTTGTTCCAGAATGATGTCCCGATACATTTGGCCTCTCATGGTTCCGATTTGAACATGTAAATCTGTTCTGGAGCCCAGTATAATTCCGCTCCAAACCAGCAATCCTGCACCACCGTAACGGTGTCGTTCAATGATGTTGTCTTGGTGTTAGCGGATACCTGGCGTTCTCCATATGAACGTCCGCCGTGAATCAGACTACAAGCTAAACCTGGACTCGTCGGAAAACATTACACAAATTCACTGTGACGATGTCCACATTGCCTGTTCTCTACTCCTGGCTAACCGCTGGCGACAGTGAGTTGCCGTGAGAGGAACACATTTGACAGGCCTGCGAGCATATAGACCAACATGTCCCAAACGTCTGTAAATGGTTTGACTTGAAACTGTCGTACCCGTGGCTGAAAATAGCTGACGAGAAAGGTCGGATGCTGTACTCCGTCTGTTTCTTTTTGCAGTTACTGCCAAATACCGGTCGTCATTCTGCATTGTAACTCGGGGAGGACCTGTACTGTAACGTCTACTGACATTTCCAACATTTTGGAATCGTTGCCAAAGCCTAGAGATGACACTTTGGGCGATTCCAAGTTCCACTGAAACTTCCGTCTGAGTACGCCCACATTCCAGGCGGCCGATAATTCTACCGCGTAAAAAATCATCGACATGCGTAATCTGTGCCATTAATATTCGGTTGTGGCGCTGAGCGGCTTACAGAACGCTTGTGAACAATTTTACTTCTTTGGTACCATTCCTTATATACACCTCTCTTACACTCTCGTCATTGTGACGCACTATCGGCGTTATCTGATGGCTTCCTGTAATTTGGATATCATTCTTGAAGATGTGTGCGATAATTCTACAGGTGAAATATTTACTTTAGAGTTCGATTTCCGTGTGTTTCAGAAATATCCTTAATTTATGGACGTGAGTGATAATACCATACTTCAATCAAAATGATTACTTTCTTCCTGCTTTATAATGCATTAGTTTATTAAGGAATTTAATTTTGACGATTTCATTGCCGATCCAAGCACAAAAAAAAACCCTGATACTGTTAGATTTGGAATGTGTGAATAAATGTTTCTATTTCGACGAATATAGACAGTAACACTGTCCTTTTTTAATTTCGCCAAAAGCATAAATAAGGAAATGAATTCAGAAATAAATTAAAAGGTAACGCAAACAAAATTTAGGTATTGTTTAAAAGAATAAATGTGCTATTTAAATAAATATCCTACGGAGAATAGAAGGAAATAATTTAATTTGGCTACTAGTTCACTAATCAAATTCGTTTCCTTTCCCCTCAAAATAATCCTACAAGACATCACGCCAATTTTATTTTCATTTTCTGTTCAAATCTCGAAAGATTTCCTTTGTGGATGTATTTAAAAGTTATCATCTGTGCAGTAGCGTCGGATAACATTGAATCATAGAAACGCCGACATTCTATAGATAGGTAGGTTGTCGATACATAATGCGGCGCCCAATTTCATCCATCTCTGGTAATAGACATGGCAACGGTAATTTTAATTAACGTCGTACTGGAGCAACACAGCGGGCTATTGAAGACGGTCCGTGATCAACCCCCTTAGGGAAAGATCCGAGGACAACACCACGTAATTTTGAACCACGGTCAGATGACGAGGCAACACCAGAGCTGGCACACCACTCTCCAAACTTCATCTATCTCTGAGGAATCCTAAAATATTAATACGTGGTGTCGAATTTTTTCCTTCGGGCCTGATAGCGGATCTTTTGCCAATAGACCGTTGTGTTGTTCCAGTACGACGTGAACTTAAATACCCAGCACCTACCATAAAATCGGGTAAATAGAAGCAGTTATGGTAATTTGTAATTAACGTCGTACTAGAGCAACACAACGGGCTACTGACGACGTTCCGGATTCAATCCCTTAAGGGAAAGATCCGAGGACAACACCTCGTAATTTTGAACCACAGTCAGATGACGAAGCTACACCTGAGCTGGCACCCCACTTTTCAAACTTCCACACCAACCCAACATGAGGACTTTCGGCCACGACAGATTTAAGGTGCAGCAGCCGCCTCTACACTATACTCTTACAAACATCCATGCTCAGAGCCGGATTTGAACCAGGAACCTTCCTATCCTGAGGCTAACACCTTAACCACTAAACTGATTGGTCGGCGAAGCAGTTTTGAATTTTACAAGAATATTTCACTTTTGGTGATTCTCGATTCTATGCCAACCAACCAGTCTGGTGGTTAAGGTGTTAGCCTCTAGATCGGAAGGTTCCTGGTCCGAATCCGGGTCTATGCATGGATGTTTGTTAGCGTATGGTGTAGAGGCCCGGCTGGTGCACCTTAAATCTTTTTTTGGAGAGTGGGGTGCCAGCTCAGGTGTTACTTCGTCATCTGACCGTGGCTCAAAATGACGAGGTGTTGTCCTCGGATCTTTCCCTGAAGGGATTGATTCCGGACCGTCGTCAGCCCGTTGTGTTGCTCTAGTACGATGGTAATTAAAAATTATCAAAAATTAGCTCAGTGAGTAACTAAGTAATTTAAGGGAGGGAGGGGGGCGGGACACAGTTTTCTATTTTTTTTGCTAATGAAGATATTGTTTTGTAATTTTTAATGAAGATATAGCACCTAATTTACAAATAGAAAATAATAAAAAATTAACTTGATATCAATTCAAAATTTTTTTAAATTTTAAAGTTTTTAAAAAAGTGACTGTGTTTACTTTTGATATAACTTGAGAAATTATTCATCAAAATACACAGTATTTAAATTTTCTAAAAGCAGATGTTATATTTAAAATTTTGTCTTCCGAGTTTTTTAATACACGAATATAAAAAAAATATTTAAAAAATTTTAATTAAAAATTTGCATATTTTTAATTCATTATTTATAAAAACATTTATATTTTATAATATATTAATAATTTTTAAAATTGCTGAAGACAAATCACTTAAATCTGTATGAAGAATATACATACCAAATTTCATGCAATTATCTTGACTAGATTTTGAGTTATATCATTTTAAAGTTGTTAAAAGTGTGAAAAATCCATCATGGAGAAAAATCACCTTGAAAGTTTCATTAATGAAAATCAGTTACAAAAGTAAAATTTTAGTACCTGATGGATTTTTCACTCCGAGTACGTAAGTAAATCCGTTAAAGTCTTTAGACCTTTGATTAAGGTTTATTTTGGCTAATAGTACCTTTCTGCAGTACAATTTGTATGCAATTGTAGTTTTGTTAGCAGTTTTTCGGTTACGTAGACATATTTTTCGTTTCAAAACTTTGACAGCTGTCAAAACGTTGTTTTGTTTATATCTTCGGTTCTACTGAAGATATCATCATAAAATTAGTGTCAAACAAAAGAGAATTAAATTTCAAATTTTGTGCAAAAATGAAACAAAAAAGGACTTTTTGAAAGGTTTTTTTTTTGTGTCTCAGTCTCCCTTAAGGATATGATTATTCAATGCTAAATGCATATCTTCTCAATTCTAATGATGACGGCCCCTTGGAGCGGCAAAGGAATCGGCCCTAGAGAAAATCCCTCCCCCCCCCAAAAAAAAAAAAAAAAAAAAAAACGCATTAGTCTAAGAAAGAACTGACGCATTGCCATATCAGTGTTGGCAAACACGAACCCACGGGCACGAGGAAAAGAAATAATGACTCGGTCCCTCGCATTCTCGGGCTCATCTCAAACCCTCTCGGACATTTATCTTCTTATGATCATCACTTAATTGAAAGCATTAGTCTTTGAGGGATGCCCAGGATTACAAGCGAATGGCATTTCTTTCATTATGTTGTCAGTTTGAGAGAAAAACAGTTTATTCTCCGTCGCCGTCATGCAGGAGATGGACTACGACGCTGCTATTGAATCCCAACTGGCTCTCTTCGTACTATTTTCTACAGTCTCCGTAGATTTTGGTGGTTTTTAACTGGCATCTGGTGGTTTCTGTTCATTTCAATTTCACTGGAAACGCACAATGCAGCTGAATTTTGGTTATTCGGTTATTTTAGGATGATTCATCACCGGCATGCTATTGGGTTGATGCAGAAGTTAGTCCCGTTTGTGGTGTAGGATGGCGTATGTCATCCAAAGAATCCTACTGTTGCGAATGGCCGCAGATATTTTAACCCTCATGTGCAAGAATGGTGTTCATTAGTGAAAAGTACATTGTAAATAATAGAAGTGTAGTAATGACAGCTACAATTAAAAAAAAAACATCTAAACCAATGTACTGGTTTAAGTAATTGAGATTGATAACTATCGAGTTGATGCAAAAGTTCATCTCGTTTTGGGAGTGGATGGCATCCATCATCCAAAGATTCCTACTGTTACTAATGGCCGCGGTAATTTTAACCCACATGTGCAAGAATCGTGTTCATTAGTCAAAAGTACATTGTAACGAATAGAAGTATAGTAATGATAGCGACAGTTAAAAAAAATCTAAACCAATGTACTGGTTTAAGTAATTGAGATTGATAACAATCGAGTTGATGCAAAAATTAATCTCGTTTTGGGAGTGGATGGCATCCATCATCCAAAGATTCCTACTGTTACTAATGGCCGCGGTAATTTTAACCCACATGTGCAAGAATCGTGTTCATTAGTCAAAAGTACATTGTAACGAATAGAAGTATAGTAATGATAGCGACAATTAAAAAAAATCTAAACCAATGTACTGGTTTAAGTAATTGAGATTGATAACTATCGAGTTGATGCAAAAGTTCATCTCGTTTTGGGAGTGGATGGCATCCATCATCCAAAGATTCCTACTGTTACTAATGGCCGCAGTAATTTTAACCCACATGTGAAAGAATCATGTTCATTAGTCAAAAGTACATTGTAAAGCATAGAAGTGTAGTAATGATAGCAACAATTTAAAAAAAAATCTAAACCAATGTACTGGTTTAAGTAATTGAGATAGATCGGCGCTTCGACCTGGCTAAAGACCGTCATGTTCACTAATGGTGACTGGGGCACGTTAAATAGGTCGTGGTCACAATGTCCCCCATGTTCCCATACCAAATCAATACCTCTGGGGGTACCTGGTCAGGGGGTTATCGGCCTCTGATTGGAATCTAAATTATGATATGTGTGAGTGAATGGATGTATGAAAGGGACCTTCCTGTAAAACGGATGTGTCATGTATGTCGAGCAAAGTCGGATTTCCTCCCAATGGGGCTCAATAACATGGAAAGTGCACCCCCCTCGCCTCTTGCCGTCTTTGACGGGCCTGGCACTCCTCCGGTCTGCCAGTGTAGGCATAAGAAAAAACAACAAGTAATTGAGATTGATAACTATCGAGTTGATGCAAAAGTTCATCTCGTTTTGGGAGTGGATGGCATCCATCATCCAAAGATTCCTACTGTTACTAATGGCCGCGGTAATTTTAACCCACATGTGCAAGAATCGTGTTCATTAGTCAAAAGTACATTGTAACGAATAGAAGTATAGTAATGATAGCGACAGTTAAAAAAAAATCTAAACCAATGTACTGGTTTAAGTAATTGAGATTGATAACAATCGAGTTGATGCAAAAGTTAATCTCGTTTTGGGAGTGGATGGCATCCATCATCCAAAGATTCCTACTGTTACTAATGGCCACAGTAATTTTAACCCACATGTGAAAGAATCATGTTCATTAGTCAAAAGTACATTGTAAAGCATAGAAGTGTAGTAATGATAGCAACAATTTAAAAAAAAATCTAAACCAATGTACTTGTTTAAGTAATTGAGATTGATAACTATCGAGTTGATGCAAAAGTTCATCTCGTTTTGGGAGTGGATGGCATCTATCATCCAAAGATTCCTACTGTTACAAATGGCCGCAGTAATTTTAATCCACATGCGTAAGAATGGTGTTCATTAGTGAAAAGTACACTGTAAAGATAAGAAGTGTAGCAATGATAACTGGCATTTGAAACAAAATATATACCCCTGTACTGGTTTAAGTAATTGAGATTGATAACTATCGAGTTGATGCAAAAGTTCATCTCGTTTTGGGAGTGGATGGCATCTATCATCCAAAGATTCCTACTGTTACAAATGGCCGCAGTAATTTTAACCCACATGCGTAAGAATGGTGTTCATTAGTGAAAAGTACACTGTAAAGATAAGAAGTGTAGCAATGATAACTGGCATTTGAAACAAAATATAAACCCCTGTACTGGTTTAAGTAATTGAGATTGATAACTATCGAGTTGATGCAAAAGTTCATCTCGTTTTGGGAGTGGATGGCATCTATCATCCAAAGATTCCTACTGTTACAAATGGCCGCAGTAATTTTAACCCACATGCGTAAGAATGGTGTTCATTAGTGAAAAGTACACTGTAAAGATAAGAAGTGTAGCAATGATAACTGGCATTTGAAACAAAATATAAACCCCTGTACTGGTTTAAGTAATTGAGATTGATAACTATCGAGTTGATGCAAAAGTTCATCTCGTTTTGGGAGTGGATGGCATCTATCATCCAAAGATTCCTACTGTTACAAATGGCCGCAGTAATTTTAACCCACATGTGTAAGAATGGTGTTCATTAGTGAAAAGTACACTGTAAAGATAAGAAGTGTAGCAATGATAACTGGCATTTGAAACAAAATATAAACCCCTGTACTGGTTTAAGTAATTGAGATTGATAACTATCGAGTTGATGCAAAAGTTCATCTCGTTTTGGGAGTGGATGGCATCTATCATCCAAAGATTCCTACTGTTACAAATGGCCGCAGTAATTTTAACCCACATGCGTAAGAATGGTGTTCATTAGTGAAAAGTACACTGTAAAGATAAGAAGTGTAGCAATGATAACTGGCATTTGAAACAAAATATAAACCCCTGTACTGGTTTAAGTAATTGAGATTGATAACTATCGAGTTGATGCAAAAGTTCATCTCGTTTTGGGAGTGGATGGCATCTATCATCCAAAGATTCCTACTGTTACAAATGGCCGCAGTAATTTTAACCCACATGCGTAAGAATGGTGTTCATTAGTGAAAAGTACACTGTAAAGATAAGAAGTGTAGCAATGATAACTGGCATTTGAAACAAAATATAAACCCCTGTACTGGTTTAAGTAATTGAGATTGATAACTATCGAGTTGATGCAAAAGTTCATCTCGTTTTGGGAGTGGATGGCATCTATCATCCAAAGATTCCTACTGTTACAAATGGCCGCAGTAATTTTAACCCACATGCGTAAGAATGGTGTTCATTAGTGAAAAGTACACTGTAAAGATAAGAAGTGTAGCAATGATAACTGGCATTTGAAACAAAATATAAACCCCTGTACTGGTTTAAGTAATTGAGATTGATAACTATCGAGTTGATGCAAAAGTTCATCTCGTTTTGGGAGTGGATGGCATCTATCATCCAAAGATTCCTACTGTTACTAATGGCCGCGGTAATTTTAACCCACATGTGCAAGAATCGTGTTCATTAGTCAAAAGTACATTGTAACGAATAGAAGTATAGTAATGATAGCGACAGTTAAAAAAAAAATCTAAACCAATGTACTGGTTTAAGTAATTGAGATTGATAACAATCGAGTTGATGCAAAAGTTAATCTCGTTTTGGGAGTGGATGGCATCCATCATCCAAAGATTCCTACTGTTACTAATGGCCACAGTAATTTTAACCCACATGTGAAAGAATCATGTTCATTAGTCAAAAGTACATTGTAAAGCATAGAAGTGTAGTAATGATAGCAACAATTTAAAAAAAAATCTAAACCAATGTACTGGTTTAAGTAATTGAGATTGATAACTATCGAGTTGATGCAAAAGTTCATCTCGTTTTGGGAGTGGATGGCATCTATCATCCAAAGATTCCTACTGTTACAAATGGCCGCAGTAATTTTAACCCACATGCGTAAGAATGGTGTTCATGAGTGAAAAGTACACTGTAAAGATAAGAAGTGTAGCAATGATAACTGGCATTTGAAACAAAATATAAACCCCTGTACTGGTTTAAGTAATTGAGATTGATAACTATCGAGTTGATGCAAAAGTTCATCTCGTTTTGGGAGTGGATGGCATCTATCATCCAAAGATTCCTACTGTTACAAATGGCCGCAGTAATTTTAACCCACATGCGTAAGAATGGTGTTCATTAGTGAAAAGTACACTGTAAAGATACGAAGTGTAGCAATGATAACTGGCATTTGAAACAAAATATAAACCCCTGTACTGGTTTAAGTAATTGAGATTGATAACTATCGAGTTGATGCAAAAGTTCATCTCGTTTTGGGAGTGGATGGCATCTATCATCCAAAGATTCCTACTGTTACAAATGGCCGCAGTAATTTTAACCCACATGCGTAAGAATGGTGTTCATTAGTGAAAAGTACACTGTAAAGATAAGAAGTGTAGCAATGATAACTGGCATTTGAAACAAAATATAAACCCCTGTACTGGTTTAAGTAATTGAGATTGATAACTATCGAGTTGATGCAAAAGTTCATCTCGTTTTGGGAGTGGATGGCATCTATCATCCAAAGATTCCTACTGTTACAAATGGCCGCAGTAATTTTAACCCACATGCGTAAGAATGGTGTTCATTAGTGAAAAGTACACTGTAAAGATAAGAAGTGTAGCAATGATAACTGGCATTTGAAACAAAATATAAACCCCTGTACTGGTTTAAGTAATTGAGATTGATAACTATCGAGTTGATGCAAAAGTTCATCTCGTTTTGGGAGTGGATGGCATCTATCATCCAAAGATTCCTACTGTTACAAATGGCCGCAGTAATTTTAACCCACATGCGTAAGAATGGTGTTCATTAGTGAAAAGTACACTGTAAAGATAAGAAGTGTAGCAATGATAACTGGCATTTGAAACAAAATATAAACCCCTGTACTGGTTTAAGTAATTGAGATTGATAACTATCGAGTTGATGCAAAAGTTCATCTCGTTTTGGGAGTGGATGGCATCTATCATCCAAAGATTCCTACTGTTACAAATGGCCGCAGTAATTTTAACCCACATGCGTAAGAATGGTGTTCATTAGTGAAAAGTACACTGTAAAGATAAGAAGTGTAGAAATGATAACTGGCATTTGAAACAAAATATAAACCCCTGTACTGGTTTAAGTAATTGAGATTGATAACTATCGAGTTGATGCAAAAGTTCATCTCGTTTTGGGAGTGGATGGCATCTATCATCCAAAGATTCCTACTGTTACAAATGGCCGCAGTAATTTTAACCCACATGCGTAAGAATGGTGTTCATTAGTGTAAAGTACATTGTAAAGATAAGAAGTGTAGCAATGATAACTGGCATTTGAAACAAAATATAAACCCCTGTACTGGTTTAAGTAATTGAGATTGATAACTATCGAGTTGATGCAAAAGTTCATCTCGTTTTGGGAGTGGGTGGCATCTATCATCCAAAGATTCCTACTGTTACAAATGGCCGCAGTAATTTTAACCCACATGCGTAAGAATGGTGTTCATTAGTGAAAAGTACACTGTAAAGATAAGAAGTGTAGCAATGATAACTGGCATTTGAAACAAAATATAAACCCCTGTACTGGTTTAAGTAATTGAGATTGATAACTATCGAGTTGATGCAAAAGTTCATCTCGTTTTGGGAGTGGATGGCATCTATCATCCAAAGATTCCTACTGTTACAAATGGCCGCAGTAATTTTAACCCACATGCGTAAGAATGGTGTTCATTAGTGAAAAGTACATTGTAAAGATAAGAAGTGTAGCAATGATAACTGGCATTTGAAACAAAATATAAACCCCTGTACTGGTTTAAGTAATTGAGATTGATAACTATCGAGTTGATGCAAAAGTTTATCTCGTTTTGGGAGTGGATGGCATCCATCATCCAAAGATTCCTACTGTTACAAATGGCCGCGGTAATTTTAACCCACATGTGCAAGAATCGTGTTCATTAGTCAAAAGTACATTGTAACGAATAGAAGTATAGTAATGATAGCGACAATTAAAAAAAATCTAAACCAATGTACTGGTTTAAGTAATTGAGATTGATAACTATCGAGTTGATGCAAAAGTTCATCTCGTTTTGGGAGTGGATGGCATCCATCATCCAAAGATTCCTACTGTTACTAATGGCCGCGGTAATTTTAACCCACATGTGCAAGAATCGTGTTCATTAGTCAAAAGTACATTGTAACGAATAGAAGTATAGTAATGATAGCGACAATTAAAAAAAATCTAAACCAATGTACTGGTTTAAGTAATTGAGATTGATAACTATCGAGTTGATGCAAAAGTTAATCTCGTTTTGGGAGTGGATGGCATCCATCATCCAAAGATTCCTACTGTTACTAATGGCCACAGTAATTTTAACCCACATGTGAAAGAATCATGTTCATTAGTCAAAAGTACATTGTAAAGCATAGAAGTGTAGTAATGATAGCAACAATTAAAAAAAAAATCTAATCCAATGTACTGGTTTAAGTAATTGAGATTGATAACTATCGAGTTGATGCAAAAGTTCATCTCGTTTTGGGAGTGGATGGCATCTATCATCCAAAGATTCCTACTGTTACAAATGGCCGCAGTAATTTTAACCCACATGCGTAAGAATGGTGTTCATTAGTGAAAAGTACACTGTAAAGATAAGAAGTGTAGCAATGATAACTGGCATTTGAAACAAAATATAAACCCCTGTACTGGTTTAAGTAATTGAGATTGATAACTATCGAGTTGATGCAAAAGTTCATCTCGTTTTGGGAGTGGATGGCATCTATCATCCAAAGATTCCTACTGTTACAAATGGCCGCGGTAATTTTAACCCACATGTGCAAGAATCGTGTTCATTAGTCAAAAGTACATTGTAACGAATAGAAGTATAGTAATGATAGCGACAATTAAAAAAAATCTAAACCAATGTACTGGTTTAAGTAATTGATATTGATAACTATCGAGTTGATGCAAAAGTTCATCTCGTTTTGGGAGTGGATGGCATCCATCATCCAAAGATTCCTACTGTTACAAATGGCCGCAGTAATTTTAACCCACATGCGTAAGAATGGTGTTCATTAGTGAAAAGTACATTGTAAAGATAAGAAGTGTAGCAATGATAACTGGCATTTGAAACAAAATATAAACCCCTGTACTGGTTTAAGTAATTGAGATTGATAGCAATCGAGGTGATGCAAAAGTTCGTCCCGTTTTTGGCGCTGGATTGCATGGCGTCACAAAACCGAAGGGCCAAAAAACCGGTCTGGTGGTAAAAGTGTCAGCCTCTAAATCGGAAGATTCCTGGTTCGAATCCAGGTCGGTGCATGGATGCTTGTAAGCTTGTGGCTTAGAGACGGCTGGTGCATCTTAAATCCGTCGTGGCCGAAAGTCCTCAAGTTGGGTGTGTGTGGAAGTTTGGAGAGTGGGGTGCCAGCTCAGGTGTTGCATCGTCATCTGACCGTGGTTCAAAATGACGTGGTGTTGTCCTCGTTTCTTTCCCTTAGGCAATTGATCCCGGACAGTCGTCAATACCCGGCTGTGTTGCTCTAGTGCGACGTTATATATAATTAAAAATTACCTATTACCAATTACAAAAGCGAAGTGTTATCCACTTCACACGTATCGATGTTGTTTCAAAAATGAATTTCGAAGAGCATATACTCGGGAAAAAAAATTGTGTTGTTGGGTTGTATTTGTTAAAATTTGTTAAATGCTAAAAAATAGTAGGAGCATTTTCGACATAGTATGTTGTTATTTTTGTTTCTGCAAAGGCGAAAATGCTCAAAAAAAGACATTTGTCGTGTATGGGTGAGGGTGCCGTTGACGATTCCACGTGCGGTAAAGTGATTCAGGAAGTTCGATCACCTGGATCAGTTCTTCAGACAGAAACCTCGGAGATTGTGTGAGAGAGGGATGATGCAGCTACCACACACACACCAGAGAGACCGAGAAAGTAAATCGAACAGAACGCACTTAAATATACCGATTCCATGTAATTTTTAGTAAATAAAATAACCTTTTATCAATTGTTGTCAAAATAAGGCACGAACTGTAGCATCAACCCAATATTTAATCAGCTGGATGTGGCTGTCTGCTTTCCGTTTTCTCTTCATTTGTACAAAGATCCGTGGGACTCAGTTGATCTGATGGCGATCAACAGACATCTGTTCATTTTACGAGTCACTGCAAATGTGCAATTTGCTGCTCTGTTTAAGATGCTGGTCGGTTATTTTTTGAAAGGACGTATTTAAAATGGTATGAATTTCGATGTTTGCACCTTCTTTAGTGACGTGGAACAGCAACGGATTAGCAAACGGAGGGTTGCGAGTTCGTAACTAGGACGAATTAAATTCCGTCGTGTACACGGCGGCTGACGCACGTTAAATCTGTCGTGGTCTCAAATGTCCTCACGTTGGGTAAGTGTGGAAGTTTGAAGAGTGGGGTGACAGCTCAGGTGTTACTGCGTTATGTGACCAGGGTTAAAAATTACGCGGTGTTGTCCTCGAATCTTTCTCTTAGGGGATTGATCCCGGGCCTTCGTCAATAGCACGTTGTGCTGCTCTGGTACCACGTTAATTGAAAAATTACCTTGGATCTTTCCCATCGTGCTGTTCGTGATCATTCCCATCACGTTGGGTTGGTGTGGAAGTTTGGAGAGTGGGGTGCCAGCTCAGGTGTTGCTTCGTCATCTGACCGTGGCTCAAAATTACGAGGTGTTGTCCTCTGATCTTTCCTTAATGGATTGATCCCGGACCGACGTCAATAGCCCGTTGTGTTGCTCTAGTATGACGTTAACTAAAATTACCATTACTATTACTTTCCCATCGTGATTGTTCTCGGACAACCACCTATAGTTCGTTGCGTTTCTCCAGTGGGACATTAATAAACTACCAACCTACCATGCAAAGTCTTAACTTGTAATTTATTAGAAGTTTGAGACAAGTCACGCAACACATCAATCCGATGACATAAAACAGTCTGCGATTAGCTTTCATCCGAGTGCATTCTTGAAGTTTGAAAGCAGAGTGAGAGTATGGTATAACCTTTTCATGTGGCCAGGAGCATTGACCCAAACTCCTGGTGATCCTGCTTGCTGGGCGGAAACGTACATTCATCATCATGTGATGGGGGTTCATAGGACGAGAAGAGCCTTGTCTGTTAATTCATCAACGGATTGGTCCCTGCACTAAGTAGTACTAGATTTTAGCGATTTCAGTACTTTCATCGCCATTCCAGAAATGCACATTAACGATGTTACATCTCCATTAAAGATGTTACATCTCCAAAAACGATCCATAAAGCGACAAGATGCCAAATTGGCCAAACTAGTCAATTCTTCCCATAGCAGTCACTTGACAACTAATCGAAGTGTTGCTCGCAATTTTTAAAGCTCCTCTCAATAGCTCAGTCTTGTAGTTCACGTCCTCGAGTGCGTATTGACTTGAGAAATGTAGTGTGCGTGTACAATTGGAATATTCTCGTCGTTTGAATAACCAATGTGTGGCCTGCTCAAGTATCCAATCTATTAATTGGATTTCTATACTTCTTGGTTTAGGAATGGGCCATTAGGTTAACTAGTGTAGATTCTCTTTATTTACGGACAAGCAAAATCATCCCATGTGTATTACAGAATTTCCACACGAATACTAACTACGTAAAACAAATCACGGAAGATCAAATAAATTATGAATTCGAATGCGAACAATGTATAAAAGGCTTACATATCCTTCTAGGTCCGAAGGTACATGTACGCAGAAGGGTGGTTGTTTATGGTTTTTATGGCGAAGGAGTCATATTTGGCCAAGCTGCGACAAACACAAGGGATATAAAATCAAGTACATGGACATATGTACAATGAAAGTTTCACTGACACACGAAAGAATCGATCAACCGGTCTGTCTGGTGGTTAAAGTGTTAGCCTCTAGGTTACTGGTTGAAATTCGGGTCAGTGCATGGATTTTTGCAACCGTGTGATATAGAGGTGGCTGGGGTACCTTAAATCTGTACTGGCCCAAAGTCCTCACGTTGGGTGGGTGTGGACGTTTGGAGAGTGGGGTTCCACCTCAGGTGTTGCCTCGTCATCTGACCGTGCTTCAAATGACGTGATGTTGTCATTGGTTCTTTCCCTTAGGGAAGTCATCCCGGGCCGTCGTCAATAGCCCGTTGTGTTGCTCTAGTACGACGTTAATTAAAAAAATACCAATTACCCAATTATTACTGCCACAGGTGAGAAATACACACAGGGTGGAGTCGAATCTGCACCGACTACAACTCGGTAGTTGGTATTTTTTAAATAACGTTGCTCTTTAGCCACACAAAGGGTTATGAGTGACGGTCCGGAAGATTTCCGAAGGGAAATATCCGAGGAGAACACCACGTCATTTTGAACCACGGTCAGATGACTAGGCAACACCTGAGCGGGCACCCCACTCTCCAAACTTCCACACCAACCCAACGTGAGGATATTTGAGGCTACGATAGATTTAACGTGCACCAGTCCCCTTTATACACGACAGTCTTTGGATGGATTCAAACTCGTAACCCTCCGATGGCCTGTCCGTTACTGTTCCAAACGGGATACTACAGACAAGAAAAATTATATAGTGCAAGAAATCAACGATTTAAAAAAATCGAAGGTATTTGAATGGGGGTTCACACAAAGGCTATATTCGCAAGATTCAACTAATCTGTTTCGAATTTTACTATGAATAAATGCAAAGTTTGCAAAAATACGTTTTAAACATGTAGATGATGCAGGATATCCTTGAGAATGTTCCATTAGTTCCAGAAAGTTTGAATCTATGCCACTTTTTTAAATTATTCCCCCAAAGAGAAGGTGGTAGACTGTTGATAATCTCAGATGAAAACTGAAGTACAACCATAAACAATTGGTATAACACCTTATATGTAAATGAATTATTTCTTTAAAATTGAGTGGAAAGGATTTTGCTAATAGGTTATATTGTTGTACTGGAAATATGAAGATTTACAGAATAATTAAAAACTAACAAAATTTATACTTTTAATTTTATATGTCATAGAAATTTATATTCTGTAGCCCAAACTCTTGTATATCATTCACCATCATTTCTCCTAAACTTGGTTGCTGCTAAAGCATCTTAAATGTGTTAATAAATCTGCATTTGTTAATGGCTACCTCTTGGACTACGATGTTCATTCCGGAATTTACCAGCTTTGAACCACGGTCAGATGACAAAGCAACACCTGAGCTGGCACCCCACTCTCCAAATTTCCACATCAACCCAACGTAAGGACTTTCGGCCACGACATATTTAAGGTGCACCAGCCGCCTCTACACCATACGAGTACAAGCATCCATGCCCGAACCCCGATTCGAACCAGGAACCTTCCTATCTAGAGGCTAACACCTTAACCACTATACCGGTTGGTTGGCCAACACTGGTTGGGAATTATTGATCTAGATATTTAATCGATGTGCAACATATTAAAACATGGTTTCATCCACCATTGTAGTCTCTTATATATGCACTCTACAGATTAAAAACTGATTATACAAAAATGTGGTTGGTTTAATTTGTTCCTCGTCATCTGAACGTGTTTCAAAATTACCTGGTGTTGTTCTCTGATCTTTCCCTTATGGGGTTAATCCCAGACCGTCGTCAATAGCCCGTTGTGGTACTCTAGTACGACGTTAATTAAAAATTCCCAATTTGTTTGTTCCCTCAATATTCCTAAGTTCCCCAAAGTTCAGGGTTTATTTCCCAAAATACCCCTCTTCCAAAATTCTCGGGTTTTTCTGCGTCACTACTGTCATCACATCTTCCCCCTCGCGATTGATCCCAGACCGGACCCCAATAGCCCGTTGTTTTGCCCTCTCCAGTGTGACGTTAGTTGACTATCTACCAATCTACCCGGAAAATTTTTTTGAGACGGAATGATTTGCCACAATTTGGATAAAACTCTTGACCATGACCACGAAACTGAGCGAAAAAAATTCTCAATCGAAAACCGAACCATAGTCGAAAAAGTTCTGCAGACGCTGAGCTATTTGCAATTCAAAACGCATCAACGCATCCACGAACTCCAAACAACGCCAACCCTTGGCGACCGATCCATCGCTGCGGGCGGCAACCCTTGGCGGGGATTCAAGACACGCCGCTTGTTCTTGTGTATGTCCCCCGTTTTTCGCGCGTGTTTCTGCAGAGAGGGGTGTTCCTCCCCCGCATCCTTACGCGAGAGATGTCGGAGGCAAGTTGAGAGGTCTGCAGGAGCTGAGATTTTTCGGTCGCTCTGACTTTTTTTTCGTCTGTCCTTTCGAAAAGCGAAGCTAAGTGGCTGTGTTGTGCGCGCTGAATATTGCCGGTTTTTCTGAAAGGTGACTGTTTTGTGCCGTTTTCTCTGGATTTCGCTGGAGTTTTTTTACTACTTTTTTTAATTCGGATACATGAGGAGTATTTGGTAAGTGCACTTCTATATTTTTGAATGAAATGCTTTTAATTCGCCTCTCGAATTGCCGAGTTTCAACGAAAAGTTTTCAAGTGTTGTGAGAAAAGGAGGATGAGTACCTGGTTTCCAGTTCTTGACCACTTTACTTGTTCTTCTTTTGAAATGTATAGCCCGCTGTGTTGCTCTAGTACGACGTTAACTAAAAAAAAATTACCAATTAATTTCTTTTGAAATGCACTGTCGAAAGTGTTGTGCAGTTTGTTCCTCAGGAAAGTAGCTGCCAATATTTGTGAATGTCATTAGTCCAAAGCACGGTTTATTCAATATTACTGCTTCAGTACTTTTCCAACCAGGATACGCCGACCAACCGGTATAGTGGTTAAGGTGTTAGCCTCTAGATCGGAAGGTTCCTGGTTCGAATCCAGGTCCGGGCATGGATGTTTGTAAGCGTATGGTGTAGAGGCGGCTGGTGCACCTTAAATCTGTCGTGGCCGAAAGTCCTCACGTTGGGTTGGCGTGGAAGTTTGGAGAGTGGGGTGCCAGCTCAGGTGTTGCTTCGTCATCTGACCGTGGTTCAAAATTACGAGGTGTTGTCCTCGGATCTTTCCCTTGAGGGACTGATCCCGGACCGTCGTCAATAGCCCGTTGTGTAGCTCTAGTACGACGTTAACTAAAAATTACCAAATTATTTACCAACCAGGATACTGTTACTCTCCAACCTGTTCCCTCGTACTATAAAGAATTACTCACTGTTTATTTTTATAGTTGTATGATCGATTTTTTTTATAATTGTATATCGACATCCAACAGTGGTTCAAAAATACGTGGTGTTGTCCTCGGATCTCTTCGGGTTTGGACCCGGACCGTCGCCAATCGCCCATTGTGTTGCTCCAGTGCGACGTTAACTAACAACCTACCCACCTTATGGTTGTCCGGGTCTGATTGCAGAGAAGTGGTGCAGCAAAACAAAAACCACCGAACAGCAACAAACCGAGTTTAAAATCGCCTCGATGAGTTTCTGTCAGATTAATTAATAATCCTGTAATGGAATTCCCTTAAAACAATTCTAGTGAGAAAATCTTTGAAAGATTCTTTTCTGATGTTGCTTAGAAATGGGTACATTTAATTTTCTCCCTACTTTTAAATAAGAATGGGGGACTGGTGGATGTTGAATCTGTCGTGGCCTTATATGACCTCTCTCTACTGAGCTAGCACCCACTCGTTTTGTCCTCATCATCTGACCGTGGTTCAATGTTATGATGTTTTGTCCTCATCATCTGACCGTGGTTCAATGTTACGATGTTTTGTCCTCATCATCTGACCGTGGTTCAGTGTTATGATGTTTTGTCCTCATCATCTGACCGTGGTTTAATCTCACGATGTCTTGTCCTCATCACCTGACCGTGGTTCAATGTTACGATGTCTTGTCCTCATCACCTGACCATGGTTCAATATTACGATGTCTTGTCCTCATCATCTGACCATGGTTCAATGTTACGATGTTTTGTCCTCATCATCTGACCGTGGTTCAGTGTTATGATGTTTTGTCCTCATCACCTGACCGTGGTTTAATGTCACGATGTCTTTTCCTCATCACCTGACCGTGGTTCAATGTTACGATGTCTTGTCCTCATCACCTGACCATGGTTCAATATTACGATGTCTTGTCCTCATCATCTGACCATGGTTCAATGTTACGATGTTTTGTCCTCATCATCTGACCGTGGTTCAGTGTTATGATGTTTTGTCCTCATCACCTGACCGTGGTTTAATGTCACGATGTCTTTTCCTCATCACCTGACCGTGGTTCAATGTTACGATGTCTTGTCCTCATCACTTGACCATGGTTCAATATTACGATGTCTTGTCCTCATCTTCTGACCATGGTTCAATGTTACGATGTTTTGTCCTCATCACCTGACCGTGGTTCAGTGTTATGATGTTTTGTCCTCATCACCTGACCGTGGTTTAATGTCACGATGTCTTGTCCTCATCACCTGACCGTGGTTCAATGTTACGATGTCTTGTCCTCATCACCTGACCATGGTTCAATGTTACGATGTTTTGTCCTCGGATCCTTCCGTTGGGGGCTGATCTTGGACCACCGCCAATAGTCCGTTGTGTTGAACCAGTGTGACATTAATCCAACTACCAACACGAAAGAAAATGGAGCTCTCACATGACGAAAAACACTGTGTACATTGTTGTGAACTTCTACCTATATAGTTGAGCTCTTACTGTCACTGTTTAGTTTAATTAGTAACAATCCAAGCCATAGTAAAAATGACTTGGTGTTTGACACCCCAGTAAAAATGACGCCGGGCCATTGCCACTGGTCCATTTTGTTTCTCCAGTGCGACGTTAATTTACTACCTGCCCGGAAACGCGACACCCCTGTTTAATCAAAATAGTGAACTCCATGGGAAAGAAAAGATCGCTAGGGTACCTAGTGTCCGTGAAACCAGAACACAACTGAAAGAAAATGTCCCTTGAGAGCCAAGGTTATTTAGAGAGCTGGTAATTTTTAGCAACACAACGGGCTCTTGACGACGGTCCGGGATCAATGCCTTAAGGGGAATGGTAATGGTAATTTTAGTTAACGTCGTACCAGAGCAACACAACAAGCTATTGACGACGGTCCGGGATCAGTCCCTTATGGAAAAGATCCGAGGACAACACCTCGTAATTTTGAACCACGGCCAGATGACGAAGCAACACCTGAGCTGGCACTCCACTCTCCAAACTTCCACGCCAACCCAACGTGAGGACTTTCTACCACGACAGATTTAAGGTGCACCAGCAGCCTCTACACCATACGCTTACACACATCCATGCAGTGACCTGATCCAGGAACCATCCGATCTGAGGCTAACACCTTATCCGCCAGCAATGTTGTAGCAGAAAACGCACCAATGATCAGACGTTTCCGTAGGTTGGAACCGGCACTGACATCAGAATCCGATATTGTATACCACATAAAAGACAGTTTACGACATGGCACCTGCAGGTGGCCTGTCCTTCAGTACGAGTGATCCATTTCCTCGTGCCGACTCCTCTGCTCTTTGGGCAGGCCATTTGTAAAGTTTCGTGAAACGTCCATCAAGAGGCGATGCACCTGCCCGCCACATGCACGAACAGTTCATTACTGCTGCTGCAGGTAGAGCACGGGGCAGAACAGAAAGAGTTGCTTTCCCGTAATGACTGGCTCAGGGTGGGATGAATCATTTATTTCTCCTTCAAGATGTATTTTACAGCCCAAGGGTTCGTTTGAAACTTGGAAGGGGACCATAAAAGTAAATAATGTATCTAGCTGTCTATTAGAGGCATTTTCTTTCAAGTTAAATGGAAGCGGCGGTAAGGTTTCTGCGGTGATGTGTTCATTGGATTTTGAACCAATCAACCAATCGATTGCCTCTTTATTGTTAGAGCCGACAGACCGGTCTGGTGGTAAAGGTGTCAGCCTCAAGATAGGAAGGTTTCTGGTTCCGATCCGGGTCGGTGTGTGGATATTTGCAAGCGTATGGTGTAGAGGCGGTTGGTACACCTTTAATCTGTCGTGTCCTTACGTTGGGTAGGTGTGGAAGTTTGGAGAGAGGGGTGCCGGCTCAGGTGTTGCCTAGTCATCTGATCGTGGTTCAAATGACGTGGTGTTGTCCTAGGAATTTCCCTTCCGGGGTTGAACCCGGACCGTCATCAATAGCCCGTTGTTTTGCTCCAGTGCGACGTTAGTTAAAATACCTACCTATCCAACCTTTCGTGACACTTTTTTACTTAACATTGTGTTTGGCGATGATTGGTCAAGCATGGGCCATTTATTAAATGTGGTGGTTCCTTGAGACCCCCATTTGGCTGACCCCTCTTTTTAGGTAGAGAGGTGGAAATAGGTTCCCCTCTATTTTAAGATTTTAAACATTTTAAAACTTTTAAATTTTATAGAATTTTAACCTTTTTAGATTTTACCTTTAAATTTATTTACGTTTATATTGGGCACTGTACATTAAAATAATCATTACATCTCTCATATATTTATTTCGCCGACCAACCGGTATAGTGGTTAAGGTGTTAACCTCTAGATCGGAAGGTTCCTGGTTTGAATCCGGGTCCGAGCATGGATGTTTCTAAGCGTATGGTGTAGAGGCGGCTGGTGCACCTTCAATCTGTCGAGGCCGAAAGTCCTCACGTTGGGTTGGCGTGGAAGTTTGGAGAGTGGGGTGCCACCTCAGGTGTTGCTTGGTCATCTGACCGTGGGTCAAAATTACGAGGTGTTGTCCTCGGATCTTTCCCTTAAGGGACTGATCCCGGACCGTCGTCAATAGCCCGTTGTGTTGCTCTAGTACGACGTTAACAAAAAAAATTACCAATTACCCATGTATTTATTAATTCAGCACTCAATTCGAGCGACTGACTGGTGTTGGGCCTTCCCCCCTCCCCCTTTCCCTCCTAGATCATAAAGCACTCTAAACCTAACGGTGAGTGAGTCTGGGGTGGGTCTAGAAGAAGAAGCATGGGCCCTTGCAACACAAAGCGTCACAACAATCATCTTCCGAAACAGCGATTTATTAAACGATAACTTAAAACCATTTTAATTGTTGCAAACACAAATGCTTTTACGTTTTCTACGAGAGTTAAGTTCGGCAAAACCTCTTCAAACATACACCCGACTCGTTTAGTCCTAATTGGTACATGTACTTTAGTGTGGATTTATGACAGTGTATTCTGCTCCCAAACAAGGTTAGTCCTCGTAACAAATAGTGTTGGCGCAAGTGCTAGATTAGAACTAATGGGTTGCTCTACAATTAGAACAAACGGTACCACAGAAATTAGAACTAATTGTCTAGAATTGGATTGCAAGTGAAACAAGATTTCAGCCCATGTCACTAGATTGCGAATTTCAGACTTGTATTCGCGCATTTAAACTATCATGTTGAAAAGCACCACTCCTAGTACCAAACCAGGTAGGTATTTTAATTAACGTCGTACTTGGGAGCAACACAACGGGATATTGACGACCATCCGGGATCAATTTCCAATGGGAAGATCTTAGCACAAAACCACGCAATTTTGAACCTCACTCAAATGACGAGGCAACACCTGAGCTGGCGCCCCACTCTCCAAACTTCCACACATACCTATCGTGATGACTTTCGGCCACGACAGATTTAAGGTGTACTTGCCGCCTATACACCATACGCTTACAAATATCCACTTACTGACATCATTCGATCCAGGAACCTTCTGATTTTGAGACTTTAACCACCAGGCCGGTTGGTCAGGAAGTTAAGGCAAATGACGAGGCTGGTACCCCCACTCTCCAAACTTCCACACTACACCAACATGAAGATATTTAAGACCACGACAGATTTCACGATAGCTATCCTTTGGTTGGATGAGAACCCTCCAATTGCTAATCGAATGTTTGGCCTTCTCTTGAATCTTAATGTTCCTTAGGTTTACAATTTACAAGATTATTTACAGAATAATTAACAGCATTTTGCAAGGCACAGTTCTAAATTTACACTATCTAGTACAAAACCTGCAGCTAGTTTTAAGGTCATGACTCATTTTGTTGATACCAAATTAATTGGTAAGAAAAGAATGGAACGTAGATAAATTATAATCCCTGTAGAATAATATACCTTACGGTGCACACTATTCTGAACCATCTGCTAACCGTGGTTCGAAATTACGAGGTGGTGTCCTCGGATCTTTCCCTTAAGGGACTGATCCCGGACCGTCGTCAATAGGCCGTTGTGTTGCTCTAGTACGACGTTAACTAAAATTACCATTACCATTACCATTACCATCTGAACCATCTGTCGAAATAAAGATATCACTGTTCCAGAAGAACAGGTAGCTCGGATAGAGGTGTTACAGATAAGCAACCGGAGCTGGAGAGGGGTTCCAGCTTCGGTGTGACCTTGTCATCCGATCGTGGTAACCAAATTACGCTTTTCATTCTGGTTTGTTCCAGGTCCAATACCAATCGCACGATGTGCTACTCAAGTGCGACGTTGATTAAAACACGGGAATCGGAGGGTTGCGAGTTCGAATCCAACCCAAAAGCAACGCGTTCTAAGGAGGCTTGTGTACTTTAAATCTGTGAAATGTCTTCACATAGGTGTGGAGTAGACGTTCGAAGAGTGGGGTGCCAGCTCAGGTGTTGCTCTGGTCATCTGACCGTAGTTCAAAATGACGTGGTGTTGTCCTCGGATCTTTCCCTTATGGGATTGATCCAGGACCGTCGTCAATAGCCCGTTGTGATGCTCTCGTTCGACGTTAATTGCCAATTTCCCCCCTCGGATGTTTCTCTTTGGATTTGCAATATTTAACTACCTATCTACCGACCTCAATAATTAGGTTTTTTTATGTATGAGCTTTTATAAACACTAAAGAGCTCCTCCCTCTACTTGCCTAAGCTCGAAAATCTCCGGTGATTGCCACGCAATCCCATTTGGTTTGCTTAGAAAACCAACACTCCTTTCGAAGTTTTCAATCCTCTGCAACGGCGAAACTATCTTTATAATTCGTATATTCCTGATTGGACTTTCATGGCCATGACGTCACAACGAGTTTCACCAAGGCCGTTTCACGTTTAATCTTCGCGATGAACAATTTTGTACATATCGCGAACTTATACTTTTCATCGCATCGAATTTATAAACATATTTCTATCCATAACCCAATCTTTTCAACCTTGAAGACAATACAACCAGTAATCAACCTAGTTGCGTGTTAACATCTCTGAGCATGATTCAATTCAGCCGATTTCCGACAAGCAAGAATAGGAAGCCGAGTGAAATCGAAGTAATTTTACGGGTGGGGGATATGTTAATTCCACGGATAGAACATAAACGATTCCACCTGCGCACCAATTGTCGAAACGGAACATTCTCCGAACATTGATTAATTATTCATGACCACTTGAGAAGGAAGACTTCTCTTTTTGTTGCATCATCAGAGGCAGTATTACGAATCTGAATTTCTTTCCTTTATTTTCAGTTAGACGCCAGTTCAGTTTGAAATGAAATATTCTTTTATTCGTCTACGTACCAGTTAGGGAATGGATTGCCAGATACGAACATCGCGAGATATTTTAGAATGCGAGGATCGAACGGAATGATAGTGGCAGGAGGATAACAAAGAATACTCACCAGATCATATACAACCCATGATTTACGTGTCGAACTGCGTTACGGATGGCGAAATATTTTAAAATAGGATCATTCTAAACGGTCGTGGAAGGTGGATAATAACAAAAAGTACTCGCCGAATCACATTCATAATCAGTTGTTTCCATATTAAATTGTCTCTATGTTTCTGAGGGTTCAAAGAAATATCGATGAATATGAAGTTCAACAAGGGATTTTAGGGAGGGATATTTTCAGTGAAAACAAACCAAACGGTTTGCAGAGATTTTACTTCTGTATTCAAACGTTCTTTTTTTTTTATTTCTAATGGCAAGGCAGTACAATTGCGAAGACAAATACTCGTACAATACAATACAATACAAAAGTACAGAGTTGACCGAGGTCATTTTAGCCTTATACAAGGCCAGAAGTGATGGTCACTTGTGAAGGGGCACCCGGTGGGTGGACCATTTCAAACGTTCTAATAATACATGATACATAATTGTTGTCTTAATATGTGTTTTATCGCCGTTTCGGCATCACGATGGTGTGGTGTTGAAGTTTGGAGTGTGGGGTGCCAGATCAGATGTTGCCTCGTCTTCTGACTCGTGGTTCCAAATTACGAGACATTGTCTTTCGATATTTTGTTACCCCCTATTAACTCATTTTGTGTGTTAATATTGTAATCTCTGTATTAAACCTTCCTGCGCTGAAGAGTCTAACTCACGCTCATGCGTGTGTACCATGACTGTTGTATGGTAATTTTTTTGTATTACACTGGTGTCCAAAATTATTTTTACATGCACAACATCACGGATTTCTCAGAAACTGTGAACTGTAATTTTATAAATTTGTCTGGAATGAGACCTAACATCATAACACATAAATGCAAAGGGAAAAAAATGTAAGAACACTGCATATATGATATAAAACTAAAGCATGAAACTATAAAAATGGCAATTAAATGTGACAAGGATAATTCAGAAAAAAATGAATAACAGAAAAAAAATTAAGGCTTTTGAATTTAATATGGAATGGGATGGCCCCTGACTTGTACACACATATCACAACGTGATTTCATGCTGGCAATAATGTTGTTAATTACAGTTTGGGGAATTAAGTTCCACTCCTCTAGAAATGCGGTCTTCAGGGCATTTATATCTCTAGGAGGAGGATATTTCGCTTTTATTAAGTAATACTATAAGTTTTCTATCGGATTCAGATCAGGAGATTTTGCTGGCCACGGTATTCGCTCAATGGCTTCATTTTCAAGGAATTCGTCAACGAGGTTTGCTAGATGGACAATAATTATTGTTCATAAATAAAAAATCGGATCCATATGCACCTCAGAAAGTCTTGCATAACATTCTAAGACCTCATATCGATATCTCTGGCCGGTCACAGATCCTCTGTTGAAACCGTGTAGGGACGTACGTCCATCGATCATTATTCAACCCCACACCATCACACCTGCACGACCACAACGGTCACATTCCATAATGTTCGAAGGAAGATTTCGCGCTCCTGAAACGGTGATAATTTTCATAATGAGGCAACATTGTATGCATCATGCGAGATCATTTTTCTGCGGAAGTTTAATCATCTCTGACCATGTGGTTTGTTTACACTGAAGATCCATCTCATTGAAATAGAGCTGTAGGTCTCTACTATTATAAAAGGTTATGTTTCTCTGTACACAGTGTCCGGACGAATCTATGGCACTTACAATAATGAAATTTGGCACACAGGTAGTCCTAATTTTTTGAGATTTTTTCATACCTCTCGAATTTTTAAATTTAATCTAGAACATTTTAAAATTAATTTATTAGTTTTTTCACTTTTCGTCCCTTTTTTCGGAATGTGACGTTATTGAAGAAAGGCGAGAATTTTGCGATTTTCGGCCGCTGGACGTCACAAGCCTTTTTCGTCTTAATGCCTTTGGAAGCATGCCAATTTTTCCGATTCTAGCGTGTTTTGATTTACGTTGTTGATAATAGCCACTTCGAGGCCATCACGACGTTGCCTGAAAAGTTCGTTTGCGAAGCAAACCAAATGGGAATACGCAGCAATCACCAGGGGTTGGCGAGTGTCAACGAGCAGTGGTCACACCTGTCCCCACGAAAAGAACTGTCACGGGCAATGCCGTGTTGGTCACGCAGTGGCTAGTATTTTATTTAATGCAGTTTCAAATTCTATTGCGCCGACCAACCGGTATAGTGGTTAAGGTGTTAGCCTCTAGATAGGAAGGTTCCTGGTTCGAATCCGGGTCCGGGCATGGATGTTTGTAAACGTATGGTGTAGAGGCGGCTGGTTCACCTTAAATCTGTCGTGGCCGAAAGTCCTCACGTTGGGTTGGCGTGGAAGTTTGGAGAGTGGGGTGCCAGCTCAGGCGTTGCTTCGTCACCTGACCGTGGTTCAAAATTATGAGGTGTTGTCCTCGGATCTTTTCCTTAAGGGACTGATCCCGGATCGTCGTCAATAGCCCGTTGTGTTGCTCTAGTACGACGTTAACTAAAAAATTACCAATTACCAAATTCTATTGCACATAGTGCTGTTTGAAGCACAAAATTTCGGCTCACTATTACCGTATAAAAACAAACATTGCATCCTTCATATGGCAACGAATGATGGATAGCCTTATGAAAACCGTCTGACGTTCGAATTTATCCCGTTACCAGTACACTGCAACAAGAACTGACACTGTTTCCCGAATTCCTTCCAACATTGCGAAAACATTCTTCCAGAGGGAGATCTTTAAACATATTTCCAGTTTATACCTCCTTTATCAAATTGGAAGGAATTTCGAAAAAAGACATATTCGCCTTCCGAGTCTTACAGACTTATGGAACATAGTAACAAGTTCTGTCTGCAGCTTATTCCGCTTAAATCTTTCCTCGCGAATTGTGCCGAAAGAAAGAGCAAAACGAAACGGTCGTATCGCATTTACTCTTCGCAGGTCTAGACATGCTCTGAGTGTACTATGTTGGCTTAAGTAAAATTGCTTTGGTACAAGGAAACTCGAGATCCCATCTTTCTTGTTTCTTTCGAGTCCGGAGGGGATATTAGTGTATTCCTCTTCCACAATTCCCTGTCAAGGTAATTGGTTTTAAGACTGTCTAGGAAAGATGGAGAATAATATTTTCGTTTATCTAGAAAGATGATACTACTGGTGATAGAATGTACTCTGATCTGTTTACTCATTATATACCTTTACATGGATTTGATTCTGTTTTAGACGCCCGAGATTGAATCCATTTTTGTTGCTTCGCAGTGAATGATGGGCCGGATTCAGGAATTTTCGAGTTTAAGTCAAAAATTATACGCTTTTTTCGCAATAACACATCTTAGGTTTCTCATATTGTACTCTAAGCATGCATGCTTACGGCCATGTTCACAACTCTCGAGTTAACTCGAGGATCAGTAGATCTACCGGTCAGAGTTAAATCGCTGATCATCAAGACTCGTATTTTCTCAAACGGCGGGTTAAGCGATCCACGGATTTAAATGATACGCTCGCTGTGATTGGCTACTACCGTCTCCTCACGATCACGTGATATAGTTTTTGTTTGTTACGACGCCCGAATCTGTATTTATACTCGTCACACACGTACTTCGCTGGCAAAATTGATTCCAAATTGCGATTAAATAGAACGCATACGGCATTTTAAATGGGGTATGGACAAAGAAATGCAAAGGTATTTAATTACAAGTAGGATTTTTATGGAAACCTAAATTTTGCAAAAAGAATTGTACACAATGCCTTGACAAATCAATGTTATCCGATTATCTTTATAGTAGTTAGTACGTGTGTGTGGTGGTGTAAAATGAAGTAACACTTGCATTGTCTATATATTTTTTTTATTCGTAATAAATTAAAAAAATAATTTTTATTTCACGATGAATTTTCACCTGCCATGGTCATATTCCATCGTTTGCTCTCTCATTGGCTTCTACTCTGGCGACTCACAATATAAATAGAACCAGAACACATATGGAACACATCTTCACATAAGATCAGTTAAATGCGCGTCGTCGCAAGAATTCTGTAAGTTAGCACAAAATGAAGCGTGTCGTCCATTTTGCTTTGTTCGCTTTTTTCGCAAAAAGATGGTACTGCACATGCGTAACACTCAACCGAGAGTTATTTCGCCGATTTCGGAGGATCAATATGTAATACCGAAAAGTGGTTTAAACCACGGATCAGGCATTGGGAATACTGTTTTTCGATAACCCGGAGATTATCGATGATCCGTGGGTTAACTCGGACTTGTGAATACGGCCGTTGGTGTTGATGTTACTGTGGTCACGTAAGCGATGGTTGACCTGGATAGCGTCAGTTTTCTTGCTTCTGTGACAGTGTAAACATGGCCACTCCACTAACAGTGGTTACCAATAAGGACTAGAGAACAATGAACCGATTTTTAGGGTCGGAAAGTGTGCCAGGGGTTGAAATTCTTTGGAAGTTTACATCAAAATACAGGAACATGGCTCTACCACGTAGAAGTGTGTATGAGTGGATCCAGAAGCTTAAAATGGCTGGACAAGCGTGATGCACGAAGAAGGATCAGTACGCCCGTCAAGCTCCACCACTGACGAGAAGATTCAGCAAGCTCGAGAAATTGCACTGGCAAATTGACGAGTTGCCATCAACAATGTAACGTGTTCTCTGCAGATTAGACAAAAAAGTGGGGTGTGCATAAATGGTTGGCCGACCGACCGAAAATCTTCTTGGATGGAATACGCAAGCTTGTGGACCACTGGCCCAAGTGCGTCGAGAAGGAAGAAGACTATGTAGAAAGAGATGCTTGTTCAACCCCCATATGTGTGCAAATGGATTGACAAATAAGGGGCGAATCATTTTTGACGCTCCCTTGCACAAATGTGATTATCCTGTCAGATTTAAGTTCAGCTATATAGGTCATTGAGAATTGTAGGACCCTTAAACATCCAGGTGGTTGTTTAAGGCTAAATATAAGGCCAAAACTAGTTAGAAGTCAAACAGAAAAGACTCTAGTTTGCAAAGAGGAATCATGCCTGTCAACACTTAAGGGGTTAAAATTCATCCTGCAGATTGACTCCACTTACAAATCACCTGCCTCGTTGAAGTTGCTTATTGCCTCATCCCAGCAAATAAACTCCAGCGCATCTTTCCATAACAATATTCCCTCACTTCACGTTTCCCCCAAGAAAAACGTGATGGATGTATTGGTCCGCTTTCAAAACGTTCCGCTCATCAAAGCCCCCATTCGAACTCATAAATTCGGAAACGTGAACGGACCTCGGCGGCATCCGATCCAGAAGATAGGCATGCAAATATATTGCTCGGCAAATCGAAAGCCGCTGCTTTAAATTCAACGTGTCTTTCAATTCCGGGCCACTCCATTTGTTAAAAGGGGCGTGCGATAGATTACGGGCAAGAAATAGAATCCAATCTGGTCGAACGCAATCGCTTCTTCGGGAGGATCCCAATTCGATCCATCATCCCTCCACCCCTCCGCTCTGTCGTCTGAAGGAGCAGTGACAGACATTCATCATTCGATTTTCCAGAACTTGAATTTTGAGACGGGGGAGAGTTCAATAAAATTTGCGACTGGGTTGAAAAGAACGGGGCTTTTGGGTGTGTTGATAATGCCCGGAGATGAGAGGGGGTGACCAGCGAAGAAGAAACAAACCAGATGGTCAGAGAAGAGTTTTTCCGGTGACCAAATGCACTCGAATGATGCAAATCGGGGTTACCATAAAGCGTAGTTCATTGCCCTTTTCACTAAGCGTGGCGTTTAATCTAACTGTTGTTGACCAATTCACTATCATACACACTGTATAGACAAAAGTATTTGGACACTGCTTGTTTTCCAGAAAAAGTGATTTATTATTGTATTTAGCAACGGGTAGACCCTCCTTTTGCTTGCAACGCGTAGGCATACTTTCCACAAGTTCTCTGTAAGCCTGGGCAGGAATAGCTTGCCATACCTCGTGCGATTCTATGAGATGAGATTGTCTTGAAGATGGGCGTGCGTGGCAGTGTCGTACGTCTCGCTCCAGTTCGTCTTACAAGTGTTCTATCGGATTGAGATCGCGGCTCTGAACAGGTCAGTCAAGCAAATTCATCTTATTTTGAGGCAACCAGTCCACCATACGTTTCGCAGTATGACATGGAGCTCGAGCCTGTTGGATGAAACAACCATCGTCTCCGTAGTCTTGCCATAGTGTAGGCAAGGCCGAATGATCCAGAGCGTCGACGTACACGTCAGCGTTCACGGTACTAGGTGCATAAAGGAATGGGCCTCACCAGGAAAAACAATCCCACAATGAGATGGATCCTCCTCCGAATTTCTACAGAGTCCGAATACATTTGACCATTGGATTGGACTCCGTAGGCGGACACTGTTTCACCTGTGCGGCTTTCAGCTGTATAGTCCGCCTTACGGAGGAGATTCTGGGATAAGGGAGAGCTAAGCAATCCACAATATATACATACACATTTAAGTACACAGAAGGGGAAAGTCAATTGAAGGGTAAAACATGAAGGCACAAAAATACAAAATGACAAAAGAAGAGGATGACAAAGTTTGAAAAATTAACACAGAACAAAATGAGAAAAGAACAAAAAAAAATTAAAAAAAAAATATAAGACAGGCAAAAACATAAGCAAACAAACAAAGAAAAAAAATCATTTCCAGAAGGGAAAAAAAAATAATAGTAACAATATTGAAATATACAAAAGTCAGAACGTTAAATACAGATGTCAGACAGCCGAAATGACCTATAAAAGTTTCGAAAGGAAAGCAAAGTTATTTTGAGAACTTTCGACTTAAACTTCTCAGCTCTCACAGATATAATCAATGTTGGAGCTGAGAAATTCCATCACTTTAATGATTTTGTGGTGGCAGTGTATGTTCTTGGCAGTATTTTGGCACCAATGAGAGTAGTGTTGAAGAGAAGGTTTCAACAAATGCCTCTGACTTGTGAGATCACAGTCAAAAAGGTAGTGGATGGGACCATTTAGTGTATATAAATTTGGAATTCATCCTTTGGAATTTTTATTGGCGAAGTGCTGAAATCCTATTCGAAAAACAAGCCAACTAACGCCGGTTCCAGAATACGTACAAGAAACACATTTCGTCTCAGAAACCCTACCACCCATATCTAGCTTGACAAAAACAGCCTCTTATAAACTACCCTACAATACTGGACCGGACAGCAAGATGTGATGTATAGCAAGATGCAAGATGTGATGTATAGCAAGATGCAAGATGTGATGTATAGCAAGATGCAAGATGTGATGATGATTTCCTGTGATGGTATAAGCTATCACAGGAAAGAATACATGCTTTAATAGGGGGATGGTCCCCCACGTGCTGCACCTACACTAGCAACCCTTCTGGACACACTTTCAACGAGGTTTTGATGCACAGCTATGGGTATTTATGTACAATCCTGCTGTAAGAATGTCGCCAGCTCAGCCGTCGATTTCGGACGTGGTTCCCTGGTCCGTAAGCGTCGCTCTAACTCTTTCTACGAATGTTCTTTGGGGTTTAGGTCGGGACTCTGAGCAGGCCATGGAAGACGTTTGACATTCATATCTCGATACCACTGCTTGACAGAGGCTGCAACAGGACACGGAGCGTTGTCTTCCCGGAAGTAACATTCGTCCATTCCATAAAATTGCCAGCGCGTCGGAAGAATTGATTGTCCAAAATGTTCACGTAGACGTCGGTGTTCAATTGACCAAGAACAACATGCAAAGATCCCAAGCCATACCACGAAAAACACCCCAAACAAGTAGTCTTATTTTATGCAAATCCGCTTGCGTCCGGTCCCTTAATGTAGGGTAGTGTATGTTTAAAATATTTTTTTCAATTCGGCGCTCCCATAGTTCGTGCCGAACCTCGGTTGCCTGGTTGGAAGAGTAACGGATTAGCAATCGGAGGATTGCGAAATCGAGACCAGATCCAACCATAACCTGTCGTGTTCGTCGTGGTTGACGTACTGTGAATATGTAGTGGTTGGAAATTTCTTCACATTATTAGCTAGCGAACTAGCTACCGAAGGGTTGCTAGTTTGAAACTCGATCCAGTCAAAGACCGTCGTGTACATTGAGGCGGATGCACACTAAATCTGTCGTGGACTCATGTCATCACGTCGGCGTGGCGTGAAAGTTTGGAGAGTGGGGTGCCATCTCACGCGTTTATCTCGCCATCTGACTGTAGTTCAAAAGTAGGGGGTGTTGTAATTGGATCTTCCCTTTCGTGATTTGGGGTTTAATCCCGGAATCGTTGCCAATTGCTCCAGTGCGAATTTACGTCAACTGCTCACGCATTCTAAAAAGATGCCGACGTCACGTTTAATTTACATTGATTACATTGATAAAATACATTAAAATACATTGATTACATTGATAAAATACATTAAAATACATTGATTACATTGATAAAATACATTGATTACATTGATAAAATACATTAAAATACATCGATTACATTGATAAAATACATTGATTACATTGATAAAATACATTGATTACATTGATAAAATACTTTAAAATACATTGATTACATTGATAAAATACATTAAAATACATTGATTACAGTGATAAAATACATTAAAATACATTGATTACATTGATAAAATACATTGATTACATTGATAAAATACATTGATTACATTGATAAAATACATTAAAATACATTGATTACATTGATAAAATACATTGATTACATTGATAAAATACATTAAAATACATCGATTACATTGATAAAATACATTGATTGCATTGATAAAATACATTGATTACATTGATAGAATACATTGATTACATTGATAAAATACTTTAAAATACATTGATTACATTGATAAAATACATTGATTACATTGATAAAATACATTGATTACATTGATAGAATACATTGATTACATTGATAAAATACTTTAAAATACATTGATTACATTGATAAAATACATTAAAATACATTGATTACAGTGATAAAATACATTAAAATACATTGTTTACATTGATAAAATACATTACAATACATTGATTACATTGATAAAATACATTGATTACATTGATAAAATACATTGATTACATTGATAAAATACATTGATTACATTGATAAAATACATTGATTACATTGATAAAATACATTAAAATACATTGATTACATTGATAAAATACATTCATTACATTGATAAAATACATTGATTACATTGATAAAATACATTGATTACATTGATAAAATACATTGATTACATTGATAAAATACATTGATTACATTGATAAATACTTTAAAATACATTGATTACATTGATAAAATACATTAAAATACATTGATTACATTGATAAAATACATTCATTACATTGATAAAATACATTGATTACATTGATAAAATACATTGATTACATTGATAAAATACATTAAAATACATTGATTACATTGATAAAATACATTCATTACATTGATAAAATACATTGATTACATTGATAAAATACATTGATTACATTGATAAAATACATTGATTACATTGATAAAATACATTGATTACATTGATAAAATACATTGATTACATTGATAAAATACATTAAAATACATTGATTACATTGATAAAATACATTCATTACATTGATAAAATACATTGATTACATTGATAAAATACATTGATTACATTGATAAAATACATTGATTACATTGATAAACTACATTGATTACATTGATAAATACTTTAAAATACATTGATTACATTGATAAAATACATTAAAATACATTGATTACATTGATAAAATACATTCATTACATTGATAAAATACATTGATTACATTGATAAAATACATTGATTACATTGATAAAATACATTAAAATACATTGATTACATTGATAAAATACATTCATTACATTGATAAAATACATTGATTACATTGATAAAATACATTGATTACATTGATAAAATACATTGATTACATTGATAAAATACATTAAAATACAAGACACGTAAGTATTTAATTAACCACACACTGGAGCAACACAATGGACAGTTGATGGTGGTCCGGGATGAACCCCGAAAGCAAAGATCCGTGGACAGTACTACGAAAATTTTGAACCATTATCAGTTCACTTTGCCACACCTGACCATGCACCTCACTCTCAAAACTTCCACACCACTTCAACGTCAGGACGTTTCAGGCCACGACAGATTTGACGTGCACCAGCTTCCTTTGTACACGACTTTGGATGGATTATAACTCGCAACCCTCCTGTTGCTAAACCGTCACTCTTCTAACCGCGGCCCCGAATGCGTAGAAGAAACGCTATAACCACCTGTATTCAGCTGACAGGAACTGCCTCACATGAAATATTTTTTCCATTCGTCTATCTCCCTCTCTTTGCCGACCAACCTATCTGGTGGTTAAGGAGTAAGTCTCTAGATCGGAAGTTTCATAGATATAATCCGGGTCAGTGCAGGGATGTTTGTAGGCGTATGGTGTAGAGACGGCTGGTGCACCTTAAATCTGTCGTGGCCGAAAGTCCTCACGTTGGGTTGGTATGGAAGTTTGAAGAGTGTGGGTGCCAGCTCAGGTGTTGCCTCGTCATCCGACCGTGGTTCAAAATGGCGTGGTGTTGTACTCGGATCTTTCCCTTAGGAGATGGATCCCGAACAGTTGTCAATAGCCGTTGTGTTGCTCTAGTATGACGTTAACTAAAAATTTCAAATTTTCACACATCCTCTCTTTGTCAGTGATTGACTGGAAACAATAAGGCTCGGTGCACACGTCCGGTTTTTCAACGTGCTGCGTCATTACGGCACCGATGCCAAAATGTGTTTACTTAACCGTTAACCGTGAAATGACGCAAGTACTCATTTCACGCCATTTGCGGAAAATATTATATCGAAGAAAACATGTTTTTTTCGCTTACTTGGTGTAAAAAAAGTGTATTTTGAAACAAAATAGACGTCACTGGATACAACTATTTATTAATTATTATTTATATTCCATTTATATATGAAAAGAAGGTACTTCAGAACGGAGACGCGTGTGCGGCGATCTGCGGCGCCATGGGGAATTGCGGTACAAATTGCACGCAAAATGGACGTGCTGCGCCGGAGGCATGAATGCTCTACTCCATTGGATCTAATGTATCTCAGATCGCACTTGCGTTGCGGCAACGGAGCCGCACGTTGAAAAACCAAATGTGTGCAAAAGGGGCTAAATGTGACTGTAATCAAAGCAAGCAATTAATCCCATCCCCAGTATTAAGAACCACTTGCAGCAAACTAAACTAAACACTCCCTTGTTTGCAAAAGCGAACCTTCCTCAACTAACGACATCATTTAAAAACTCGGCGCTTGTGGCTCGAACATTAACTCCCACCTCTTCTACAAAGTTGCGGTTGGAAATCAACCACCTTAAGACTTGCTTCACCCTTAAGTTTCACTTTCCGGAGTGCACGCGAGGCCTTCCGAGTTGTGGGGTGAAGAGTATTTTACCGAGTTGTTTCGTATTTTAATGGAAATCTTTAACGAGGCTGGGAAATAGCGCGGCAGTTTATCTCCATTTCCACGAGTCATTTGTGAACGCGCACTCTCGTAGCGTTGCCGTTTTCGCTACCTAAATAACGGAGACTAATTAACTTTAAAATTGTTCGGGGGTGCGGGAGACGTGTTTCGAGGGCATTCGAAGCGGTGGAACTGGAAATATATTCGCCCTGGTTTTATTCTGATTGTGAAAAATGGCGCTGAACGTAACTTACATTTAAAGCGTGATTTGTGTAAGTTTTCGAGCATTTCCTGATGCCATGCTTGAGTAATTGCAAGATATATTTTCACTGGTGTGCATTATTAAGGTGTTAGCCTCTAGATCGGAAGGTTCCTGGTTCAAATCCGGATCAGGGCATGCACATTTGTAAGCGTATGGTGTAGAGGTGACTGGTGCACCTTAAATCGGTCGTAGCCGAAAATCCTCACGTAGGGTTGGAGTGGAACTTTGGAGAGTAGGGTGCCAGCTCAGATGTTGCCTCGTCATCCAACCGTGTTTCTAAATGACGTGCAGTTGACCTCGGGTCTTTCCTTTGGGGAATTGATCCCGGACCGTCGTCAATAGTCCGTTGTGTTGTTCTAATACGACGTTAATTGAAATGACCTTTTCACTTGAGGGTAAAACTTCAGTAACAGTAAGTCCCAAGCTGTTACTTGATTGCGAAGTGGATACGGGTTGGGGGTTTTGTGGCGCAAGAGCCAAACTTGGCCAAGCTGGGAAAAACACAAGACATACTGTCAAGTAATTAAGAAAAGTTGGGATGGAGAGGAAAAAGTATGTAAAGTTTGCTTAAGTATCCTGGGACCACGACCCCTCCCCGGAGTTTACCAAAGACATCAAACCCCATGGGAAACGTATAGATTATTAGGGTACCTCGGGATCGTGAAGAACGTACATCCTTAAAGAAGATGAGCCCCTTACAGGGATCTGGATTTGGGAAAATGACGCAAAAACTACCTTTGGTGTTACTGAACCGAAGATAGAAAACAAAACGGTACCAGGAACAGAAGCGAACAGTAAAAACGTCTGTGAACTGATGTGCTGAAACTGCAGTGGGTTTCGTGAGACAGAAGGGAAACTGAAAACTTTCATTCTTATGATCTAACGCTTCCGTCCTCAGAGGCATATCTCCGTTATGGGAAAGTGACCGATTATGAGAGGCTTGCCTAATATGAGATGCCTACCAACCTGTATAGTGGTTAAGGTGTTAGCCCCTAGATCGGAAGGTTCGTGGTTCGAATCTGAGTCCGGGCACGGATGTTTGTAAGCGTATGGTGTAGAGACAGCTGGTGTACCTTAAATATGTCGGAGCCGAAAGTCCTCACGTTACGTTGGTGGGAAAGTTTGGAGAGTGGGGTGCCAGCTGAGGTGTTGCTTCGTCATCTAACCGTGGTTCAATATGTCCTCGGATCTTTTCCTTAAGGGACTGATCCCGGACCGTCGTCAATAACTCTTTGTGTTGCTCTAGTACGACGTTAACTAAAATTACCACTACCATTACCGTTACCTAATATGAGATACTCCTGTATCTTTACCATGCAGTGTTATCATCTTCTTGTGGCATGAACTATTAACAGGGAGACTGTAGAGTCATTATAAACATAACCTTCCCTATTGCATGCCGGACTGTACTTCAGTAACAACCCGTAATGCCACATCACTTGTAAGAGTTTGGAAGACGGGTATTTAGACGTATAAGTAAAGTTGTTAAGTTAATTGAAAAGTTTTTACATAAATAAATAAGTTTTATACTAAACTAGCAACTGCGTGGCCAGCATGGCGTTGTCCGTGACAGTTCTTTTCGTGGTCTCAGGTGTGACAACTGCTCGCTGACGTTCGTTAACTCCCGGTGATTGCTAAGTATTCCCATTTGGTTTGCTTTGCAAACGATCTTCACAGGCAACGCCGTGATGGCCTCGAAGTGGCTATTACCAACTACACAAATCAAAACACGCTAAAATCGGGAAAACTTGACATGACTCCAAACGCATTAGTACGAAAATTGCTTGTGACGTCATCGGTCGAAAATCACAAAATCCGTTCCTTCATCTTTCAAGACAGTTGTGACGTCACATTCCAGAATAAAAACGAAAGGTGAAAAAAATAATACATTAATTTTAAAGTGTTCTAGATTAAATTTTAAAATTCCGGCACAACACAAAAATTGCAAAAATTTAGGACGACCTGTGTACCAAAATTCATTGTTGTAAGCGCAATAGATTCGTCAGGACACTGCGTACACAGACACTTCCTTTTATAATAGTAGAGATAGATTTTTTTTGTCACGCTTGTATCTCTCTGTCATTTCTGAATATACAGTATAACATTATTAAGAAAGCTCGGTTTTCATAGTAGGAAACCTATTGCCAAAACAGCGGATTTGAACAGTTCTATAAACCATTTTTTTAAAAGTATATTTCAAATGTATTTTTCCAAAAAATCCATCGACTTTTCGAAACAGCTTTAGTGCTTGTGTTAAAAATTGGAGATGTTTGCTAAATTTTTCATTAGACAGTCGCCAACGCAATTTTAAAAATAGTATCTTATAATAGTTCACTTTACACCATGTGTGTACCAGCTTCCCCGGACCCAGAACACTCTAGTTTCTTTCCCATGGGGTATACTGATACCCCATGGGTGCGATCCCCGTGTCTTAAGTAAACACGGGGATCGCACTCCTGGAATACCCAAGCGATTTTTTTCTACTTTTATCCCACTACTCTATTCCCCAATCTCTCTTTTCCTCCCATTTGCGACAGTTTTTACTTGACGTTGACCTGTCTTCTGTTTGGCGTAGATTGGCCGAATATGACCCTTGCACGATGAATGCCATACAACTAACCAAGCTAACGAGCTTTCACTCACTTTCAAAAATCGACTCACCCAAGGTCCACTGTCATCTCATCGGTTTCGCATTATAAAGTATTTTACATTAGCTTAACCCTTTCCCCTGACGAGCTATCGTACAAATAGACGTTCCCAAGGTCATCTGCCTTCTCACCGAAGTCGCATAATTACCCTTATGTTATTGCTTTATGTTTCCGTGTTATTCCTTTCCACCATTTTGATGTGTGCAATGTTACTGAACCTTCATATGGATAATAATTCTCCATGGTAGATTTGCTGCATTTTGCTTCCCATTAATCATAGGTGCATTTCTACATGCTCCTGCAAACTTATTCGTGAGCTTTAAGAACTCATTAAACAGGCGCATTAATTTTTTTGACGCACACAAGCCGCGTTTGGGAAACGCTAATTACGTTAAGAGCTTAACGCTTAACGCTAATTACGCCCAACGAAAGCGCGCGTTTAATATTGACGAAGCCGTAGTCATTTCATTTGCATACTAACTAGAGGAACACGTCTCGCTTGCTTTTCGTATTGGGATGGTAAATATTTAATGCTCTTCCTTGCGTTTGGAGCAATGGTAGAGCGATTCCTAACACGAGAGATAATAATTATAAAATAATTTTTTCCTTCAGGAAGAAACATTCTTTCTTTGTTTGTGGTATTTATAATTTTTTTTTCGTATTTTTATACACGAATAAAGAAATATTTATGTGCCAAATATTTGCTGTTCTGGAAGAACAATGACGCAAGTAAAATTAATTTATTTATTCATTTATTTGTTCAGAAGCCGACCAACCGGTATAGTGGTTAAGGTGTTAGCCTCTAGATCGTAAGGTTCCTGATTCGAATCCGGATCCGGGCATAGATGTTTGTAAGCGTATGGTGTAGAGGCAGCTGGTGCACCTTAAATCTGTCGTGGCCGTAGTCCTCACGTTGGGTTGGTGTGGAAGTTTGGAGAGTGGGGTGCCAGCTCAGGTGTTGCTTCGTCATCTGACCGTGGTTCAAAATTACGAGGCGTTGTCCTCGGATCTTTTTCTTAAGGGGCTGATCCCGGACCGTCGTCAATAGCCCGTTGTGTTGCTCTAGTACGACGTTAACTAAAATTACCATTACAATTACCATTATTTGTTCAGAAAAGGAAAACTAAGAATGCCATTCATGATTATTATTAAGGACCCGGGCTGGTAGAGCAGCGGATTTGCTTCGAAATTCGATCTGACCAAAGAACGTCGTGTACGTGGAGGCTGTTGCATCTGAAATCTGGCGTAGCCTCAAATGTTAACGTGTTGTGGAAGTTTGGAGATAGGTAGGTGTTTAATTAGCGTCGTAATGGATCAACACAACGAGCTATTGGCGACGGTACGAGATCAAACCCAAAAAGATCGAGGACAACACCACTTAATTTTGAACCACAGTCAGATGACGTGGAAGTTTGGATAGTGGGGTTACTATACTCTGTTTCACCTTAACTTGTCAGTATTGGGAAAGGCAGAAATGATGTTCATCCGCATGAAAAATAATTCCAACTTGATTTGGAATTTAAAATAAAGAAAATGCATATAAACGTGTAAAAATTGTCCTACAATGAAGGAGTGATTTTTGAACCTTTATAATCGGTTATTTATTTGTAAAAAGCATTTTTTTTTGACCGAAGCGAATGAATATATCCGAAACGGAATTCTAAACCGGTTTCCATGGTAACATTTCTGGCGAGCTAAATACGCTTTCCGGCCAAGTCTGCGCCATTTCGCTCTGCGTCTTTGCTAGCGTGTGTATTTACGTTCATATCTCTCTTGTGCTATTTTATTGGAGTGTGTTTGATACTCTGAACATGGCTGAAAAAGGAACGTCACCATCCAAGCTGTATACGCCATCAAAGCAAGGAAAATCAATTGGTAGTGGAGCTCGCAGGAACATATTGAATGTTTATTCTAGACTTCGAGAAGAAAACCATAGTGATTCCATTAACCAAATCGTCGGAAAGGTGTCTCAACTAACTGGTGTTTCCAAAAGAACTGTTTTTCGTTTGAAAAAAGAAAAGAAGACGACAAGTCCTTTGAGTACTCCAGGAAAAAAACGACCTTATGCCGTTGGAAAAAGAACAAGAATGATGAAATATGACAACTTTACTTTATCGTGCATCCGACGAAAAATTCATGATTGTTTTCGTCGAAATGAAATTCCTACATTGGACAAAGTTCTAAATGAAATTAACAATGATAAGGATATTTTTTCGACAAACATTAGTCGAAGTACACTGTACAGGATACTGAAAGATTTGGGATTTTCCTTTGAAAAGCGAAAAAGGCAGGCTATGCTTTTAGAAAGACACGACATAATTTTATGGCGAAGAAATTATTTACGAAAAATTAGAGAACTGAAGAATGAAAATGCTTCAATCTATTATTTAGATGAAACATGGGTGAATGAAGGACACTCACAAAGTCGAGTATGGCAAGACAAAAACATCAAAAGCACCAATGAAGCTTCCTCTTCAAGTTTGACAACAGGCTTGGCTGCACCAAAAGGAAAAGGAAGAAGACTCATCATTACCCATATCGGAAGTGATGAAGGATTTGTACCTGATGCGGCTGACATTTTTGTAGGAAAAAAATCCGGTGACTACCACGAAGAAATGGATGGTAACCATTTTGAGAAGTGGTTTGAAGATATCATGCCTAAATTGAAACGAAACAGCTTTGTAGTGATGGACAATGCCCCCATCACTCGGTGAAGAAAGAAAAAATTCCGACGACATCTTGGAAAAAAAGTGCAATTCAAGAATGGCTATCGTTGAAAAACATTACGTGGAACCAGGACATGATCAAGATTGAACTGTTGAAAAAAGTTAGCGAAATCAAACATATGTTTGATAAATACAGAGTTGAAGAAATTGCCGAAAAATTTGGACATAAGGTTTTGAGACTTCCCCCGTATCACTGTGAGCTTAATCCCATTGAAATGATATGGAGTCAAGTAAAAGGACACGTTGCCAGGGAAAACAAGACTTTTAAACTGAACGATGTGAAGGATTTAGTCATCCAAGGGATTGAAAAGGTCTCTGTACAAAATTGGAAAAACTGCATAAACCATGTTACTGAAAAAGAGAAATACATGTGGGAAGTAGATGGACTTGTGGATGATATTTGGGAAAGTAAGAACTTGGTAATTTCTTTTAATAGTGAGTCTGATAGCGATTCGGAAATGTTAAGTGATGATGATGTGTAAATTCATGTGATGAATAAGTATATTATAATGTAAATAGATTTGTTATGATGTTTGCTATGTTTTACATATATTGATGATGTATAAATGCATGTGATGAATAAGTAAAACGTAAATATAGTTTTCTCATTGTAACTACTATTCATGAAAGAGATTGGTTTCTTCTGTACACTTTCTTGTAAACTATTTTAAATTATTCATAAAATTAATAATTTACTACTAATCAACCCGACACCGTTCCGCGAGTTTCAGAATATGTTTCACACATATAAGGTTTATTTTTTTTAACTCTAATTTTTAAAATGGTTTCATTTTTTTTATTATTGTATGTGTATTCACTATATTTGTATTTTTTATATTCTATTTATTTATTGTGAATGTATTTTATATCCTCTATGTTATATGTATTTTTATTTGTTATTTACTTTCTTTAATATCAGAATAAATTTGATTTAATTTGGAGACTATATTTTGCTGTTAAGAAAAACACATATTTTAGCAGACGACGCACTCTCCCCTACCTTGTCCAACCAAATGTAAGACCAAAGGAGTAATTAAATTGGATTAATTTCCTTTAATAAAATTATTAAAATTGAAAAAAGAAGTATTAATCAAGGTGTTTAGCTTTCAGGTAAGTAAATTCAAAAAATGAATTTTATGGTTCATCACATCTTTAAATAGACTGTTTTTTTAAACAACATTTATTGTAAAAAAATTTTAAATATATATATTTTTAAATAACTAAAAATAATACTCATTTAGAAAAATCAAAACGCATTTATATTAACATAGAGTAGCTTTTTGTTTAATTAACAAATGTAATGCAAGAGCCATTAGAAATTAAAGATCTGTGAAACGTATAGAATTTCCACGTGCATTTTATCTCTCCTTGCCAAAAAGGGCGAATTTCCTCGCTTATAGCTGACTTCTTCTGACATTGTAACCCTAGTTTCTACGACAACGGCTGTGATGCGGTCAACGTAGCCTTTACTCTACTGACAAGTTAAGGTGAAACAGAGTATAGCTGAGGTGTTCCGTGGTCCAAAATTAGAGGTCATCTGACCGTTGGTTCAAAATTGGACTTGTTGGACAAAATTGACAAATTGGATTGGAAAATTGGACTTGAAAAGACAATCCAAAATTGGATTGTCTTTTCTTTCGGGATTGATCCCGGGCCCTCGCCAACAGCCCGTGGTTTTGCTCCAGAACTTACGTTGATTCTCAACTACCTATCCTGCCGACCAACCGGTATAGTGGTTAAGGTGTTAGCCTCTAGATCGGAAGGTTCCTGGTTCGAATCCGGGTACGGGCATGGATGTTTGTAAGCGTATGGTGTAGAGGCGGCTGGTGCACCTTAAATCTGTCGTGGCCGAAAGTCCTCACGTTGGGTTGGCGTGGAAGTTTGGAGAGTGGGGTGCCAGCTCAGGTGTTGCTTCGTCATCTGACCGTGGTTCAAAATTACGAGGTGTCGTCCTCGGATCTTTCCCTCAAGGGACTGATCCCGGACCGTCGTCAATAGCCCGTTGTGTTGCTCTAGTACGACGTTAACTGAAATTACAATTACCAATTACCAACTACCTATCCACTTAAATTTTCTGATTAATATCAACTACAACATGTGAGAAACTTTGATGGTAAAAATTGGGCTTAATAATAGCATATTTATGTTACTTTTAAATGATGTCATGAAGGTGTATTTTGAACTAGCTGAATACCCCGGCCTTGTGCAGGTTTCAGATATGACTGCGACATTTCCCTGTGTTAACTCAAATACGCAAATTCTGTAGAACGTGTTTCCAAGCGCGACAGCTAAAATATGAACGCGAGATTTCCCTCTCTTAACTTAAATACACAAACCCGGTAGAACGTGTTTCCTTGTCTATGTCCATTTATTGCTGAAAAAAAACTTTAGATTTCAAAATTGGGGCTTCGATTGCCACGTTTAGGACTAACTGTGGGTCAATTTTCATGGCTCTAGATGGATCTGAAGGCATGAAAGAAATAGACTATGTTTTTCACAGTGTTCTAAAGTATTACTATACCAAATTTGGTGTGGATTGGTCAAATGGTGTAGATTTGTATAGAGAATATACATACACTGCTCTTTGTAAAAAATGCAACACCATGAAGGAACCATCCGAATGAAATGAAATTTGCAGCAAATGTTAGTTAAAAGATGTTATGCATAGTAAAGTTTCAGAGGCACCACGCATACGTGGTGTGAGCAGCGCCCTCTGAACTGATGCTAAAAGTGTATAAATAGAGGGCTGTAGCGAGACGTTGAAAATAGTGCATTGTTTATTTTTTAGTGGCGAACGTTTAGTGAGACCTAAGTATGCCTCCACGACGAAATAGGATGAAATTTCAACAACTTACGGAGTTTGAACGGGGGAGAATTATCGGCCTTCGTGATGGAGGATTTTCCTATCGCGCAATAGCAGCTCGCGTGCAACGGAACAATTCCACAGTGATGCGCGTTTTCTAGCAGTGGACCGACGAGCACCGGCCAACTCGAAAAACTGGTAGTGGACGACGGAAGGTGACGTCAGCGCGCGATGATAGACACCTGGTCCACATGTCGGTGAATGACCGTACAGCTTCCTCCAGGCAGTTGAGAGCACTTTCGTCTACTGCTACAGGTGTACTAATGTCGGCTTCGTAAATTCGCCGACGTCTGCTGCACCGTGGATGGCTTGCAAGGATTCCTTTATACATTATCCCCCTCACGCCAAACCATCGACGGCTGCGTCTGCAATGGGCTCAGGATCACAGAGCCTGGCGGGCTGATTGGCAACAAGTTGTATTTTCTGAAGAATCCCGTTTTAATTTGAGGAACCATGATGGCCGCATTCGTGTTAGACGCTATGCCGGTGTACGCTGCCTTCCAGAGTGCGTTATCGAACGTCATAGTGGCCGAACACTCGGAGTTATGGTTTGAGGTGCGATTTCGTATCATGAACGATCTCAGCTGCTACGAATTGAGGGTAATCTGAATAGCGACAGGTACATTCGTGAAGTGCTAGAACCCGAAGTCGTTCCCTTCCTTCGAGGCATCCCTGGAGCTATCTTTTAACAGAACAATGCACACTCACATGTTACAAGGAATGTTCGAGACTTCTTTTCAGCCCAACACGTGCAACTTCTTCCTTGGCCTGCTTATTCGCCCGATATGTCGCCTATTGAGCACTTGTGTGATTTGGTTGGTCGTCGTCTCGCTCCTGATCCGCGTCCTACAGCTTCAAAAGACGAACTTTGGGTGCGCATACAAACAATATGGAATTCTCTTCCACAAGCAGACATTCAACATCTGTTTCACTCCATGCCACGTCGTATAGCAGCACGTATTGCAGCGCGGGGTGGTTTTTACACCAAATACTGATTTCGGACACTTAATATTTTTTTTTTTTTTTGCTTTGAAAATGTATTCATTTATTTGTATTTATACAAGCCGTTTGTGTATTCAATTTCATTTAATTCTGATGACTCCTTCATGGTGTTGCCTTTTTTACAAACAGCAGTATCTATATATATAAAACACTAGCGTACGTGGACCCGAAATCGACGTTATTTGTGTATCGTCGAATGGCAACAATCAACGTAAATAAAATAACCCAGATATTTTGAATTCTTGCTGTTTTCAAATAGACGAGGTTAATTTCTATGCAAAATACGGAATTAAAACGTAATATTTATGTTTGAACTGACTTTTTATTTCTTTCTTTGATGTAAAGGTAATTTAAACGTAATTTTGCTACCCGGTATCTGGCCACGTCTGAATAAATGTTTACTTTTTTAATTTGATTTAGAATTCCGTGTTTGGGTATTTGAGTTGACTACGAGATGTTGCGGACATATTTGAGAATTCCCAAAATATTCTATAAATATGTGTTCTTTTTGTTAATAAATGAATATTGTCTTTGCCAATATCGTTGAAAGCCTTTTGTCGCATTATTCTATTTCATAATATATTTAGGAAGTCGAAATTAAACACGTTTGATTTTTTCAGAATGTTGCATTTTTTCAAGGATTAGAATTTTGGTACAGCTACACTCTACGTTTATGAGTGATGGCAACGGATTGGCGATTTTTTTTGGCGCACTTTTAGTAGCGAGTTATGATAAATTAAGGCAACCTATCTTTCGTTACTGTTGTTGTGGTTTTCATGGCAACCTCGGCAAACAGAGATTTTCAATTTGAATATTCTAGAAAGTTCTTAAAAAATCCGTTAAAATCGTTTGATTTCATTGATTTGTTTGAAATTTTTTCTTTCCTCCCATTGGTTAATTTGATTTTAAAATATCCTTTGATTGCATTGTTCCTTTTAAATCGTTTTCTGTGATACCATTGGTCCATTTATTTGTATTTTGACAGTTGTGGAATTTTTGTTTTATTATAATAGTTTTCACGACAGGATTAAGAGTTTTGTTTGTTTTGACCATTTTCGTTTTCATTATTTTTTTACGAAAGAATTCTGACGTTATCAGGTTGTATTATTTCTTGCTATATTTTCTTTTGTAAATCTTTTTCTTTTTCAACATGCCTACTGTATTTAGTGTAATTGATAAGTTTCAGGGTATTCTTACCCAACATTCGTAACTTAGTTTCTTTGCTGGTTCACAAATGTGTTTTGATATGTGCTTAAGCTTACTACTTTTGTGAAAGTTTTTAAAAAATATACTTTTCAAAACGTTCTGAAATGTGCTTAAAAAGTGTGTTGTAAAAAGAAAAAAATTTGTGACAGAAAAAGAGGCTTTGGCAACTTTAGAAGTGCGCCAAAAAAATCGCCAAGGCCGTTGCCATCGCTCATAAACGTAGAGTGTAGCTGTTCCAGAATTTTATTTTTGTTTGCATTATGTGTTCCGGTATCTTACCTATTGCAGAAATATTATTTAGGATTTTTATTTTAAGGATATATCTATTTCCTGCAAAATATCACTAGACATGGGTAATTTTGTAGCGGTATATGTATATTTCGACCAACTTTCTTTAAATATTTGATTGAATACGCAATTATTTGAAGAATTGTTTCACAAAAATAAATAAAATATACAAATTAAAACATGTTTAATTACGGTGTGTAAAAATTAAAAAAAAAAACACTATTACGCACCGCCGAGCGCTAGCCGGCGTAGCCCGTCTAGTATAAGGGAAATAATACATGCTTTATTAGGTGGTGGTCCCACACGTGCTGCAATTACACTAGCAACCCTTCTGTGCATACTTTCAGCAAGGTTTTGATGCACAGCTATGGGTATTGGTGTCCATTCTTGCTGCAAGAATGTCGCCAGCTCAGCTGTAGATTTCGGACGTGGTTCCCTGGTCCGTAAGCGTCGCTCTAACTCGTCCCACAAATGTTCTAAGGGGTTTAGGTCGGGACCTGACCAGGCCATAGAAGACGTTTTACATCCATATCCTGGTACCACTGCTTGACAGAAGTTTCAACATGACATGGAGCTTTGTCGTTCTGGAAGTAACATTCGTTCATTCTATAAAATAGCCAGATCGTAAGAAGACTACATTAAATTTGCTATGAACAACATGCAAATATCCCAGGCCATACCACGAAAACACCCCCAAACAAGTACACCACCACCTATCTTTACAGTTAGATCGATGCTCTCGGGTAACAGACGTTTGGCTGGAATTCGCCAAACCCAAACATGGCCATCCGACTTGGAGAGCGTGAGCGTGTATCGTGACTCGTTGCTCCATAAAACAGTTTTCAAGTGGTCCACAGTCCAGTTGTGACATTGCAAACACCAAGCGAGTCTGCCGGATTTGTTGGAGGGGGTGATGTTTGGTTTGTGTGCGGCAACACATCCGTAGATATTGAGGACGTGCAATTCTATCCGCAAAGTATTGGGGTGCGCCGTAACCTCCGCTGCCTGTTGAAACAAACTGTTCATGATTTTTAGTGATTTCTTGCGGTTCTTACGAACCTCACGCTTCAGGACACGCCGATCCCGTTCGATCAGTTTACGGGGACGACCAACGTTTGCAGGTGTCCCAACTCCCATAGTCTTCCACTTCTTCATGAAATCACCAGTAGTTGACCGTGATTGTAGTAATTCTACCGCAATTGCGCGAATAGACTTGCCACTTGTGACAACCGGCTATAAAACCTGTTTCAAAGTCCCTAAGTTCATTTCGTTACGACATATTCTCACAATTTCACACAGAACTAACGACGTTACCACTTCGCGAATTGTATTTAACCTTAACAGGTCACGTGCGAGCACTGTATTTGCATAAAATCCGACATGCAGTCGGATTTCATGCAAATCCGCTGGCGTCCGGTCCATTATTGTAGTGTATATACATACATATACGTAGATATAGATATTCACCCTCAATTGTGCAGTTGTTTCTGTTTTCTAAAATTTGGTTTATATTTATTGATACATTTATACCATCAGTTATTTACATCATGAAACAAACAGTGAGTTAAATTAATAACTACACAATATGCACTTACGTCGTTGCTCCGGAACTATTCAACACTTGGTTTCGTATACTAGTGTTCTGAAAAGCACTAGCATCGTTTACCGAAAAGCTATCCTCACAAAAAATCTGAATCCCAAGTTGGACGCGGTGACCAGCTTGTAAGTGTGAAGCAACCGGAGGGCTACGAGTTTTACACTCCATCTAACCAAAAGATCGTCATGTAAGTGGAGGCTGGTGCATATTAAATTTGCCGTGACTTCAAACCTCCTCACGTCGGCGTGGCATGGAAGTTTGGAGAGTGGAGTACCAGCTCAGGTATTAACCTCGTTTTCCGTTCATGGTACAAAATTGCAGTTGGTTGTCTTCGGATCCATCCCTTCGAGATCGATCCCAGACCGTTGTATTGCTCCACTGTGAGGTAATACAACTACCTACCTCTCACAGCTAACACCTCTGTCGTTCTTCTAAAGGATGTAAAAAAATAGTTGGACATTTTTCAACGCTCTGAAACGCTGGGTGTTACTATAGTTCTGCCCTTGTCCCATCGCAAGAATGAATCATGTCCTTGCTAAATGACGCATTTAACTTAAAATACCCAGATTTTTTGCTCATCTCATTGTTCTTCCTTAACAGCGATTCGTGCAATAGTAGGCGTCCCTAGTTGAAAGGTATGGACTATAATAACCCGGGAGTTGGGAACGACTATAATGTTCATAGTTTGGTCATCCAGTAATAAAAAGATGTGCTCATATAGTTGAGTATATATATGGGCAAAAGTATTTTGGTACTGCTGAAATTCGGATCCATCTTAGTGTGGACTTGTATTTCCTGGCTAGCCCATTGCTTTATATACCTGGTACCATGAAGAACGTGGGTCAAGGTTTGTGCATCAATGTACAAGAATCTGCAATTCTCTAATCGTATTATTGAGTACTCAGCCATATGGTTTTGCACACAATTTTTAAATGTTAAGAATTTTCAATATTTTATTTAACCTTTTTTGTATGTTGTGATTTGTTTTGAATTCAATATAGAATTTTGTAAATATTTTGTCTAAAAATCCCCCCCCGTTATATGTATATACTAATGAATATTCTTTCTTTTCAGGTAAGTTTCCTGTCAATATAATATGTATGGATTTTCTTGTGAAATAAGTTTGGTATTCCTGCAAAGAATGTCTCCACCGTCGTAAGTGAAACAGAATTTGCATTTCATGTTTTTAGTTTTATATTTTTAAAGATTTTAGAAATCCCTTTCCAGAGCTCAACTAATATTTTCGTTACACTATAGTTATCGTACTCTCAACTTCTAGCGATTTACCCACAGCCCATGAAAAATGATTCCTTCATTCAACTATTTCTGATCAGCTTTATGCAACCAAATGTAATATTTGAACTCAGTAAACTTAATTCCTAACTTCTTTATTTGGTTGTAATGTCTTAGGATAACGTCATTTTTTACCTAAATTTTCCAACTTTTGACAATTTTTCAAAAATTATAATAATTTTTAGTGATTCTTTTTGTTTTATCTGTTTTCATGAGTTATTTATTTTGACAACAAAAATAATATAAATTGAACATGTTTTAAAAAAAGGACTCCGAATGTAATCAGATTCCTTAAGTCATGAGATTATCATTTGCTTACGAGTTATAAGCGCGATAAATTTGGTCATTTTTGTAATGCTAGAGTTTTTGTAGAGACTCCTATACCGGACGGAATTTAAAAGCGCAATAACTTCAAAAGGTTTACGTTTTCCTCATAATGGAAGAATACTTCAAACACGGGGCAAATATCTTTCAGTTTAGCAGCCGTTCCTCCTGAAGTTTTATATTTTCTTTTTGCATTAATTCGCGTATGCTCCACTTTGACAGTTGTTTATCAATGTCCATGAAAATTTTCTCCTCATTTAACTATTTCTCATCAATTTGAAGTAATTCAAATGGAATATTTGAATTCAGTAAACTTCATTCAAAATTTCTTTACTTTGATGGAACAAAGCGGAGAAGAATTAAACTTCAAAAAGGCGGTTAATGTTCTTATAATAGAAGGAATGCCGTACAGGTTATTGAATTATAAACCTTTAGTAGTATCGTGTAACCGTTAGGATAACTAGCGAGCAAATATAGTTATTGTTTGGTTATGAAACATTTACTGTATTAAATATTGGATATTCCAGAGACGGTATTTTTAAACATGAACAAAATACTAACGTTTTAAAGATTGAATATTTTTGAATGGTGTTTTACTACAGGGAGCAACACAGTTATTTATAATGCCTCTTTATTTTACATACCAAATCTGTCTCGACAGAATTTTGTTTTAAAACGTGTAATGAAAGAAGATAAATTAGGAAAGCTTAATATACTTCGGCTTATAGCAGAAACTAATTAACTGACAAAAAAAAATATACAACACAGCCGATTAACCTTTTTAACTACGGCTATAAGAAGCGCGATTCTTTCTTGGCGCGATCATGGGGTAACTGCTGTAACGGTCGTAGTCTAAAGATTAGACTAACTATTAATTAAAATAATCAAAAATAAAAATAATAAACATTTTGATTGGGTTGTATCTTCTTTCAAACCGAATGCCATGTGACAATTTATTTCTCTTCGTCATGAAAATAATCCTTCAGTCCCCCAAAATATCAGTTAATGAGTTTCAGCTGTAAGTTGACGATATTGGTGAAATATATACATTGTTCATACATTTATCTACCTTATAAAAATCTTAGGGTACAGTTTCAGCTGTGCCCTAAATCTATTCCTGTTTTTCATTATTATTTAAAAAAAAAACGATTTTGAAGGATTCATGACATTAAAAGTGCAATAGCATTTAATAAAAGAACATCATTTTAAAATTCATTTCCATTTCTCATTACTCGATTATTACTATGGAACACAGAATAGATTTTCTTAAGTATGAAATAAACTAATCGTTTGCGGTAATATATATTTAATATCAATACTTTTTCAGTATAAAAAAAAGTAAAAGTATCGCATTTTAAATTCACTTAACACAAAGAAGCTCTGACAGTTAATCTTAAAATATTTTCTTAAGTTGAACCGAGACATGGAAATTCTAGGAGGTTATAAATAGGAATTTTCTCTGAAAAACCAGACGGAAAACGAATATTTTACGTGTACACACAAACGCTTTCGCGTGACACACGAGCGGGTTACCTTAAAAGTGTAGTGTATCACCGATTTGTGGTTAACTTTGGTGTTTACTTTAATTCAGGTAAACTAATTAACTATCATATATCGTTTCATAATTTTTATATACGAATTGGTTTTTCATAGTATCAATACATTATAAGTTCATTATAAAATCGCGTTTTCACAAAAAAAAAAGTGTTTCCACTCAAAATGAAAATTCAAGTTTTTAAACAAGGAGATGCTATAAAATGCTTTTTGGTGAAATTACGATTTCAACGTTTGAAAATTAAGATTTTGTTTTTTCCCGTTATACACAAGGAAAGTTATACATAAGGAACAATATTCTTCCCATATCATTAGTGGTTAAAATATTTTATGCAAGATGCTATTTCATTTTTTTTTATACACAGCTGAATATAAAAAGGTAATTACGATCAGGTACCAAAAGAGACGGCATTGATTCAATTATGTATGTTCAATACTTCAAACTTCTTTTCGCAGTTGAAAAGTCGCATATGCATATAAAAAATGATTGACCTTTCTTCGAGTACATATGGATGGGAATTACTATTAATTATCAGAAGACGCAGACATCGTCAAATATTTTTTAAAAAATCATCTCTTAATTAAGTCTCTGAGAAGAGAGAATATGTAAAGAAAGAAAAAAAATGTCGATTTCCCCCTTTGGTAAACAGAGTTTGTTTGCTCTTCGAATTAGCCATGTTTCACGAGTTTTGAAAAGGAATGCCATATTTATCCTTTAGCTCTTGAGATTTATAGCTCCATTACATTTTTTTGCACATCGCCCGCGCTTAGCAAACGATAATTCAACTGCCATTAAAAGTTCCGCCATTTCTCATTTTTGGCGAAGTTATTAAATACGTCGGGAGATAAATAACACTTGATCGAATTTGCATAACAAATGTTCTTTGAAAAGAACGCGTTTACACTTGAATCGAAAAGTAAATATAATCAATAAAACATCATTCTGTAGGCGAGGCGCTTTAAAATGATAAAAATTCTTTTCAAAACTAGTTTTCAGACTTTGCGTGCCCGAAGAGAAAGACGTTTTACGTTCCAAATAAACTGTTTGGAATGGGTTGAGTGTGTACTTTACCAGATTGCTGCAAAAAACGAAGTGCGTGATTCGGTGAAATTCAATCTCGGTCAATGAGTTATATTCCAGAAAAAGAGTTTGTATTTTTATATTTGTTCTAGAAGAATGAATGCGGAGGCCTTCAGAGAATTCAACAGATGTGTGTTCAGAAGAATCGAAGAGATTTCACGAAAAAAAAGTTTTATCAAAACAGTTTTTAATACAATTCATTGTTTGGGTTTTACAAATATAAAGAGCGAATCGGTTTTTCTTTTTATTTCGGATGACTCTGTTTTAAAAATTATATTATTTAATGAATATTCTATAATGTCAACTTATTGATATTTTAGTTGCTTGAAATAACATCTCTGACACAGTTTTCTGCTTTTTCTTTATTCCATGAATATACAGTGTAAATACAAAGAATAAAGGAAATACATGGAGTGTGACATACCGTGTATTTCAAGGTCATTTTCTCTTGGGCATTAAGGTTCGGACACATTCGAAACCATTTTTTTAAAATGTGGTACAGAAAATTTTTAATGATAGTTTTATGATTGGTGTTATTAAACAATATCATTGGGCTATTAATATTTAAAACATATTTCAATAATTTTGTAAAAATGATAATAATGTATGAAGCTTTAAAGAAATTTGTCAAAAATTTCAAATGTGCTACATGAAAATCTATTCAACTCATTAGAAAAATGATGCTTCCAAAATAAACAACATGCATTTTTCTAGGAAATGAATTAGAATCAAAAGGATATTTAAATAAACAACAATTTTACTAGCTATAAAAAAAAATGAATACAACATTTTTGAGAGTTTTACAGTCCTACTTCTTAAACAAATGGTCATAATTTAAAAACTTTTCAACTCAGCATAATTATTTTTCTATTTCATTCTCTAGACAACATTATAAAGAACAAGTTCTCAAAATTTTAGGAAAATCTATCAATAACATTTTGTGTTATAACGTTTGGAGTGAGGAAATACTGCATAAATATTAATTTAGAGTAAAAAATAGTTTGATGTGTATCGTTTGCTCTCTCTCTCTCTCTTGTTTTTACTGTTTGTGTTAACAATTTTTTCTTCACTTCTCTTTTAAAATGTTCATACTATTTCTAAAAGAGAATCCATTTAAACATTTGAAAAACCTTTCTAAAATTATATTTGCAAAAAAAAGTGTGTTTTAAATTTAAATTTTGACAGGTTTTGGTCTTTTAACAGCCATATTCGGTGTTTTCCATACCTACTTCCGGTTTTCCCGCCTTGACTAAAATCTTTTTTCTCTGCAACTAATTAACTTATGAGAAAAAAATCACATATACTTCGGAAAGTCAAACAAATATTCTATCACAGTGGTCCACAACCCCCGGGCCGCGGACTGGTACCGGTCCGTGAATCAAATGGTACCGGGCCGCCAAAGGAACATTAAATTATTTCCATTTTATTTACTGTGGTGTATTTCTCTCGGGTTTGAGCTGTTCTTATCTATAAAATGTCAACTCGAATTAGGAGGCGGTAAATCAGAACTTGAAATTTGTTTTGTTACTAGAGCTTCAATTACGATTTCTGAATTCTGTATGTCTCTATTTTCCAATTTTGACAAATGTGACAACTGTTTTCAAGTTGGCAGACAAAGTAGCTGCATTTAAAGCCAAACTGAAGTTGTGGGGACAACGTGTGAACAGAGGCATTTTGGACATGTTTCAGACATTAGAGATTATTTTAGGCGAGACACGAGCCTAAACATTCGTTCTCCCAGTTGGTGCACGATCACCTGTCTTTTCTTTTAAAAGAGTTCGAGCGCTACTTCCCAACCACAAAAGACCCACTAACTAGTAAGGAATAGATCCGCGACCCATTTGTCAAATAATCAGGCGAATTTAGTATGTCTGTGCAAGAAGATCAACTGCTGGAGATTGCAAATGAAGGCGGCGTTGAAACTACGTTCGAGACAACAACTCTGCCGGTGTTCTGGATTAAAGTCATGGCGGAATACCCTGAGATTGCCACCACAGCATTTAAATCCCTATTGCCATTTCCGACAACCTATCTGTGTGAAGCGGGGTTTTCTGCAGTGACAGCAACCAAAACAAAGGAATAAACTGGGCATAAGCAACACACTTCGGGTGTCATTGTCTCCTATTACCCCCTGATGAAACAGTCTCGTTGCAAAGAAACAAGCTCAGGGTTCTCATTGATTTAGCGTTCTAGTGAGTTAAAATGTTAAATCACTTTTTTTTCATTTTTTTGTATACTGTATTTTATTTTAAAATCATGTTTAAATACAATTAAATTAAAATTATTAAATATAAACAATTTAAAATATAAACAATCAAAGCCCCCCCCCCGGGGGGGCTTTGATTGTTTATATCAGTATCATCAGTGATCACCGGGGGGGGGGGTATTGTTTATATACCCCCCCGGGACAGCGGATCACATAGAAGCAATGCTTTATATAGTTAAAATTGTGGCATTATTAGAAATATTCATTGACTCAAAAATCCCAACGTATACGCTTTTTACTGTCAAGACTATAGAGAAAAAAATCGTACAACCTTCACTCTTTCCAGGTTCGATGATTCACCCACCAATAAAAAATAGTAAATGGGATTTGTTGTTAAGGAGTGATCATTGGTTTTGGTGGCTCAAAAAGCCTGTAGATGAGTCATTTGTAATTTGTTTTATCGTTAAAGCGAAACTGCATAGGAAAATTTGAATATTTCTACAAGGATTTGGTTAAAACAAAATCAACTGGAAAATTTCCAAACCATTTCAAAAAACAATTTCAAAGTTGACAACGAAAAATAAAAATATATCCCCCCCCCCCAAAAAAAAAAATACATTTCTAGAATAAGGAAATTGTAAACGGAAGTTCTGTTCAATCGGGTATTGAATCGTGTAGTATCAAAAAGATGTCAAGCAAACAAAATCCTGCTCTGGTGATAACCTTTCTTTGTCTTGTGTAATTTTTGTAGGGAATAAAGTTGCATTTATTTTTGATACACTAAAATCTAAAATAAATTATTCGTCGAAATGAAAAAAATCATAATTTATTAACAATTTTAGTGGTAGTTGAAAGTATTAATATTCATAATTAAATTCAGATGAACTTTGACGTTGTTGAATGGCTGATCCATGGCCAGTAATCTGTTTAACATTGAAAACCTGAAATCAACAGAGATAGATGTTGCTTAATGTTGTTGCAGCAGCAAATACCGACTTGGGGGGGGGGGAATCATTTCGGGAAAGTTTAGCAAATAACCGTCAGGTCATTATTTTTTCAAATCGTTTTTTAATATACGCTTTAAGGTTGAAAAGATTTTCTTTAAAGTCCATCGATCTGATACCTTCCTTCGCCGTCTCGATGTTGTACTCATTTATCCGATATATATATATGCAAAAAGTTGCATTTATGTAAAAAGTTGCATTTATGTTGCGGTTATAACTCACTTACAATACACCCCATGTAGGAGGAATTTTGGTTTTAGCACTTTACATGCAGTATAGAACGTGTGAAAAAAAGTTGCATTTGTTGCAAAAAGTTACCCTAGTTATCAGTGATGGAAGAAATTTACGCCAACTATCTTCAAAGAGTGGATAAATCAAATTAGATCTTTTCAGTAAGCAGTTTTTCTTCCCTTTGTTTGTATTTACGTGAAACGCTAAGTTCAACAAAAGGAGAAACCGAAAACAAATGGTGATGTTATACAAGTTATGAATAAAAAGCCTCACGACGCAAAGCAGAAGCAATGATTCTTGTTTTCGTTCTAGGGTTGTATTAGTTCCTTAGATAATAAATCACCGTGTTGAAGGGATTGGCAAAGACTAACAACCAAAACATACATTTTCCTGTAAAATAAAGCTAAACAAAATTAGAACAATCAAATAGCCAACTGTAAGATTCATGCCCAAAAGAAAATGCTTTAGGTGAAATTGCATTGTGAGACGCTTTGTCTCAATCTATTTGGGATAAATCCCGGCTGTCGTCAATAGCTTGGTTTGTTGCTCCAATGCGACGTTAATCAAAATACGTATCTACCTATCTCTCAATCGGCTTGTTTTTAGAATTCGATTGCAGCACTTCGCCAGTAAAAATGCCAAAGAATGAACTCAAATTGTTATATAAAAGTTGATTGGCCAACACCAAAGAGATTGAGCGTCAAATCTTTCCAAACGGGCTGTCTACATTTTAAAGTTGTGGAGAGTACGAATTGAAATTCGTTGTTCTTGTCAGAAGCAGACGATTCGCGTAATATCTCTCTCTTTCTCTCTCGGCGCAAGTTTGTAATGCGCATGCGCGAAGCATTGCGAACGGAGCGCGTATCAATATTCTTACTTCTTAACTTTTCCCTTTCGGTTGTGTTCGTCTTGTGTCTCTTTTCGTCTTGTGGAATAAATTATTGTGTTCTAATTTATGTTGTAATAATTGCACACCAACGAACACCACAAAGTAACTCCTATTTTTGTTATTTTATAAACGAAAGCCATTTTAGACAATAACAATAGAATCTTCAGACCGTCTGGTTTGTTTCGTTTGCTCTTAAAATCGCTTTCGTACCTTTTCTTGTGTTGCAGCGGCGTTGAGGTCATTGAAGTAGTTATCTCCTACAGTCTCTAGTATGACATTGTAGGATTTTCACAAACTAATTCGACGAACCACTGGCTGTCTTTCCTAGTTTTATTTCACACACAACAAATATGTACAATGTGGATAAAATAGCCAGATATTATTTAACTGTGGATTTCCCAAAAGTTATGCAGTTAATTATCCACGTCTGTTCATTGAAGAGTCGTTTCAGCGTCTGTTACAAAACATTCGATGTTCTGATGTCACATGACGACGAAACGATAGGTGCGCATGCGCTAACAGACATCGAAATAGTCGTACTAATGACTGGAAGAGTCAATCTAGGAAACTAATTTCCCTTTGGAGAATCATGTAATCTTCCAAATCTTCTAATTTTTTCAAAGTTTTCCTGAACTCTGGTATGCATTGAGACCTGTCTGGATAGGCTTGCTTAACGCTCATTGTAACTTCTCCTACAGCACCAACTGCAACCTCCTTGATAACCTGACACTCAAGACATTGCTACACCGTAGAAAGTTTCTGATAAGCTAAATGTATTCGGAGCACAAGTACAGGAGGCAGAGGTCCTTCGGAACAAGAGCTCCATGAAAATTTACTCTTAAGAAGTTTTTCAGATCGCTCTCGTACCGGTAGAATTGTATTCACTGACGCTCGCACCAGCAACTGTTGCAAGGAAATTTAACCGTATAAGTGGTTTTAACGATACATCTCGTCCATCAATATTTGACCAATTTTGTTTATGACGAGATATCTCGTCATCAAGATAATACCCTACTATTTGATGATGACGAGATCAAGATCTGGTCAGTTTTCTTCTGCGCTTGGAGAGCTTGGACGATCTTGTCAATTTTACTAATATCGAGATACCTCTTCGAGACAATAGCCAAGAGGGTTGACAGCATATTTCTGTGTAGTTAATACATTCCCAGTTGGACAACCTCCTTCTGACTATCGTTACTGGTTCGCTCTCTATCGTTGAAATTTTGAACTTTCCCTGTAAAGAAAAAAAAGATTATATTTCTTGTAATTTTTCATTTTTGCGATTATTATAAATTATTGAACTAATAGCACATTTGCGGAACTTCTTGTATATGTATTGAGATTGAAACCCGAGTTCCCTTCACATTTTAAAAATTCATCATAAAGTTGGCTTGTTTAACTCGCCGAAAATAATGGCGTCTCTCTAACAGTCACGTGATTTCGATCAGTAACATTTACTTGCTAAACAGTTGACGAACATTTCTACTCAATGCTTCTCGCAATAATCATTGAGTAAAACAGCACTGGTTAATTGAACAGTTCCAGGATTCTCAAACCGTTTCTGATTTTTTTTTGAGGCATCGCCATCAAATCTGAATGGGTCTGCATCTGCTTCCATCATAGCAATCGTTAACAAAAGGCGAAATCTATTCCTAATGTCTCTGCCATCTCGGAGGAACTTCATTAGTATCTTAATTGGTTTTCGAACGCGAACAACGGTTGCCGAGGCATTAGAAAAATCGGGATTTAATTCTCTTCTCTTTCGAAAGGATGTCTTTTAATCATCGGATGGAAGTAGAGCATTTATTCGATAAAAAGAAGTTTGCTGAAAGGCGACGATTTAATTGATGCATCGTGAATGGACATTGTTGACTCTCTGTTATACAACTATACATGGGGGGAAAAAAGTCCATTTGCAAAATAAGGGGTGATTCGAAATTCAGACAAACTTGAAAGGGTGGTTTGGTGCATTCAATTAAATATTTTTTGTCAAACTTATGAGTGTGTTCAACTGTTGGACGTTGATGCTAGAGAGCCCTGTTTGGCACGTTTTCAAATCGTTATTTTTTAAACTTTGACATTAGCAACGTGGATTTGGGGGTAACGTAATGGGCCATTACACGAATTTCGAGATAACTAACTTGCATTTATGTTCTGTTTTTGTCAAAGAATGACTGCATTCTGGTTTTGCGAAAGAATATCTATCGACAACTGTTACGTATAGATGCTAGGGGGCGCTGTTTACCATGTTTGGAAATCGTTTTTTTTTTTTTTTTTTTTTTATCTTTGTCATCTTCTTTACACACGCAATAGATCATGACGCGAATTTCAAGACAATCTGACATGCATCTAACGTTCTGCTTTTGTCAAAGAATATTTAAGTTTTTTTTCCAATATATATATATATATATATATATATATATATATATTGTTACGTGTAGAAAGCAGAGGACGCTGTTTGGCGCGTTTTCAAATCCTTCTTATTTAGTTATATATATATTATTTGTGTAATACTCCATTGCATGCAAAATTCATATTGAAAATGACTAAGCTAAAAGAAACGATTTGGAAACGCAGCAAACAACGCACTCTAGTGACTACATGTGAGAGTTGCGAATAAATATTCTTTGAAAAAAACATTCTTTGACCAAAGCAGAATGCCAGATGTAAGTATGTCAGCCGCAGTGCCGTAACCAGCCATTCCTGTGACCTGTGCAAGAATTTGTATTTAGGCCCCTTAATTAATTAGGTATTATTTCAGCAAATTCATTAATTGCATCATCATAGTTAGTATTTTGAACGATATTGTATTCTACTGTAATATAGAACGGTTGGATACTCGTTCTTGTCTGATAGTTGATCTTAAATAATTTTTTACTAGTTTCAGCTTGTTAAAACTTCTCTCGCACTATGACATAGAAACGGGAAGAGTTAGAAATATTCGAAGAGCGACATTGATATGTGGGTAAGACTCAATTATGCCAAAATCATGAAGAGCCTGCAGAATATTAAGCGGAGATGCAATTCTATGTTTTGTATTTTTTATTTTAATTTTTCATTTACTTCAACAATTTGAATTTCGCAGATAAATGAAGCAGTACACAAATTTGGAGACGGCTGACTAGTGCCGTAGCTAGGCAAATGCAACAGGTGCACCCGCACAGGGCCCATTTGGAAGGGGGTCCAAAAGAGAGAGAGAGAGAGAGGAAGAGAGAACCCAAAGAGAAGAGTTAAGATAATGGGAAAAGATGAAACACCAGATGAAGGAAGTAACTTGACACCAGAACAATTATTTAAAATACAAATTTACAGTGTTCTTGACACGCTATTGTCTCAAAATAGATTGGCGTTATCAAAAAATGAAAACTTTCTGCGACTGTTTTTGCTTTATCTATAGCTTTCTCTATGGCACAATACACGAGTGTTGCCGATTAAAAAAAATTGGTTGCAGATCTCTTTTTTTAAATATAACAAAGATTTAAAAAGTACAAATTCACATGCGAAATGGAAAGTTTTACGCTTTAAGTAACGACACTCATACAAAATATAGAACTGCATCTCCCCTTAATATTCTACAGGCTCTTCATGATTTTGGCTTAATTGAGTCTTACCCAAATATCGATGTCGCTCTTCGAAGATTTCTATGTCTTCGTGCAAAAGAAGTTTTAACAAGTTGAAATTAGTAAAAAATTATTTAAGATCAACTATCAGACAAGAACGAGTATCCAACCGTTCTTTTTTCAATAGAATACAATATCGTTCAAAATATTAATTATGACGATGCAATTAATGAATTTGCCGAAATAATACCTAATTAATTAAGGGGCCTAAATACAAATTCTTGCACAGGGCACAGGAATGGCTGGTTACGGCACTGCGGCTGACATACGTACAACTGACGTTCTGCTTTGGTCAAAGAATGTTTTTTTTTTCCGAAGAATATTTATTCGCAACTTTCACATGTAGTCACTAGAGGGCGCTGTTTGCCGCGAATGAATTAAAAAATATAACTGTGTTTATCGTCTGCGCGTGCTCCAAATTCATTAGCCCTTTGAACCATAAGACTCACTATCACGTGACTCGCAATCTACCGATCACAAAGCGAATAAACCTGAAAAAGAACGAAACTTTTTCTTTTATAAGTCACGTGATAATGAGTCTTGTGGTTCAACGGGCTGATGAATTAGGAGCGCACGATAAACACAGTTATAGTTTTTAATTAATCCATTCATGAAATTTGAGAGTACGCGTTAGAAAGCTTGCAATGTTTTCAGAAGAACCAGCAAACTCCGTCGCCGTTTCCATAGCAACAGTCGAATATCAAAATCTTAAAAAGTACTATTACACGGATCAGCTAAAACATAAAAAAGATTATGATGAGATTTCCTCTGAATTTTAACAATATGTTATTTATTTAACAATTTCCTTTTCTATGTGGAAATGAGATGTTATGTTCTTGGCATTTTTCAAAACATTTTGTTTTTATTAGCACTATATTTCCGTGTATGAGCCGAGAATTTTTGGAACGTTTTCTAATGCTAAAGTACGGGGGTCGGCTTACATACGGATCCGCTAATCTTTTGATAAAAGTAGGCAATTTTCCGTCACTCGGGCGCATGCGATAAATATCGCAATGGGAAGAGAAGGGAACCTTCAATTAAAGTCGTACTAGAGGCCCGTGATCAATCCAGCAGCGATCCATAAGGGGATGGATTGTGAAGCAATCCCCTCCCCCTCCTAATATGTTATCAATCCCCTCCTAATATGTTATTAAAAAGTATAGTTCGCAAAGCGAACAAAATACGACTAGTGGGCCGGCCCCCTGCTCGCTAACGCTCGCCAACCCCCGGAGGATTGCTTCGCAATTCTCATTGGTTCGCTGCGCGAACCTATGCTCGCTTCGCTTGCATCAATGAAGACACGTGTCCTAGCAGAAGAGATTGATTACAAAATATATTCCAAAAAAATATTTTTCAAATTTAAATTTGTTGTATTACATAAAAGATATATACAGTACCTCTGGAATCAGAATTTAAATGAAAACTTTGAGCAAATTTTTACTCGCAATGTGAGCGCTGCTTTGGAAATTGAATACCCAGCATGTTGTTTGTATGTACATTTCCCCAGTACTCGAGCCACCCATACACTTTTTGACTGAGTTTGTTGTCGAAAGTTGTAGCGCACGCGTCTTGTTGTACTATAATTGTTAGCCTTGAAAAGGACCGTTTTTTGGTGGAGTGGTCGTTCACGGTAAGTCGTTTGTCGCCAACTCATTTTTGTCGCCAAATCAAGATGGCGGGTGAATTCCGTAACAGCAGATAGGGTTGCCATAACAAAAGCGGCAGATGTGAAGAAAATACGCAAAAGGTGAAGGTTACCATATTTGGCGACAAATCGCCTTCTTACCGTGAACGACCACTCCATCCGTTTTTTAAATAGCCCTGAAAAGGTCCTCCGCTTTCTTAGATTTCTATTACAAACCGCAACAGCTCGTCTAAAATTCATTTTTTCAATAAAATTTCATCCGATAACGCTATAGATTCAAATGACTCGCGAGGCTCCTAGTAAACAAACAATCGCACAATGTTGCCAAAACGCGGTAACAAATAACGTCTTTTTTGCGTGCCACGTAAGAGAAATATATATATAGATTGCGTAGCGATCACCGGGGAATGCCGAGAGATAGCGAGTAGAGGGCGGAGCCCCCTAGTTACAAAAAAAAGAATTTGCTACTATCAGGTGAAGTAACTAGAGGGCGCTGTTTGGCGCGTTTGTAAATTCTGTTTTTAGTCAAATCATTTACAACATCAATTTTCCACATATTGGAGCATTACACAATTTTCGAAGGGGCTGACACACAATTAACGTTCTGATTTTGCCAAAGAATGTTTCAGGTTTTGTTTACAACGAAGATATGTGTTTGCACATGTTACTTAACGGCGCTATATGCAAATAATACTTTTGTTTTTCTTGGGCACATTTATCATTGTAATCTTAACTGCGCATTCACACACCTTTTATACTGATCATCGAGGCGATAAGACGCCAAATCGGCCAATCATTTCCATTTTCCATAGTGCAGTCACGTAAGTACTAGTCGACATGTTGGTCACTTCTTTTGGAGCTCCTCTCAATAGCAGTGCTCAGTCTTTTTTCACGTCCGTGCCTAGGACATCCCAATCATATTCCAAAAAAAAGTCCGGTTTATTTATTTCCTTAAAATACCACTTTCGTGGAAATCTGGCATGGCAAGAAGGCATTTTGAAAAGCCACTGCTGCAATAAAAAATCTAAAAAGAAAGTAGCGAAATAAATTTGGAATACAAATTATACACATTAAACCATATAATCAAACACGCTGAGCGTGATAAAATCCAAACTTCATATTTTTTTTCGAAAAGGAAAAGGAAACCAAGTTTAGCGCTCTGGGTGGCCGTAGTAGAATCTAAAGGGGTGGTCCCAAACCTATATTCTACTGAATAATGTGTTTGGGTTTTTGTGCTTTGCTTTCTTATCAAAAGCCGAGATTTGATTGCTTTTTACCAAGTAAATTAACATGGAGTGATGTGTGTAATGTAAGGTAAGGTGTTCGTTTGTATTACTAACTTCACACGAAGGTTTTATCAATAAAAATGTTTTTCAGCCTCCTTTTGAATGTTTATCGATAGATTTTAGTTGAATAAGTCTTGGCGCATTTTGGAATTCCTAATGTGAAAGGGATATTCTTGGTTCAGTAGATTTGACCACTGGTCTAGCAACCTGCGAGTTGTAGGTGACCCACGTTCCATTCTTCTCAGGTTTAATAACCTCCCTGAGTAAGTTTATCTCTTCTGTGAACATATGACTGTCCTTGTGTGTATGTCCATTTGTCCTTGTTTGGCTAAGCTTGGTCAAATATAGACATTGTATTATAAAACTTCGTCAACCAACTAATCATCCAACCCATGTCAGAAAATATTGATATACGTTCACTCATGAACATGCGATAATTGGTAATATTTAATTAACGTCATAGAGCAACAAAACGGGCTATTCACGACGATCCGGGATCAATCCCTAAGCGAAAAGAACCGTGGACAACACCACGTAATTTTGAATCACGGTCAGATGACGAGGCAGCACGTGATCTGGCACCACACTCTCTAAACTTACACACCAATCCAACGTGAGTGTAATGTTAGCCATCTCGCATTTTACAACTAATGAAAACGCTAAGCTGGCAACCCAAGAACAAGGAGAGAAGAGGGGTTGCTTGGAGCTTCGAAAAGGTGTGAGAACAGGGACCGGGGATAGGTTGTACGATACCTATTTTATTTAGGTGTCGGAGGAAAATTAAACTTAACAATGCCTATCCAAATGTAATGGTCACTTTACTCTACATGTAATCGACGTGACGTGGTCGATTAAATCGATTAAAATATAATTTAAAATGGAATTTAGGCTCTGTGTTAATTGAGTCTTTTACTGAAGTTTCACGACGGAGTTCATCAAACAACCATAGGCCTTGGTGCACCAATGCGAGGACTTTCGGCCACGACAAATTTAAGGTTCACCAGACGCCTTTACATTATAACGCTTACATACACCCATGCGCTGAACCGGATTCGAACCAGAAACCTTCCGATCTAGAGGCTCACACCTTAACCACCAAACCGGTTGGTTGGCTATGAAACTGAAATTTCGGTCATTAGTGAAAATATGAAAATACGCTCTAAATATAAATATGGACTCACTTATCACTCACTCATGAAAAGCCGACCAACCGGTATAGTGGTAGATGTTAGCCTCTAGATCGGAATGTTCCTGGTTCGAATCCGAGTCCGGGCATGAATGTTTGTAAGCGTATGGTGTAGAGGCGGCTGGTGCACCTTAAATCTGCCGTGGCCGAAAGTCCTCACGTTGGGTTGGCGTGGAAGTTTGGAGAGTGGGGTGCCAGCTCAGGTGTTGCTTCGTCATCTGAACGTGGTTCAAAAATTCTAGTTGTTGTCCTTGGATCTTTTCCTTAAGGGATTGATCCCAAACCGTCGTCAATAGCCCGTTGTGTTGCTCTAGTACGACGTTAACTAAAATTACCATTACCATTACCACTCATGAAAACATAAATATAATAAAACATGAAGCATGAAAAAATTCCGAAATGTAACACTCTCAATCATAAAAAATGAACACGTCATATGAACATTACAAAATATGAACATGAACTGTGGAAAATTCATAGGTAGTTCGGCCAATGAGAGACAAGTTATGTGGGGCTAGTTCTATACGGCTCCTCCTGGACTGGCGGGCCGACACACAGGTCTGGTGGTTGAGGTGTTAGCCTCTTGATCGGAAGGTTCCTGGTTCGAATCCAGGTGAGATCATGGATGTTTGTAAGCGTATGGTGTAGAGGCTAATGTGCATCTTAAATCTGTCGTGGCTGAAAGGCCTCACTTTGGTTTGGTGGTGGAAGTTTAAAGAGTGGGGTGCCAGCTCAGGTCTTGAATCGTCATCTGACCGTGGTTCAAAATACGTGGTGCTGCCCTCGGATCTTTGCCTTTAGGGATTGATCCCGGACCGTCGTCAATAGACCGTTGTGTTTCTCTAGCACGACGTTCACCAAAATTACCAATTACCAACTGTTAAATTAAAAAATTACCGTTACTCTTCCGAACTGTTAAATTACCAAATTACCATTACTCTTCCAACTGTTAAATTACCAAATTACCGTTACTCTTCCGAACTGTTAAATTACCAAATTACCGTTACTCTTCCAACTGAAAAATTACCAAAAAATACTGTTACTCTTCCGAACTGTTAAATTACCAAATTACCGTTACTCTTCCGAACTGTTAAATTACCAAATTACTGTTACCGCTGGCTCCACCGCGTACGTTAGTGGAAGAGACGGATTCTTGTTACAAACAGTTCTTGATTTGATAAAAGTGACCAAAATCCCCTTTCGCAATTCAAACCCACCGCGGTCCCTCTTGGGTGGTAATCCCAAGATAGAATTTCCTGCCAGAATCGTTCCGTCGTCTGCCGATAGATGTCGCTCTCCTTGTTTACATTGTTTGCAAGAGTGGCGGGAGAACGCTTTCTTCTTGCAGTCCTAAAACTCCTGAACACGCCAGACGCCGACAGTCCGAAATCGCGAACGCCGGTACATGTGAAGTGGCTGGGATCTATTCAGATTCCTTTTAATTCTGTTACTTTCAACATTTCGTGGATGCTCATAGAGGCCAGTGCTTGTGGATTAATTCACGGGAATTGCTGTATTGTTTTATGGAGGTGAAGGTGTCCCTTGCAAGATCCAAAACGGGAAATTTGTGCTCCTGTACCCATACACCCTACGCTCCTCAAAGTAAGTGCGTTTTTCTGTTGCAAATCCCACAGGTGACATTTGCGTGTGAAATAGTGTGTCCTCTGAAATTTTGTGGAAAGCCGGCGAAGCGGACATGCTTGAGTTGGCATGTTTGGCGTGCGATGGGTTCGCCAAACTGGCTGTGTCCAGCCATGTGTTTTTGGAGCTGTTTTCTCTCACAAAGTCGCGCGCGCGCGGGATGCGATATCGACAACAAAACATGAGTTACAACACCATTTTTATTTAAACTTTTTTCCCCCAGTTTTCAAAACTGGTTTTACCTTTAACATTAATATTAGCCCGGGGAGGTGGGTGTCCGTGTTTATTAATTTATAACTAAGTTTTTTTTTAAACTGGCAAAACAAAGTCTAAAAATTAATGAGAACGATTGACAAATCTTTTATCATCAAATTGAATAACACAAAAGAAAATAATATTTACAATATATAGGTACTACTAACTATAAGTAGGTAGGTACGTGACAGTAATTATTGTTAAATATTATTAATTATTTATCAAATGGGGAACATAAACTTATTTTTTATGTCCTGCAAATAAAAAATATTGGTGCCTATAATTATTATCTGCCCCAATATATGTCATTTACAGTTAGTAAAAAAAAAGGAAGTTTGTTATTTGTCCACCTTAAGCCCACTCCTTTCTTCACTGGCTGTTCCACCAGTTAGGGAAAAAGCTATTTCTGATCTGACGGATGTCGCCATCACTGACAAATAGTTGGACAGGTATTTTTTAAATTTTTACAATGGTACTTTTTCATTCAAAAATAAAATATCGACAACGCGTAAAAACATCGACAACATATAAACATCAACAGTGTAAAAACATTGACAATGTAAAAAAAAATTGACAGAAAACAACATCGATGTTAAACAAACATCGGCTCCAATAAATCGATGATAAATAAATCGGATGTTTTTTTTATAAGACATCGACATCGATGTCGTGAATTCGAAATTGGTTCTGTTTGTTCAGATTTTGTTTTGGCCGTGTTTAAAAGATTGCTACAGTGGTTTTTTAAATGACCAAGAGAAATAATTTGACTTCCAAAATTTCAAGAAAACTTAAGTTTGATGTCTTAAAACTATAAAAGGATTGATTGTGTGTTTTTAACTATATTTGGCCTTGCTGGGGGGAAGCGCCGAACTCACGACAGGCAACGTAAAGTGATGAACATACATACAAGAAAAGTTTCGCTTACAAAGAAGAGAGAAATACACCCAAGGTGGAATCGAACCTGACATTAAAGGAGCAAAGAAGCTGAGAAATAAATGACATTTTGAAAAGGATACAATTTTATATTTAGAATTTTTTGTGGTAGTTAAAGGACTTGAAATTTCCACACTCCAAATGAATGAGTTCCATTTTTTTTTGCCCAAAAAGTTTTGTTATTAAAACACTATCTGAGTAAATTATTTTTATGTTTCACGAATGTAAGTTCTCAGTAAGCTCCTGAAAGCTAAAAAATATGTTTTTGATTTACAGCACGAACGTTGTGTTAACAATTTTAAACTGGTTCAGACTCACCTCAGCAGGATTTTTTCTATAAAAAAGTAACTTTTGTTTAAATAAGTATTGGAAAAGTGTATATACAAAGTGCTGACTGTCTTAAAGTAAACTAAAATTGCAAAACATTAGGGTTCAAGAAGACACTTTTGCTGCTACTTTTAAAAATGTATATTGCTAAAACAACAATTTTACAAGTGCTTTAGCTATGGGAGCTCTGCATATATTTGTTAAATTTCTAATTAACTTTTTAAACACATAACCTCATGATTAGGGCAACTTTTTTGTTGCAGTAAAAATGGGAAAAGTTGCATTTATCATTCCCTAAAGTTGCATTTATGGAATTAAAGTTGCATTTATAGAATTAAAGTTGCATTTATAATAAATAAATGTAAAAAAAAAAAAAAATTTAAAATTCGTATTTTTTAGGTATTCTGATTTTATTCTATGAATACTAATCTTTGTCCTGGTCAATAGCCAGCTTTACCGGTATATTTTTTCTCGAAATCATGCAGCATATAATACGAAAAAAAAAAAACCTTCGATGACGTCGTATGCAGAACATTTCCCACAATCTTGTTGTCGTGACGACCAATCCCGTTAATGTTCCAAGTTTTTTCTCTTGTTCCCTCGAATAAACGTTCATGTCTTTATTCGTTCAGCAAATATGCGAATCACGAATACAGTTAACTCCAGGTTTGCTCAGACAACTGTCTCTTTATTTATACATTCAAATTATTGCATTCGGAAATAATCCCAAGCAGGCATTGTCTCTGAAAGAAAAAACAGCACGAATTTTTTTAATACATTTTTTTTGTTGCTTATGTTGGCTCTTTTGTTCCCTGTGACCTGTTCTGTTGATAAGTTGAACTCAATTTCCTACTTTGATTCGATCGGATAAAATTAATACATAAAACGATGCTTCGTTAATTTTTTTATGCTCTTTATCTCTGCCTTTTTCTTGGAAGTGTTTGTCTCTCTCTCTCGCCAACGAAACTCTTTCGCTCACTTTGATCAAGGGCTATTTTCGATCGCTATCTAATAAAAATGAAGGAGCGATTGTTCCCTTTCCGTAATACTGTTGAGTCAGTTCTCTTCTCCCCCTGACGAACTCGGAACAATAAAATCGTTCATCATTTCCAGACGATTTCTCCCAAGAAGGTACTACCAAAACGGGAAACGCAAGTGAATGCGTATAAAAAATGCTCTGACTGGTCTCTATTTACTCTCGAGCACTTTCTGAGACTACATTTTTGGTACAATAACACCTCGATATATCGCGTTTCTAGGGGATCAAAAAGAAAAGCCTACCCACCGGTCTGGTGGTTAAGGTGTTAGCCTCTAGATCGGAAGGTTCCTCGTTCGAATCCGGGTCAATGGATGGATGTTCGTAAGCGTATGGTGTAGAGGCCGCTGGTGCACCTTAAATCTGTCGTGGCCAAATGTTCTCACTTTGGGTTGGTGTGGAAGCTTGGAGAGTGGAGTGCCAGTTCAGGTGGTGCAACGTCATCTGACCGTGGCTCAAAATGTTGTCCGTTGTGTTGTCCTCGGTTATTCCCGCAGGAGATTGAACCCGGACCGTCGTCAATAGCCCATTGTGTTGCTGTAGTACACCGTTAATTAAAAATTACCACTTCGGCAATCACTCTCTGAGGCTAAATTTTAGGTGTCAGTAATCTCACGGGGATCTGTCGCGTTTCTAGGAAAATAAGGAAAATTAGGTAGTGGAATATTTACTTTTTCCATGAAAAAAAAAAGAGCAAATGATGCGTTACACAAAGCATTTCTTGCTGAAAATTCTGCCAAACTACAATAAGGTGGAATATTTTTGGATGGTTTAGTGCGAGACGAGAAAGCTGTTAGTCGATTTTTGGAAAGGAGTGAGTAAATATTTCAATTAAGGGGGTCCGGGACACAAAAATCGTCAAATTTTCGATTTTTTTAATTATTATTTTAAGACAATCTCTGTATTTTTCTGCTTAAAAGGACGTCTAAATCATGTTTCTATCTTAATTAAAACTAGACATTTTTTTTTTGTGTGTGGTGCGTTGTTTTGAAAATCTAACACTCTTGACAGTTGTTGTCATGGCAACAAGATCTGTCTTTAAAACTTTAAATGAGTTTTTCTCCATGATACATTTTTTCAAGATTTCCTGTATTCAAATTGCTATAAGTCGAAAACCGATGAAGTTTAAGGGTTGAAATTTGGAATATATCTTTTTCAAACATTATACTTTAATTTTGATTCAGCAAATTTGATACAAATATTTATTTTTAAAATATGACGTTTTTTTTAAAAAAAGTATATTAAAATTTTCAAAAATTTTCATTCAAATATTTTTTATTAAATTAATATTTTTTAAATTGCTGAATCAAAATTAAAGTTTATAAATTTGTGAATACTTTACTTCAAGAATTTTGAAAATTGATTAAGAATATTTTGTATTTTAGCAGTTTAAAATGACCCCTCTTTTTTTCAAAAAATTTTAATTTAAAATTTTTAAAAAGACTTTTGGAAAAATTTTGTGTTGTGATTTCGCTTATTAGTTAGATGGGTAATCAGTACAAAAAAATCTAAATTAATTAATAAAAATTTTTTTTCGATGTGTCCCGGACCCCCTTAACTTCACACTAGAGCAACACCATGGGATATTTGAAACAGTAAGGGATTAACCCCTAAAGGAAAGATCCGAGGAACACACCAAGTAATTTTGAATCATGGTCGCAACTGACAAGAAGTCAAACCTGAGCTGGCACTCCACACCAAATTTCCATACCACGCATGCCGACCAACCGGTATAGTGGTTAAGGTGTTAGCCTCTAGATCGGAAGGTTCCTGGTTCGAATCCAGGCCCGGGCATGGATGTTTGTAAACGTATGGTGTAGAGGCGGCTGGTGCGCCTTAAATCTGTCGTGGCCGAAAGTCCTCACGTTGGGTTGGCGTGGAAGTTTGGAGAGTGGGGTGCCAGCTCAGGTGTTGCTTCGTCATCTGACCGTGGTTCAAAATTACGAGGTGTTGTCCTTGGATCTTTCCCTTAAGGGACTGATACCGGACCGTCGTCAATAGCCCGTTGTGTTGCTCTAGTACGACGTTAACTAAAAAATTACCAAATTCCATACCACGCATCATGACATTTGAAGCCGCGACAGATGTAACCTGCACAGAGTCTCGTTGTACACGACGGTCTATCGTTGGATTCGAACTCGCTACCCTCCGGTTTCTAGTCCGTTACTCTTCCAAGTGGGCCACCGTGGCAGCTAGAAAAGGCCTGGAAGCGCTTTAGAAGACATCCCTACGCAATAGTATGAAAGGCGATTCGCGACTTCAAAATTGTTGGAACTGGATCATTTTATAGACTACTAGCTGAATAACCCGTCGTTGCTCGGATTTCAAATATGACCGCGACAGCTAAAATATGACCTCGACATTTCCCTGTGTTAACTCAAATACACAAACCCTGTAAAACGTGTTTCCTTATCCATGTCCATTTATTGCAAGAATAGGGGAACACCAAGTTGAAATAATGAGGTAATTGCATACGATGCCAGATCAAACCACAGCATTGAAGCATAATTATACCAACTATTCGAAGAAAAGTGGTTCTAATTCTTTTTATACTAGTTGAATAACCCATCGCTGCTCGGGTTTCAAATATGACCGCGACATTTTCCTGTGTTAACTCAAATACATAAACTCTGTACAACGTGTTTCCTACCGCGACATTTCCCAGTGTTAACTCAAACACAAACCTTGTAGAACGTGTTTCCTTATCCATGTCCATTTATTGCAAGAAAACAAACTTTATATTTTAAAATTGGGGCTTCGAGGGGCACTTTTAGGACTTCCTGTGTGCCAATTTTCATGGCTACAGATGGGTCTGAAGAAAACGTCTGTAATAAGTCTAAACTTGATATTTATCTGTCTTAAGCAGAGAAACAGTGCACGCTTAAAATCAACTTATAACCCAGACATCTTTGCTAAGTACGTCTAATTTCTTAACAACTGTCTCGAAGCACGCCTCTGTAACTGAAATTGTCATTGCAATCCTTATTCCGAATCCAGTGATACTTTCCTTGTGTGTATATGTCCTTTACTTGATATCTTGTACTTCGCACAGCTTGGCCAAATATGAGTTTTATGCTGTGAAACCCAATCAACCAATACCCAAGCATCTGCAAACTGCTTTAACTTCAAACCTATCTGTCTTACACAATAATGGCGCACGCAGAAAATCGACGTAAAAACCAGACGTCCTTGCTAAGTACATCTAGTTTTTTAACAACACTCTCAAAGTAATCCGTATACACTAAAATTAAACTATTCAAATCCAGTAAAACTCTCCTTGTGCTGGTATTGGTGGCGAACGGAGTAGACCATGATCCTGAGAAGAGAGGAAATTTCAGCTCAATTTGAGAGAGGGGCCTTAAAGGCTGAAGTCTCAATAAACCCCCTCAGAATTTGCCCGTTCTTATTTTATGTGGATGGTTCAAGACTTAACCAGACTGCTTTGACCAGGGCCACCTTAACCACAGTGATAAATGGCCTATAGCCCCGGGTGGGCGCCAGCCTTTAGGGGCGGCAATTTTGTTTGCTCTCAAATCATTTTGACGGCTGGAGGACCAGCTCGTGAATGACTTTATTGACTTTTTCTAGTTCTGAAACTTTTAGAACTTCACCTGTCAACCCTCTCCCGTGTGCCGACCCACCGGATTGGTGGTTTAGATGTTATCCTCTAGGTCGGAACGTTCTTGGTTCAGATAGGTCTCTTGATCTCTCTCCCATAGAACAATTTTGGGACGTTATGGGAAGACGATTGCAAACATCCCGGAATGTTGACCATTTAGCCCGACGGTCGGAGACGATTTGTCAGGAAATTCCGTAGGACACCATTCGAACTTTTTCAGTCTATGCCACGCCGTGTGACAGCTTCATCCATGCCAGAGGTGGACCCACTTCCTCCCTCTGCAACAGTCAAACTCTGAAATACACTGCATTCCACCCAAATTGCAACACCAAGAAAGACAAGAGATATCACAACAAAATTTATTTTGTAGATAACATGTTGACCAAGTATCAAATGGAGATTGTTGGAGATCACCGCTGCCACACGCCTCGGCATTGATTCAAAGAGACTTTGGATGTGTTCTTGGGGTACAGCAGACCAAGCAGCTTCCACACGTTGCCAAAGTTGATCTGGTGTGGCAGCTGGGGATTTAATCTGGGTCAATCGTTGAGCAATCATGGACCACGTGTTTTCTATCGGCGAAAGATCCGGAGAGCGAGCTGGCCAGGGAAGCAATTCAATCTGGCGATTGACAAAGAACCCTTGGACAATGCGTGCCACGTGTAGTCGCGCATTATCCTGTTGAAATATGGCTGTGGGCAAGCCCTGAATATAAGGAAGGACAACTGGCTCCAATACCTCGGAGATGTAGCGCTGACTGTTTAAAGTACCGGCAATGCGTACTATAGGAGTGCGAGAGTGATATCCAATACCGCCCCATACCATAATACCCGGTGCAGGACCAGTGTGGCGGTGCATAACGCAGCTGTTCAGCATCCTCTCTCCACGGTGTCTGCAGACTCGAATCCGACCATCGTGGTGTTGCAGACAGAAGCGTGACTCGTCAGTAAAAACAATTTCATTCCATTCTGCCGTCCACATCCTTCTTTCATCGCACCATTGGCGGCGGAGACGTCTGTGGTTCTGCGTCAAGGGTAGACGAAGCAATGGACGTCTTGCGGACAGACCACTCTGCTGTAAACGGCGTCGAATGGTACGCGCAGACACTGAATGATGCGTTACAGAATGAATGTGCTGTGCTATGGTTCGTGATGTGGCTGAGCGATCCGTCACTGCCATACGCACAATATGCCTGACATCACGTGAAGTGGTGCACTGAGGTGGATGTGATCGAACACGTCGGTCCGTCGTACCCTCCTGTATCCAACGATCACATATCCGCATTACAGTTGTTTGGTTTCGTCCAACACGAATACCGATTTCCATGAAAGATAATCCACAATCTCGGTAGGCCACTATCCTTCCTCTGTCGAACTCGGATACTTGATCAAAAGATGATCGCTATTTTCTATGTGGCAGGCATAATTGATCGTTTTTTTGAAAAAACCACAAGAAAAACACAATTGCCGTACTTGAAATCGTCCAAATCTCTAAGCCTTAAATAGCGCTTTGAAGTGGCGCAACAGGCGCGCGTGATGTGCGTCTGCGCTGAAATTCTAATCATTTGCATATCTCACCTCCGCTAATGCATGTTGTAAATTTCATATTATTTGCATACTTCCTTCAGGGTGTTGCATTTACGGTGGCCAGCAGTGTATGCTATTCAATTGTTCATCCACCAATTTTTATCGCAATCGCACAACTCGTCGATTTTTTTTGCTATAGAGGGTATAAACAGCTCTGATCGACAGATGCTCGACGAAACCGTTCGATCGTGCTGCGTTGGTTGCCACAGTTACCGGTAACGGTTGTTAGTGAATTATTTGGAAATATTGCCCCAAAGAGAGATACGATCAGATGAACCACTTTCGTGCCCGCTCTTGTTCTGCGCGTTCACATCAAGTTCTCGGAAAAGAAATCGAAAAGAAAACCCATCGATCAAAATCTCAATTTCCTGGATTACTTCCAAGTCCACTGCCTTTTCCTCTGAGATCACAATGACTAATTTTTCTTCCGATTCGAGTACTTTTTTGTTGTATAAATTACCCTTTCGAACTAATAAGCTTTTTGATCGAACTGTACTTTTATTCGGACTTGTTCTCGATTTTTTTTTATTGCTGAAGCTGGTGTCGCGGTGCACTGCATCCGGTCCGCTAACATTCCAAATAAGAAAAAAAATTACACGATTTATAAATTTTTTTTATTATTAAAAGTTAAATAAGGAACAAATACGTAAGTTGGAAACGTGATGTCACTTGCTGAAACCACTATTAGGTTTTCCGATTGTAAAAAGAGAGAGAGGCCGACGAACCGGTATGATGGTTAAGGTGTTAGTCTCTAAATCGGAAGGTTCCTCGTTCGAATCCGGGTCCGGGAATGGAGTTTGTAAGCGAATGGTGTAGAGGCGGCTGGTGCACCTTAAAACTGTCGTGGCCGAAAGTCCTCACGTTGGGTTGGCGTGGAAGTTTGGAGAGTGGGGTGCCAGCTCAGGTGTTGCTTCGTCATCTGACCGTGGTTCAAAATTACGAGGTGTTGTCCTCGGATCTTTCCCTTAAGGGACTGATCCCGGACCGTCGTCAATAGCCCGTTGTGTTGCTCTAGTACGACGTTAACTAAAAAATTACCAACTATTACCGATTGTAAAAAGAGAGAGAGAGGCCGACGAACCGGTATGATAGTTAAGGTGTTAGTCTCTAAATCGGAAGGTTCCTCGTTCGAATCCGGGCATGGAGTTTGTAAGCGAATGGTGTAGAGGCGGCTGGTGCACCTTAAAACTGTCGTGGCCGAAAGTCCTCACGTTGGGTTGGTGTGGAAGTTTGGAGAGTGGGGTGCCAGCTCAGGTGTTGCCTCGTCGTTTGACCGTGGTTCAAAATTACGAGGTGTTGGCCTCGGATCTTTCTTTCCCTTAAGGGATTGATCCCGGACCGTCGTCAATAGTCCGTTGTGTTACTCTAGTACGACGTTAGTTAAAAATTACCAATTACTGAATTTAAAAGTCCGAGCAACCGGTATAGTGGTGTAACGTAGTGGGCCGAGTGGTGTTCCTTCCTACAAAATGAAACAGCCTAGTTTAAAAATAACTTGCATTTTATTTTGCAATTAATTATATGTACACTAGAGATTTGCATCCCTATGACATGGGTGGTGCGAAACAGGCGAAAAAAAAAAAACTCACAGCCGCGGCCTCATCAACGAGGACAGCAAAATCAAAACCTCCGCTTCCCTCGAGTTCTCCAACGTATCTGCCTTTGTCGACAGACCCCTCATTCCGCCAGCCACAAATCACTGGCACCCCAAAACAAACGGGACAGCTGTTGCGACATTCATCAACAGGGCTCGGGCATATGTTTCAGGAATTTGGAATCAAAGGTCAGTGGCGGTGTTTGCGACGTCACAGTGGTTAAGGTGTTAGCTTCTAGATCGGAAGGTTTATTGTTCGAATCCAGGTCAGTGCATGAACGTTTGTAATCGTATGGTGTAAAGGCGGCTGGTGCACCTTATATCTGTCGTGACCGAAAGTCCTCGCGTTGGGTTGGGGCGGAAGTTTGGAGAATGGGGTGCCAGCTCAGGTGTTGCCTCGTCATTCGACCGTCGTTCAAAATAACGTGGTGTTATCCTCGGATCTTTCCCGTCGTTAATAGTCCGTTGTTTTGCTCGCTAACGACGCTAATTAAACATTACCGAATGTAAAAGTGGTTTCGCACGCTGCGATAGCAACCAGTGGAGTTGTATTCTATGTAGCTTCGATTCCTGTCACTTTCATGGCTTGGATGTGTGTCATGTTTCTCATCATGATTTTCATCCCCTGTATGTAGCTAAATAACGTCGCACTGGAGCAACACGACGGGCTGATGGCGACTGTCGAGTATCCATTTCGAAGGGAAACCTCTTAGGATATCACCTCGTAATTTTAAATCGCGCGGTCAGACGACGAGGAAAACACCTGAACTGGCACCCTACTCTCCAAACGTCCACACCGCGCCAACGGGAGGACATTAGTGGCCAAGATAAATGTAACGTGCACCAGCCAAGTGCCACTACGGTCTTTGGCTGGATCGTATTTCGATCACGCAACCTTCCGGTAACACTTTCAACCAAGTTCCCCCCTTCCATTCCCCAGACATTGAGAAAAATAACAAACATACAAATATAATTTTTCAAAATAAATCAACTATATAATTTAGTTTTCATTTGTCTTGAATGTTATCGTTTTCATTGTTTTTGATGACTAGAGGGCTCTGCCCCTGTTCGCCTGGTGACAGGTTATTTGACCTACAGTAGTTTTTATTTTATTTTATTATTTCCAATGGCAAGGCTGGGTACAGATTGCAAGGACAAATACAATACAGTACAGAATTGACCGAAGTCATTGTAGCCTTATACAAGGCCAGAAGTGATGGTCACTTGTGAAGGGGCACCCAGTGGGTGGACCATCATTGTCCCTAACAAAGGGCAGCACAATTTACATCCATGCCCTGACCCGGATTCGAACCAGGAATCTTCCGATCCAGAGGCCAACACCTTGACCACTAGAACGGTTGGTCGGCACCTGCAGTAGTTGGTTTACAATTTTTTTTTGTATTTTATTTTTTGTGTGGCTTTTAATGTAACTTAGCGAGCCTCAGCAAATAATATACAAACATATCCAACCTGCAGGCCTCGGGTTGACCAGCCCTGAGTATAAATGTAAAAATTTGAATTGCTCTACATTCAAAGGAGCGGAACGAACTTCAAAAAGAGGCAACGCATATTCAAATATGCAAAGTTCAGTAAACATTTCGGAACACGACGAAACGAAGCAAATCCGAAGTACATTTTTTTTCACGCGTCTTGCCCGTTTGTCCGTAGAGACATCGTCTTTTCAACCAACCATTCTCTCACAACTGTTCCGCTTTTAACCACAAATTGAATAACAAAACTTCCCAAGAAGGAAACTGAAGTAAAGAGAAGTGAAAAAGATAATTTTTCTGCCTCTCGATTTTTATGAACTAGACATGGCTGGGCAGTTTCGGTTGCGCTGTGTTGTTTATTACCGCTCGGGTAATTTCTCCTCCATAAGTTGTTAGGCCAAACTTTCTGAGGAAACGAATGCTTTGGAGCAGTAGGGTTGTGGGCTTGGGCATGGCGTGCTTAGAAACTATTGAAGGTCACTAGTCTAGTAATGTGGACGACTCATCCGACTTACTGCACAAGAGCGACCAACGCTTGCTTCCTTTTGTGGTACATTAGAGCGACCAACATTTGCTTCCTTATGTGGTACATTACAGCGACCAACATTTGCTGTCTTATGTAGTACATTAGAGCGACCAACATTTGCTTCCTTATGTGGTACATTAGAGCGATAGAGCGAACAACGTTTGCTTCCTTACGTCAGGGCTCGAAATACTCGGGTGCACCGTGCACATGAAAATAAAATTGTGCACCTAATTTTTTCCAGCTAGGTGCATGCCGTGCACCTAACGTTAAAAAGGGGAGGGAGCATTTTATGTTATTTTGATGCTTTAACAAACTATTAGTCTCGACCTCTCTCGCACTAAAGGAACGTAATTAAAATTCCTAACTACACACTATGCAAAAACAAAATCGCTGGGACGTAACGGGTTTATACAGGAGGAAGGTTTACTTGTGCCATGCCACCAGAACTTTCCGATGATTGAAACATTTTTCAGGTGGCTCTGAAGAGAGAATTCAGATGTTAAAATATTTTTATTTACTATCTACTACTAACCTATCTAAACATTCCCAACTAATAAAGTAGTTTACATTATATCAATGTTCTTTTTTACGTTTTTTTATTGGTCACCTAAAATATAACCTGTGCACCTAATTTAAAAACTGAGGTGCACCTTGTGCACCTGTAATAAAAAATCTATTTCGAGGCCTGCCTTACGTGGGGCATTAGAACAACAAACGTTTGCTTCCTTTTGTGGTACATTAGAGCAACCAACGTTTGTTTCCTTATGTGGTTCATTGGAGCGACCAACATTTGCTTCTTTATGTGGTACATTGGAGCAACCAACGTCTACTTCCTTATGTGGTTCATTAGAGCGATCAACATTTGCTTCATTTTGTGGTACATTAGAGCGATCAACGTTTGCTTCCTTATGTCGTACTTTAGAGCTGCCAACATTTGCTTCCTAAATGTGGTACATTGGTGTGATCAACATTTGCTTTATTTTGTGGTTCATTGGAGAGACCAAAATTTGCTTTCTTTTGAGGTACAACTAAAGCGACCAACATTTACTTCCTTTTGTGGTACATTAGAGCGACCAACATTTACTTTCTTTTGAGGTTCATTGTTGCGACTAACATTTGCTTCCTTATGTAGTACATTGGAGCGACCAACATATGTTTCTTTATGTGGTAATTAGAACAACAAACGTTTGCTTCCTTATGTGGTACATTAGAACGACCAACGTTTGATTCCTTATGTGGTATATTAGAGCGACCAACATTTGCTTCTTTATGTGGTACATTGGAGCAACCGACGTCTGCTTCCTTATGTGGTTCATCGGAGCTATCAACATTTGCTTCATTTTGTGGTACATTAGAGCAGCCAACGTTTGTTTTCTTTTGAGGTACATTAAAGCGACCAAAATTTTTTTCATTTTGAAGTACATTAGAGCGACCTACATTGGCTTTCTTTTAAGTAACATTAGAGCGACCAACATGTGCTTCATTTCGTGGTGAAGTGATGGAAGTTCCAATTTCCTATTCCTATTTCAATAAATATCTCAAAGGAAACCTAATCATGCAATGGCGAACTCATTGGGATTTTGTTAACCACTTGAATAAGAGTCGTCATTCTTTCACATTGTGAACACCTCACTCATATTACGAGGCCCACGGTAACCCGGTTAAAAGAGTAACGGATTAGCAACCTTACACGCTCTGGGTAGGCTGGGCCAAAATATCTCAGGAAATTGAAGTATCATTTCTTTCAAATGCGAATCAGAGAAGTCAAGTGACAGATTTTAAATATGTTCGTATGTTTTAGTCCACCATGGGTGGCGGTACCGTGCTAAATTTGAACGTGAAAAAATGCTATTTTCACATTTGCAACCTTACTGTTCCATTGGCCAAGATTCGTCCGATGGCAAATCTCTCAAATTTTTAGCCGGATGAGATAGAAGTCGAGAAATAAAAATGGTTGGAAGGTAGGTATTTTAATTAGCGTCTCACTGAAGCAACATAATGGGCTATCGGCAACACGTCCGAACGGAAAGATCCGAGGACAAGTTATGTTAAAAAAGTTTTTAAAAGAGTAACGGATTAGCAACCGGAGGGTTGCGAGTTCAAATCCAACAGTCGCCTTCGTGTACAAAGGGGGCTGGTGCACGTTAAAACTGTCGTGGACTCAAATGTCCTCACTTTAGCGTGGTGTGGAAGTTTGGTGAGTGAGGTGCTAGCTCAGATGTTGTCTCATCATCTGACCGTGGTTCAAAATTACGTGTTGTTTTTCCTTGAATATTTCCCGTTGGAATTGCTCCCGGACCGTGGTCAATAGATCGTTGTGCTGCTCCAGTACGACGTTAATTAAAATACCTGCGTACTTGAAACTAAATATAAGTTGCGGTAGTGTTTCCTTATGTATTATGAACGTGACATCATTGCCTTGTTTATTGAATGAGTGGAGTACTTTACCAATAAAACTTGCAAATAAATTCTGGTAATCGGTAATTTTAGTTAACGTCGTACTAGAGCAACACAACGGGCTATTGACGACACAAATAAATTCTGAATTGAGATACAGGATAGTTGATTTGTCAACACCAATAAGATTAAATGACATGTCGCTGAAGCGTCGATAAATTCAATGTTAAGGTTGTCCCTATATGTAACATGCAATAGCATTTGGACTGCCTGATTTGCTTGCTTGCAATCAAAATCCCTCTCATTGTGCGGACCACCAGTCTGGTTGTGAAGGTGTTAACCTCTAGATTGGAAGGTTCCTGGTTGAAAACCGGGTCTGTGCATGGATATTTGTAAGCGTATGGTGTAGAGGCTGTTGGTGCAACGGTGTCGTGGCCGAATGTCCTCACGTTGGATTGGTGTAGAAGTTTGGAGAGTGGGGTGCCAGCTCAGGTGTTGTCCTCGGAACTTTCACTCGGGGAATTGATCCCAGAACGCGTCGTCAATAGCCCGGCGTGTTACTTCATACGACGTTAATCAAAATACCTACCAATAAATTCCAGGTAGGTAGGTTGCTATTTTAATTAACTTGTACAGGTGCAACACAGTGGGCTATTGATGACGGTCAGGGATCCATCCCGGAGGGAAAGTTTCGAGGACAACACCTCGTAATTTTGATTCACGGTCCGATGACGAGGACACCTGTGCTGGCACCCCACTGTTTAAACGTCCACACCATGCTAACGTGAATACATTTGAGACCAGGACTGATTTAACGTGCACCAGCCCCCATTGTACACGACGGTCTTGGATTGGATTCGAACTCGAAACCCTCCCGATTGCTAATCCGTTGATCTTCCAACTGGGCTACTTTGTGTGGAAGTTCGGAGAGTGGGGTCAGGTGTTGCCTCGTCATCTGACCGTGGTTCAAAATTACGTGGTTTTGTCCTCTGATCTTTCCTTTAGAGCAGTGCTCCCCAACCTTTTTATCGCCGCGGACCGAATCAACGTTTGATAATTGTAACGCTGCCCGCTAGGGGGGGGGAGAGAGATACGTTGATTGTTTATATTTTAGATTCTTTTGATTTAATAATTTTATTTTAATTAGATTTAAACTTGCCTTCAAAATAAAATACAGTTGCACCAAAAAATGAATACAATGTGATTTAACATTTTATAACTCACTATAGAACGCTAAATCCATAAAATAGTTTCCCAACCACAAAAAACCCACGAAGCGCTCGAACTCTTTTAAAAGCAAAGACAGGTGATCGTGCACCAACTAGGAGAATGAATGTTTAGGCTCAGTCTCGCCTAAAATCCCCGCTAATGTCTGAAACATGTCCAAAATGCCTCTGTTCACGCTCCGTCCCCCCAACTTCAGTTTGGATTTAAATGCAGCTACTTTGTCTGCCAACTTGAAAACAGTTGTCACATTTGTCAAAATTAGAAAATAGAGACATACAGAATTCAGAAATCATAATTGAAGCTCTAGTAACAGAACAAATTTCAAGTTCTGATTTAACGCTTAATTTGAGTGGATATTTCATAGATAAGAACCGCACAAACCCGATATAAATACACCAAAGTAAATAAAATGGAAATAATTTAATATTTCTTGGACGGTCCGGTACCATTTGATCCAGTACCGGTCCGTGGCCCGGGGGTTGGGGACCACTGCTTTAGAGGATTGATCCCGGACCGTCGTCAATATCCCGTTGTGTTTCTCAAGAACGACGTTAATTAAAATTGCCATTACCGCGGACCCCAATTCCAGTATTTTAAAACCACAAATCTGAATTTGTTTTCCAAACCTAGCGATTACTCGCCAAATCTGGTTCCTAATCTGCAAGAAAGCATTCCGCTAGTCTCGCACGGAGGTTAGCGAAGTTTTTCTCTCCACTGCACTTTTTTTTTGTGCATCGTATTCCTCGCTTTTTATTTTACTTTTTTTTTGCTGAAGGGGACGGTGAGTCATGCATCGTGACCGAGGGCTGGAGGAAAAAAAAGGCCGGTGGGAAAGAGAACGCGCGGTCTCGAAGAACGAAAAAGAGAAAATCGCCGAAACGCGCAGACGGTATTCGTTAGTTCTCTTGTGCCAAGCTCGCGTCCAAGTTGCTCACAGAAAAGGAATCTCCTAATTTCGTACGAATTTCTTTTTCTCGATTTTCGCGTGCGGCCGTAATGGGCTTTTCTGTTGATTGGTGCGTTTTCGGATTCCGGCATTTCCGAGATTGAATTTGACGCCTAGGTTCCATCTGTTCTTGTGTTTTGGCCTCCCCGAATTTGTGTACGAAGCGCATTTTGAGCTGTTCTGTCGCTACAGGCTCTCCAAATGTATTTTGATTTGGTTATTGCTCATTTGGATTATTGCAATCAAGCAAAATATGGGAGGCCACCACGTAATTTTGAACCACGGTCAGATGACGAGTCTTTCTCGGTATTATCTCTTCTTTTTTAAAATGAAGTTCGTGTATTGGGTGTACGCCGTGTCCTGACGAATCTATCGCACTTGCAACAATAAAATTTGGCACCCTAGTTGTCCGAATGTTTTGCAATTTTATAGTCCAGCGCGAGTTTTAAAACTTTATCTCGAACATTTTAAAATGAATTTAATGAAATTTAGTTATTGTTTTCTTTGGAATGGCAACAGCATAAAGATATGACCGATTAAAAATTTATTTTTCCGTTTTCATTTTGCGCGGAGGAACGATTTTCCAACAGGGGAAGAAAGACAAAGTTTTAACTTTAGTTTTGTAGTTCTTTTTTTTTTCTTCTATCTCCTAGATCGTTAAAGATGGAATACAAATTTTAACGGATTTGATATCTGCGGAAAATTTCACAGTAGATCGATACCTAAAAATATGATTTTCTTTAAACAAAAAAAAATTTTTAGTTGAATTTTTTTTTAAATTTTTTTGAGAGAACGACGTTATTTTAACATTCTTGTTTTAAAAATAAACAGATTACAATTCAGCCCTTTTACGATTTCAGCGAAAGAAAGCAAAGAAAATAAAAAACATTTTGGTTCACATTATTTAGTTCTTTTTTGTAACGTCGTGATCGTTAAAGGTAGATTGAACAATTTCAACGGATTTGAAATCTGCGGAAAATTTGACACCACGTTTGATTTTCTTTTAATAAATAATATTTGTGAATTAAATATTTATATTTTTGGTTTTGCGAAGCAAACCACCACATGGACAATGTGACCTCCACGAAAAGAACTGTCACGGGCTGGTACACGTAAAATCTGCCGTGGCCCCAAATGTTCTCACGTTAACATAGTGCGGAAGTTTGGTATGTTTTAATTAATTAACCTTATTCTAGAGCAACACAACGGGCTATTAGGTCCGGTATCAATCCCCAAGTGAAAGATCCTATGTGGAAGTTTGTAGAGTGGGGTTCCAGCTCAGGTGTGACTACGTCTTCTGACCGTGGTTCAAAATTGCGTGGTGTTGTCCTAGGATCTTTCCCATCTGAGGTTGATCCTCTTTCAATGGCCCGTTATGTTGCTGCAGTGCAACGTTAATTAAAATATCTACCTACACAAACCGTGGTTCAAAATTGCGTGGTGTTGTCCTAGGATCGTTCCCTTCTGAGGTTGATCCTCTTCCAATGGCCCGTTATGTTGCTGCAGTGCAACGTTAATTAAAATATCTACCTGCACAAACCGTGGTTCAAAATTGCGTGGTGTTGTCCTAGGATCGTTCCCTTCTGAGGTTGATCCTCTTCCAATGGCTCGTTATGTTGCTGCAGTGCAACGTTAATTAAAATATCTACCTACACAAACCGTGGTTCAAAATTGCGTGGTGTTGTCCTAGGATCGTTCCCTTCTGAGGTTGATCCTCTTCCAATGGCCCGTTATGTTGCTGCAGTGCAACGTTAATTAAAATATCTACCTACACAAACCGTGGTTCAAAATTGCGTGGTGTTGTCCTAGGATCGTTCCCTTCTGAGGTTGATCCTCTTCCAATGGCCCGTTATGTTGCTGCAGTGCAACGTTAATTAAAATATCTACCTACACAAACCGTGGTTCAAAATTGCGTGGTGTTGTCCTAGGATCGTTCCCTTCTGAGGTTGATCCTCTTCCAATGGCTCGTTATGTTGCTGCAGTGCAACGTTAATTAAAATATCTACCTACACAAACCGTGGTTCAAAATTGCGTGGTGTTGTCCTAGGATCTTTCCCATCTGAGGTTGATCCTCTTTCAATGGCCCGTTATGTTGCTGCAGTGCAACGTTAATTAAAATATCTACCTACACAAACCGTGGTTCAAAATTGCGTGGTGTTGTCCTAGGATCTTTCCCATCTGAGGTTGATCCTCTTCCAATGGCCCGTTATGTTGCTGCAGTGCAACGTTAATTAAAATATCTACCTACACAAACCGTGGTTCAAAATTGCGTGGTGTTGTCCTAGGATCTTTCCCATCTGAGGTTGATCCTCTTCCAATGGCCCGTTATGTTGCTGCAGTGCAACGTTAATTAAAATATCTACCTACACAAACCGTGGTTCAAAATTGCGTGGTGTTGTCCTAGGATCGTTCCCTTCTGAGGTTGATCCTCTTCCAATGGCTCGTTATGTTGCTGCAGTGCAACGTTAATTAAAATATCTACCTACACAAACCGTGGTTCAAAATTGCGTGGTGTTGTCCTAGGATCTTTCCCATCTGAGGTTGATCCTCTTTCAATGGCCCGTTATGTTGCTGCAGTGCAACGTTAATTAAAATATCTACCTACACAAACCGTGGTTCAAAATTGCGTGGTGTTGTCCTAGGATCTTTCCCATCTGAGGTTGATCCTCTTCCAATGGCCCGTTATGTTGCTGCAGTGCAACGTTAATTAAAATATCTACCTACACAAACCGTGGTTCAAAATTGCGTGGTGTTGTCCTAGGATCTTTCCCATCTGAGGTTGATCCTCTTCCAATGGCCCGTTATGTTGCTGCAGTGCAACGTTAATTAAAATATCTACCTACACAAACCGTGGTTCAAAATTGCGTGGTGTTGTCCTAGGATCGTTCCCTTCTGAGGTTGATCCTCTTCCAATGGCCCGTTATGTTGCTGCAGTGCAACGTTAATTAAACTATCTACTTACACAAACCGTCAGTGAAACGGTAAAGGCCGATGGAGCGTTGAACGGTGTCATACCATCCAATTAATGAACGAAGAGACAAGTTTAAATCCCCCCATAAGTTGATAAATAATTAATAATAACTAACAATTTACCCACTTATAGTTAGTACCTATATTTCAAATTGTTCTAAATATTATTTTATTTTGTTTTATTAAATTTGAAATTAAAACCGTTGTTCATTGATTCGATGGATCCTAAAACGGAGAGCGGATTCGGATGGACTCCCAAGGGTAAAAGAGCCATTTTGCTACGACACAGCTTTTGTGGTGGGCATGACACAATCGAGTGACCGTGTTTAACTCACAGCAACTTTGGGGTTGTCGGAAGTGTGTTAGTTTTCTTTAACAGCGCAAAAATATCACATTGACGGCCGTATTCGGAATTCCGATTTAGTCCTGGGTTATCGAAAAAACCGTATTCACAATGCCTGTTTCTAGGTTTAAACCGCCGTTCCGGTGTTACATTTTGATCCTCCGAAATTGGTGAATAACTCTCATTTGAGAGTTACGAATGCGTAGTACTACCTTTTTGCGAAAGAAGCAAACAAAACAAAATGAACGACACGCTACATTTTGTGCTAAATTATAGTATTCTTGCGACGACGCGCATTTAACTGATATTACATGAATCGGAACAAGAACGTGATTACATTTTCTATAAAACAGATATTCTCAGATATGTCCTGGTTCGAACTATATTCTGGCTTGCCAGAGAAAGAACCCAATGAGCGAGCGAACGTTAGTTTTGGTTGAGCAATACACCGGTTCCGAGGACAATGCCTCGTAATTTTGAAACACGGTCAGGTAACGAGGTCAACGTCTGAGCTGGTACCCTACTCTCCAAACTACCACTCACTCCAACGTGAGGACATTTTAGGCCATAGGTTTGATGTGCACCTTCACCCATGTGCAAAACGTTCTTTGGTTGAATCGAGTTTCGTTCTCGCTACTTTCCAGTTGATAATTAGCCACTCTTCTAACGGCGGCTTCCCTGAACTAAAGGTAATTGAACAGTTGGTGTGAAATTCCTTTAAACATGGTGCACAAGTGTGATTTGTAAAATAATTACCACGTTGAACAACATTACATTCACTTACAATATATTTTAACGGTTTCATCACTGACAGAAGACAGGGCATTCGCAGCTCTACGTTTAAATGCAGTGGACGAGTCCACTTCGATCCCATCTGTTGTATGAACTTAAATAGAGACTAAACATCGCATAACAAAAATAAAGAAAAGTATTTCTCGAACTCCCTCAGTTTGGGTCCCTATAACTAATGATTTCGTCCACCCCCTTAATATAGGAGGGCCTGGTTAGTTGCTTTTTGCATTCTGGAATTGAGAAAGCTTCACACTAAGTTTCAATATGTGTCACCACAGTTTGACGTCACATAAGAACGGCACCATTTGCTTGACGTCACATAAGAACGGCACCATTTGCTTGACGTCACAAAATGCCTTGGGGAATAATTCAACAAACCAATCCTCACACGGCACTTTGATCTGTCAGACATGATTGTGACTTTTGAGGGTAGACGGGGAAAGTTATTGAGAGTTTCCCAAAATGGTCGCTAAAGGAATCGTGGGGGCCAATGCTGAACTCAGGGGAAGAACACGATCGGGCAATGATAAGATTACAAAAATAATTTGTCGCCTAAAAATGTTTCATCAATTAAGCATTTGTTCACTTGACCACGTAGATATATTCACTACAGTGGTGCATTATCTTTGATTCTTTTAATTAAAATGAGGACACACGTGACTGCAAATAGTTGGAGGTTTTAACCTCCCAGTGGTTTTGACGAGATATCTCGTTAAAGGTCTGACCAATTTTGTTAATGACGAGATATATCGTCATCAATATTTAGTCAGTTTTGGTAATGATGGTAATTTTGTAATTTATAATAAACGTTGTACTAGAGCAACACAACGGGCTATTGACGACGGTCCGGGATCAATCCCCTAAGGGAAATATCCGAGAACAACACCACGTAATTTCGAACCACGGTCAGATGACGAGGCAACACCTCAACTGGTACACCACTCTCCAAACTTGCACACCAACCCAACGTGAGGACTTTGGGCCATGACAGATTTAAGGTCCACCAGCCGCCTCTACACCATACGCTTACAAACATCCATGCACTGATACGGATTCGAACCAGGAACCTTCCGATCTAGAGGCTAACACCTTAACCACCACACCGGTTGGTCGGCTTTGGTAAGGATGAGATACCTCGGGAGTCGAGACAACCGTCAGAATACAACTTTTTTGTTGCAGTAAAAATGGGAAAAATTGCATTGATGGAAATAAAGTTGCGTACCTTGTGCACCTGTATTAAAAAATCTATTTCGAGGCCTGAGGATCTAATCTATAAATTTATATCGCTGTTCTGGAAGAACAGTGACACAAGTGCAAAATATGAGTATTTTAAGTCAAATGCGTCACTTGTCTTTGACTCGATTCATCCTTCCAATGGGACAAGGACAGTTTAACACTCAGCTCCGATACAGAGCATTGCGTTATTGTTTAAATTTCAACTACGCATTGCACATCATCCTTTAGAAGAATGACGCAAGTTGTGATTCAAATTTTGATGCGAAAGGTTAGTTCTTCGGTGCAACAACGACACAAATGCAGTTTAGAACGATTGTTAAGAAGTCGGAGGTGTATTGAATTTTTGACTAATAGAACATAAGTGTTTTTTGAGCTATTGTTAATCTCTGATTCTCTTTTACCGTTTCATGAGGTAAATAACTGAACGAATAAAACTGTCAACAAATATGTTGTAGAAATAATATTACGAATTAGTGACTTTTTTTTTTGGGGGGGGGGAAGGGAGGTGATATTTCACACTAAATTTTAGAGGAAAAACGATGCAATTTCAAAATTGGGAGTGAATATACAAATACCTGCACAAATGCATCTTTTAAAGTATTTTATTTTTAGCAGTGTGTAGCACTTGAAATACATTCATTAACTTAACACTCAGAACAAAAACATGGAGACAAGAACGAAACATCAAAATAAGATTTTAAAATTCAGCAGCAGTTAATAAGTCTGCAGGCTTTGAAGTAAATCCCTTGCCTTCCAATATTTTAGAAAACTTGATGCTATTATAAATCCCACTTTCATTACCATCAAAGTTTCTCACATGTTGCGATTAATATTAATCATAATCGGTATTAGTTTTCGTTTTCTGAACAGATCGATAAATTCCACTTGCCTCGTTGTTCTTCCGGAACAGCGGTATCTTGCTGTTAGATGAATAATTCGTCAAAAAGAAGAAGCGGAACGGTGTTTGATTTGCGCCATTTCGGAAGAAAACGAGCCCTGACATTAGTCAAGAATTCAGAGTTCGTTTCTGTGGTTGTTTGCCACTAAAATTCAGATGAAAAAAAATGGGGATAAATCATGGCATTTCTCTTAAATGCCTAGATTTCAAAGGTTTTTAAATGTTTCGAAAGTCGAACGTTCCTCGTGGGTTTTGGTTAGTGTGATTACTGCAGAATGCGCGACACAATGAGGTAAGAAAATCACGAAAAAAAGCATAGCAGATGTTAAATTTATAACACATTTTTACACAGCTTCGAATACAGCTGTATATTTCCCGGTTTTTAATTGGGAGAATAATAGCTAATTCAAGAGGAGTAACATAACATTTTCTTCTAAAGGCATATAAAAAATTCCATTCAACATTATTTTTAATCAATGAATGAATATGGGAATCGAAAAATTTTTTGTTTCCAAATTATTGCACTTTTAAGGCTAACTAAAACAAGTAAATATTCAGAAACTATTGTACTCTGCTCTTTTTAACTAACTAGGAGGCTCCCCCCCCCCACCCCCCTGCTCGCCACCGCTTGCCAACCCCCAAACGAAAATTTCCCAAAATTCCGAAATTTCTATGATCAACTTTTATAATCGCATCAAATTTGTATTTATAAACCAATTTCAAAAATAATTGTATCATAAGAAAGAGTACATTCTAAGGTTTACTGTGTGATGTTTTCAATTTTAAAACTAATAGTATAAGATATAGATACGACAATTTTAACACAAAATTAACGAAAATTTCCCGATTTTTCCGATTTAAAAAAAGAAAAATATTATCAGAAACCAAATTGAAATTTCTAAAAAAATTCAGCGAGGTGCAAAAATTCCAGTTTAGAGGTACGTACTCTAAAAAAATAACTCACTCTGAAGATGTGCACGTGTTTTGTTTACTCGCGTTAGAAATTTTACTTTTTTTCGACTTTTACACTTACCAAAACGAATTTCCGCATCAGAAAAAAAATCTTCTTCACCTTGTTCCCTGTACATTTTTGAACAAACGATATTAATTTAGTAATTTTCTGTTCCGTACATACTCCGGAAACCGTCTGAGAATCGAGCAAAAAAAAGCGAGCTTTCAATCCTGCGGCGGCATTGGTAGAAGTAGCTTATTTTTAATGAGATTTGCTTGAAGTGTGGATTAATATTTACAATGTGTCGAAATTCAACGGTGCTGGGCGAACTTTGGGCCAGTGTAACTTTGGATTGCGTGGAGTGAGAAATGCGATGGTGGTGTCAATCGAAAACAACCGAACTATGCTGCAATTAATATTAAACAACAACAATCGATATCAAATACACTTTAATAGTTCAAACATTTAAATGAAATGTTGAAACTATCGTTCAAACTTCGTAGGTCTGCTTGATTGATTCCACAATCCAACCCCAGTATTCACGTCAAAACTACGGTTTGTGTCCTCGACACACCCCACCCAATTTTTTTCTCGTTTTGCTCAGACAGGGAAAAAGAAAGCCAATAAGGCGTGAAGCGGCATAATGAGCGTCGACAAAAGACGCAAACATACAATAGTCGGGGGAAAAGTTATAAGGGAATTGATGAAAAAGTAAAGTAAATACAACTCCCAGTAGAGTCCTCGCTTTTTCCTAGTTATACAGATTCTGCCTCGACTAGTTCCAGAACTGTCAACATCGAAGTATCCGTGAGAAAACAAATACAAAAATCCCCTTTATTGTCTCTGGTTCTGGATATTTATTTCCAAGGCCTATCTTTCTTGTTTTTCCACTCTATTTACTCGTGGAGTTGTTTGAATAAGTATACCTCGATGCAGAGACATAAAAGATAAAATTCGATGTGCATCGGTATCTATCCTAATACCGAACACATATAACATTTGATAATTTGAATCATTGTTTCTCAAGCTTTTTATGGTTTATCGCCTCCTTTCTAAATATACTTTTTATGACAAACCCCTGGAAAAAATTCTCAACTAAAAATAAATTACAATTTGCGAATTTCACTAATATTTATGTAGATGTTCCTATAATTTGCGGTTATATGAAGTGTGTTTCTAAATTACGACGCGTTGTCCTCGATTCTTTCCCTTCCGGGGTTGATCCCTAACTGTCACCAATAACCTGTTGTGTTGCTCCAGTACGACGTTAATTAACTACCTACTTATAATTTGTGAGTATTGCCAAAATATTTATGTAGCTGGGCCCATAATTTGTGAATTTCACCAAAGTATTAATGCAAGATGTGCCTATATTGTGACTATCAGCTAAATATTCATGTAGTGTGTGTAATTTTATAATATTCAATAGCTATACTTCTCTACTATTATAAAAGGATGTGTTTGTTTCTTGGCCGCAAAGTCCTGACGAATATATGGCACATACAGTTATGGGATTTGGCACACAGGTAGTCCGAATGTTTTGCAATTTTAGCATCGGTGAATTTTAAAATTCAATCTAGAACATTTTAAAATTAATTTAATTTTTTTTTTCTCTTTGGAGCTTTTTTTTCGCGTCCCGCTCCGCCAATTGAAAGAAATAACTAAATTTTGATATTTTCCCCTGTGACGTCACGTTACAATCGCCACTATTGACGTCCTTTAAAACCATGTCAAGTTTTTCACTTTCTCTCTCAATTAAATTTCTGCTCTCAATTAAATGGGAATGCGTAGTCTCTGTTCAAACGATTCCACAGCGAACATTTTGACTGGCATTGTTTAGTTCTTTTTTGTAAAATCGGGATCGTTAAAGATAGATTTAAAATTTCAACGGCTTTGAAATCTGTGGAAAACTTTACTCCTTATAGATACCTTGATTTTCCTTTAATAAATAATTTTTCAATTAAATATTTATATATTTTCGCAGGAGATCGTGACGTTACGCCGATTGGATCTCTTGGACGCTTGATTTTGTTTTAATAAATAATTTTTCAAGTAAATATTTATATTTTTTGGTTTTCAAAGCAAATCACCACACGGGCAATGTGACCTCCACGAAAAGAATCATCACGTCATCAGTAAGGCAACTTTTTGCAACAAATGCAACCATTTTTCACACGTTCTACGCTGCATGTAAAGTACTAAAACCAAAATTCCTCCTACATGGAGTGTATTGTAAGTGAGGTATAACCGCAACATTCATGCAACTTACTGTATAAATGCAACTTTTGGCATAAATGCAACAACCTGCAACTTTTTAAATTTTAGCTTAAAATTAATTAATATGAAATTGCTATTTTATTTTTTGCCCTCTGAACCAATTCTTCGATCACGTGTCTGATCTTACGAACGTCGAAGTATGGCGGATCAAACAAGAAGTTAATGGAAAGAAGCTGTTCGTCCTAACAGACGAAAGTGAAAGGGCAAGAAGTACTTTAACACATTGGTTGACACTCTTGAAAATGCAGCGGAAACTTGCGTAATCGACTGCAGAGTTTGCGAGATGAGATTTGTGAATTTTATCTAGACTTGTGCTTGGTGCAGCTTCTTCGCTCCATTAAACTTAAACCAACCAACCAGCTTCCGAATGATACATATCGAAAGTAATCTTAAAATGTAGTAATGGACATTTGACGTTCGATATAATTGTCTTTAACCAATCAACTGCCATAATCGATTTTAAATTTCTTTGGATTGTCTATTGGTGACGTGTTGAAATCATATTGGCTAAACATGCCAAGTGACGTATCTGGAATACGCACAGGAACACGTTCCACTACCGAAACACTATCGCAACCTACATTTAGCTTGACGGACAAAGCATCTCACACCATGCTTTTTTTCTTTCCAAAAAGTGTTCTTTATCGAGGTGTTGCAACATTCCCTATTTCAGAGGGGTTTCGAATACTACTTCATGCTTGACAACCTTAAATTTATGACAACAGGATGGCAGATTTGCCGGCTGTGTTGTGAAAATTCTTTCTTAAGTATTAATATATATTTTAATTTGTATTGTTTCCACAGTAAAAGGACGGTAATGCATACAGTCACGAAAATTTATGTCAAAAATGAGCCTTTCCCTTTCAAATATATTTGTCTGGTTCTGACTGGCAACACTTGGAATTCCAAATTTTGTATAATCCGATGAGATTTTATGTTCTTTTTATTGCGTTGTCTGAAGGTAGTAGTGCGAGTGCTTCATTTTCGTAAATGAATGCGCGTATTCTGGTCTCAAATTCGACAAAAAACTCGATCATAAGTTATACAGTTGTGCTTTTCTAGCAATTTTGAAATAAGCATGTTCCACTCCTTTCAATCTTATTCTCTGTTTGAGATTATAGAAATTAACCACTGTATTTGGATTGCATTTTGAAATAGAATGGAAGCGAAAGCCTTTTGTATTTTCTAATCTTTTCTCACTGAGCATATGAAAGTAGAAGAGGAATTATGACAAATTACATCGATTAGTATTTTGTCATCTGAAGATATCTATAACCATTTAATATATTATGTTAAATAGTTTTTATAGAGAAAAACATAGATTATATCAAAGAATTTGTGCATTTGTTTTTCTCAGAAAGGTAGGCTATATTTACGTAATGTTATCACAAATATACAAAATCCTTTTGGTCACGGAAAACGTATCTCGATGTCCTTATGCGAATTTAATACTGGCAAAAATCGTTTTTTTTTTTAATAAAAAAAACTGAGAAACAATTCTTTGCAATCAAGCTCTTTATATTTTAAAATAGTTATGAATCCTAATTAAACTACAAGAGCCGCGTTAACCCGGTAGCTTATTAGCAAGCGGAGGACTGCGAGTTCGAAACTCGCTCCAACGAAAGACCGTTGTGTACATGGGGGCTGGTGCACTTTAAATATGTCGTGGCCTCTCGTTGACGTGGTGTGGAAGTTTGGAGAATGGGTTGCAAGCTCAGGTGATGACCTCGTCATCTGACCGTCGTTCGAAATTATGAGGTGTTGACCTCAAATCTTTCTTTGATATTGATCCCGGACCGTCGCCAATAGTCCGTAGTGTTCCTCCAGTGCGACGTTAATTCAGCTACCTACCTAATTATACCACAAAATAATTTACTTGTTTGGCGAGAGCTTTAGTTATTTGTTTGTTTTCCCTACAATTTTTAAAATATTCTTCTTCCATGGGTTATTCTTACATTTCGATTGTACCAAGCCAGAAATTCCTCAAATATCCTCCCTGGTATATGTTTCCTATTCTTCCGGGGCCCTGAGTTAAACTAACACTCTACCACTGAGAAATGCCTGCAATTTGGAAATAAGCCAATTATTATTGTATTCTCAGACTTCTATTCGAACTGTGGCTGCTATGGCTAAATGCCCTCAAGTGAACAACCTGCAAAATATACGCCATACGAAAAAAATTTCTGGAATTCTATAAAAATCTGTAGAATGCAGTAGAATTATGGCCTGTTTTTCTATAAGCTGTATAAAGTAACCTATAGGAAGTCTATTGAAAATGCCTATATAATTCTATTGAGAAGCTCATTTGTCTTGTTTCATAACTTTACTTTTTTATAACAAGTTCTGTATATAATTTTTTAGAAATGCATTTCTACAAAATCAGAACACGTTTGCTCAATGGAACTTTTCTTTCGGAACGAAATTTTGTTTCTTCATAGAACTATTCCGTGGAACTCTATAAAATTGTTTCTTAATTAATTTGGCAATAAGCCAATTCCAGTAATGTCAGGTGGCGAAGATTCGATTCCTCTCTAAGTGTATTTCTCATCTGTGTCAGTAAAACTTTCCTTGTATGTGTATGCCTATTACTTGAAGTTGCTTGTCTTGCGTTTAGCGAAGCTAGGCCATATCTGAAACATTTCAGAAGACTGCCAACGAGCAAACGATATGTAAATATTTTAAAAAGTAATCTGATTAGAAAATAACTAATTCTATGGCTACAGTTAAGTTAAAAAATTACATTCCCAGAAAATAGTTTGCAGTGTAGTTAGACCAAGAACATTTCGTCTACTTGGAGCAGAAACTCGTTTAACCCTTCTGATGGTGGTTGTCTTGACGAGAACACGTCTATTGGACGAGATATCTCGTCATCTGAAAAAAAAACCAGGATCAAGTCTTGATTTCATTCTTTATCATTAGACATTTTTCGGAGACATTTCATGATGAGAAATGCATTGCATATTGTAGTCTGTTTAAAAGATACATAACGCTATCAAAATGCTTGTAATTTTTATTCCTTGGCCTAACTAACAGTAATTAAACAGCTGCGAATTTTTATAAGTTAATGTTTTTCTGCAGTAAGCCGACTATTAAATAATAATAAAATCAACGACCGCAAACCTGATAGGACCTTGCGAAACCAGGAAAAGTCGAGAGCAAATAATGCAACAAATGGAATTAAATAGATTTAATAGTTTTAACGCCCATTATACATTGTAGTTATCACTTTCTGCAAATCGGTGTCATAACATTAAATTGCACTTTTTTTTTAGAAAATCGAAGGTCGTAACACAGCTATCGAGTAAATAAAGATTAAATTTAATATTTGTATTAATGACCTACTTTACTAAAAATAAAACTGTTCCCGGAGAAAACTTTTAACTGTTCTTAGTCGTTGTTCGTAAGAACTTGAGGAATTTTATTCATTCCAAGAATTTGGATTATTTTGTTTGTTTCTTTTCTCCTCTGTTAATTATTTAAAATTAAATAAATTTTATATTCCCGAGTACTGCGTTTCGATTTTTTTTGTTCTGATCTTACTCAACAGATAGGTAATCTATTGAAGCACTGGTGTTTATTCTTAAACTAGCTGTAAAACTGTTTAAATCTTTTGCGAAATAATCGTACATAAGAATGTGCATTGGGATGTACTCTTGATAGGCTTTATTTGTCATGAATATTAACTGTTCAAAACAGTCTCAGATTGGTAATACAATTAATGTATTAATACTCCAGTTTAAAAATACATCAATAATAATCACTCGAAACTTCAGCAATAGACTCATCTATAAATTAGTTAAACTCACATCTCAAAATTACTTCTCAATGCTTCTAAATGGAAGTAAAAAATTAAAAAATTACTGGCGTTTCTACAAAAAAAAAATATTGAAAATTACAGACATTAATTATTTTTTTAACTACCACAAGTGCGTTTTCACTACTTTGCTGTAAAATATCGCTTGCGTTTTCTACTATTTTAAATCATAAATATTATCGCTTGCATTTCGTTCTCATACTTTGGGCAGGTTCACATGAGGCATTTCAAAGCGCCTATGGCAAGGCTAGCGAGGTCCCGCCATTAAATTATGTTTAGTTATTCCTCTAATTTAAGTATCTATCTTTGCGTCCTTGAACAGCGGGACCCTGATAGCCTCGCCAAACGCGGCCTCATGTGAACGAGGCCTTAGGCTATGCCTCTACTTGCGATTTCTTGTTACGACGACCAAAAAATTACTGTCGCTGAAAATCTACATGGTGCACCACACTGCGATAGATAATTCACTAAATTATGTTTTTATTCCCCTTGTTTAAGTTTCTATCTTTGCGATCGTTGAAGATAAAGTAAAAAATTTAAACGGATTTCAAATCAGCGTAAAATTCTACGCCAGATCGATACCAAAAGCAGATTTATAATTTATTAACTTGCCATTTGATTGTTATATTACTTATTAAATAAATAATAATTTATTTAAAAAGAAAATCACATTTTAAATATCGATCGGTGTAAAATTTTCCATAGATTTCAAATCCGTTGAAAATTTCACTATATCTTCAATGATAGAAGAGATAGAAACTTGAATAAGGGGATAAAAAACATTATTTAATGTGTTAGAAAAGCTGACCGTGAAAAACGCGCGACTAAACTATCGCTAGTGGGTGCACGGCCATGCCTGTCAGTGGGATTCAATAGGTAGAGCGACAGTAGCGTCACAGCGAAAATAGGACCTGTTGCAACTTTTTAATCGCTGCGATTGTTTAGTCCCAAGTGTGCGCACTTGTATTTGAAACAATGAGTTTTATTTTTGCGACTAGAAATCGCAAGTGGAGCCTAGCCTTATGTCAAGATTTAATATTTATTTATATATTGTGCGCGAGCAATTTTTTTGTGAAGATAAAGAAAACATTTTGTTTAACTTTAACCATGATAGATGATAAAAAGTGATCTACAACGTCGCAAGTTTGCCTAATGCCAAGTCCGATTTCCTGTAGAATTTATGAGTGGAAGAAAACAAAACATAGGTTGCACATTTTACGCCTAGAAAAAATAATCTTCACAAAATATAAACGAACACAGGGCATTTTTCCAATTTGCATCCTCTCAAAATTCTAATAGATCTTGTTTAGCGAACAGCCAGCATCATAATCTAGTTCTCGTATTTACTCGCTGAAAACAAAAACCGAAATGTTGCCATTTTCTTTCAGTTGTCTTATGAAAATAAATGGTCTTTTTACCGTCAACACCAGAGTCGAGAAATTTGGAGTTAGAAGATGATCCGTTTTCCTTCATGCAATATTGTGTTCGATTGTTTTTCGATGCTTCTGTATCACTATTATTGACAACTTAGAAAACAAAATCATGCTTTTATGAAAGAAGATTGGGATCTTACAGTCAATAATTATGAGTAGAGGTGGTTGTAGAAAAAGAAGCAAACAATTTGTCCAAAAAGAACTTACAATTCTGATGAAATACATATTTTCCAATTTTTAAAACTAAAAAATCAACTCGAAGCCAGTGCAGTTTGGAATAATTCTATGCAACATTTTCGTTAAGTTTCAGTATAATTGTTCCAGCAGAATTCTTATCTATATGTCTTTGATTCTTTGAGTAAAAAATGGCAAAATCTCACTTATTTAGCTTTTCACTTTTAAAATTTTGCTATTTGTTCTTATATTATTATAATAAAACAAATATTAAACAAATAATTATTAAAAAAGGAAATATAACATTTCATTCTATCGTCGTTATCTGTCTATGTTTGAAAATTCTTTGATTTGTGAGGATTGTAAATGTCAACTAAAGATGCAGTGAGTAATAAAGTATTAATTTCGCATTCATACCTGTCCCCCATTTTCCATTATTTTATTTTTTTTTTCATTTTCTGCTTAAATATCAAAAATGGAAGGCAAAAAGCGATATAACCTTGTTCCAGAAAATCATAAAATTTACTCTCAAACGGTACAATTTTTCTCCGTGACTTCTAACAAAATGATAGGCTACCAAAACATTTTAAATTATGAACTTATGGACGAAAAATCGTAATTTATAAATTCACAAACACGCTCATCACATATTCTGAGCATTTAAATAATAGCTGCATAGCAAACGTTTCTGTTTCCAGAAAATGGTTCGAACGAGTCCATTAAATATGGATCCCCATCCATCAAAAGCTACCAAACGCACTAGCTACATGCCCCCACTCTGTATTCCCAGCCGAATATAAACCTCCGATATTATTAATCTCCTTCGGGTCGTGATTTGCATAATAAGTTGCGTTGATGTCAGGGAAGATTCGCGTTGAAGCGCGTGATGTACGCGTTTGTGCATACATTACACTCGATGGGAAAGTCAAAAACGTTCGTTTAAGAACAAGTATGGCACGTGAAAAAAGAAGGCTGGTCAACGTTTCGGCACCTGCTCTTGGAAACGTGGGTACTTCCGACTCAGAAAACCCAGACGCTATATTCGGAACTGCTGTCAATCAATTTGTCTGCGTCTGCTTGTTGCGTGACGTCAGCATTTAGGAATAGACAGAGAGGTTTTTTTCTGCGGTCTGGCGTTTTTAGTGCTGTCTGTCCGATTTCTCGGGTTTTCAGGAATTCTGGCATTTTTAACAAATTTGGATTTTTGTCTCTTTGATTGGATTGCATCAAATCAAATACAGTCAAACCTCGTTAAGAATGATTTCACGGAACTGTAACAAATTTTTTTTTTCTCCATAGTTCGTGTAATATGAATTATAAAAAAAAAAAAAAAAAAAAGCATTTTTTCAACAATAAAATAAAATATTCACTCATTTACAACACTTATTGCACAATTTTTGGTTCACAGATAAATGGTATTCTTCATCACAAAAATTATACATGGGATTCTTGATTATACACATATAATTCTTGATTACACAGATATTTCCTTATGACGCAATTTTTGTCTTGAAATAATTCTGCTTTGTTGTTTTAGTGACCTTTATTAAGATCTTTTTGATGCGATCAACGCTGTTTAATTGAACAGATGAATTTTCAATGCCTAACAAAAAGCGTTGAACAGCAGTAGCTGCTTTTGCAGAAAGCAAGCTTATTCCTAATCGTCTTCGGAATCTTCATTTTTTCTTTCTTCTTCGCTCTCTTCCACAAAGAAATCTTCTTTACGATTTAGGAGTGACTTGCTGTTTCTGGTAATACGATTGATTGAAAAGAATCTTTTTGCACCTAATATGGAAAAAGTGTTCGTCTGGAGATTAGTATAACCCGAATTCTTATTAAACGAGCGCTCAACATTATTTGAATATACATTTGATAAAGGTTTGGAATTTACTTCGAATTAATCAGTAATTCGTCTTAAGCTAGTAGTCATGGGCCTTGTGATTGAGGTAAGACATAAAAAGACTGATTTCTTGAGACATAATTTTACGACAGTATAAACATAAAATACGAAATAGAGACATTTTCTATTGAACTGAATAGGGCGGTAGTGTTTCTGCTGCAAAACGTATTCCATGTGATGTCAATCCATGTGATGTTTACGGAAGGCGATTTCAGAACATTGCCAATAGAAATTTCAAATGATTTCCGAATTAATATTCAATAGTAGTTAATTGGGCAGTGCCAATTCGAAAAAACACCAAACGTCATCAAAACGGCGACAAACTTCGTAGACTGTCTGGTTTGTTTTGCACTAAAAATTCTTCTCGTAGGGGATCAAGGGGTGAGACGCGTTTCCAGACGTCCAGAAAAGGAGGTCTCGAATTTGCGTCCGTTGCTAGGATACCACAGGGAATTTCAACTGTCCGGATTTTTCAGAGAAATGATTTCAATCCAAATACTTGAATCGCTTTGTGTGAAAAAGTGTTAGTCGTTAGCGGCAGTTTTTAAAAATTACGCATGCGTGAAGTCATTTTTTTAAGAGGTATTATTTACTTGTAATCCTGTCATTTCTTGTGTGTAAAGACGTTTATTTGACCGTTTCAATGCAAATTTTGCTAATCCTACATCAATTGACTTTCACATGTCCGTACTTTTCCTGAAATGTCTGCTCCGGTGTTGATCTGGTCATTTAACAGTGGTTCAAAATGACGAGGTTCGTACCTTCGGAATTAATTCCTACCTTTCCTGAAAAATTCCAGGAATTGCAATTGAGTTTGTCAGAAACTTTTTTAGGTCTCGTGTCTCTTGGTGAGACGTCTGAACTGGGTGGAGGCTCGAACGAAGTACGTAAATATTAAATCATGACAGTAATAATAACGATACTTAAAAAGTTAGATTGTTTTAATACACGAGCTGAGTTTACAAGTCTAGTGCACTGGAGGATAATGTTATGAACAAAATACCAAGAATATACTTTGCCAAACGATATGTATTAATAGGTAAAAATTATTTTTATTTTATCAGACGATAATTATTCATTTTGTGCAAATTTGATGTTTGCAAACTATTTTTATTAATATTTTTAATTTCAGAATTAAACTTATATTTTTTAATCTGAATTGATATTTTTTTTCTATGCGGCAACAAACATGAAATAAAAGCAATGAATCAATAAAAAAGTGGTGATGAGATCAGGGAGAACCTTGTCCGGGAGGGGTCTCAATCTCCAGTATTGACAGTATAGAACTTGATTAATGGGCCTGCCTTGGTATTTGGTAATGCTAATAAATTGGTAAATAAGAAAAGAACTGAATAAAAAAAATGTATTGACAGCTTTTTTTTTTTAAAGTATCCTGTCACTAGGTAAAGTCTTTCCCAAAGTAAATTTGCTTAGTTGAAATCTTCTTTTCAAAGATGTAAAAAAGTTAAAATAAAAAAAAATTAAATAAATGGGCAAGAGCTGCACAATGGCTATACGAAATGAAATACATTGTTGTCATTGACGGTACGACAGATGGTAGAAATTGGGAGAGTGGCAGGATTTCATTCTCTTAAGAAGAGTTTTGCTAGGTTTTGTTTTATTTTTGGGGAGCGTTGGATCATAAATTTCAATTTCCTTTACTGTAGGGTTGGTATTTCTTTCAATTTCAACGAAAACTTTGCGGGAGTCTTTGTTTATGAAGTTTTTAACTGTGTGATTTTTGAGGGCTGTTCTTGTATTGCTATTACGATAGAACCATCTGGCTTTTGTAATTTTGCGGAGGAAATGATTTTGAATACGTTCGATTTTTTAAATTTTAGTTTCACGAACAGCCCCAAAAATTGTACAAGCATATATTATGATCGGCTGAACGAAGTATAATTTAATTAGTTTCTTGTTGTCTTAGAGGTAAATGGATACATAACTGCGGAAGTTTCCCGAAATTAATTTGTCTTGTATGTGTTCTATGTGCGGCTTCCAATTAAGATGAGAATCTGGGAATACTCCTAAGTATTTAGTCTGTTAAGACCAAGGGATATGTTGTTCGTAAAGTTTAAGCTGTGACAATTTAGTAGGATCTCTACAGAGAAACACGATGACTTCAGTCTTTTCGACATTTAGTTTGATTCTCCATCTGACTAGCCCGGATTAAAGGTAGAATATGTGTAAGTTGAGGTCGTCGAGGAGAAATTTGGAATTTTTATTTTGCATAAAAGTTGGAGCAGCATATGCAAACACACTAATTTTGGTGTTGTTGGCATGAGAATTGTCATTCATGTAGTTAAAAAGAAAGGGGCAAAGCTTGGATCTCTTTGCATATATATTTTCTTTCAGTAGATTTATGATTATTAATTTTGATTACACATAATTTCTCTGTTTGTTAGGTAGGAAGAAATAAGGTGAATAATATAGATGGGTAATGGTAATTTTTAGTTAACGTCGTACTAGAGCAACACAACGGGCTATTGACGACGGTCCGGGATCAGTCCCTTAAGGGAAAGATCCGAGGACAACGCCTCGTAATTTTGAACCACGGTCAGATGACGAAGCAACACCTGAGCTGGCACCCCACTCTCCAAACTTCCACACCAACCCAACGTGAGGACTTTCGGCCACGACAGATTTAAGGTGCACCAGCCGCCTCTACACCATGCGCTTACAAACATCCATGCCCGGATTCGAACCAGGAACCTTCCGATCTAGAGGCTAACACCTTAACCACTATGCCGGTTGGTCGGCTAATATAGACGGGAAAATTGTATTTGATCATTTTATAAATTAGGCCTTGAATCCAGACTTTTCAAATCCTTTGGCAATGTCGAAGAAAACAGCGCCTGTGTATCTACTTTTCGTGTGTGGTCTTTCTGAATGTGTGTATTCAAAGACTCTCAGAAGTTGGTGGTTAGTGGAGAGGTGCTGAGTGAAGCCAAACTTTTGGGGCATCATGACGTGGTTTGTATAAATAAATTCTTTGTAATGTTCAAGAATGACCGCTTCGGCGATTTTGCTTAATGTGGGAAGTAGGGAGATTAGTCTGTAACTAGTTTTAATTTAAGGAGGTTTATCAAGTTTAAAAATAGCGATAATACTTGGTGTTTTTCAGGGTATGGAAGTGTTGGAATTTAAAAATAGCAATAATAATTTGAGTAAAGATAAGAATAATTTTGAGGGTTTAATTTTGATTCATTTTTTAGTGATACCTTCAGTTATACAGGGACTTGTTTGAGTTTAACGTTTTGAATGCGGATAATGATTTCAGATGGAAGGGTAGTAATAGTTTTGTTAAATTTTTATTTTTATGGAATTCCTTATAAATTTTAAGAACTGTTTCCATGGTTATGAAATCATTAATGGAATTTTCAAATTTATAATCTTTTTTGTTGATTTTTGTTCTATGACGCAAATTAAGTCCAAGAGTTTTTTTTTATTGAATCATGAAAAGCATGTCAGAAACCCAATTTACGTTTCGGTTATTAACGTCACACTGGAACAACACAACTGGCTATTGACGACGTTCCGCGATCACCCCGGAGGGAAAGATCCAAGGACAACGTCTCATAATTTTGAGCCACGGTCAGATGATGAGGTCAACACCTGAGCTTACAATACACTCTCCAAACTTCCACACAATGACAACATGAGGACATTCAAAGCTTCGAGAGATTTAACGTTCACCTGCACCCGTTTACGCGACGTTCTTTGGCTGGACCGTGTTTTGAACTAGCGACCCAATTGGTAATCCGTTTTTTCTGAAAAACGCTGATTTTAAAATGTGTTATAGTTGTCATTAATTAGTCTAGTCGTAGTTTGGATTTTTAGAAATTATCACATGCATATTTCCAATTTGACTTTTCTTAAAGAGCCCATTCGTCATCTAACCGTGGTTGAAAATTATGTGGTATTGTTCTCGGATCTTTTCCCTTAGGGGATTGATCCTAGACCGTCGTCAACTGCCCGTTATGTTGCTCTAGTACGACGGTAATTAAAATTACCGTACCTTACCGTGTGTAGCTAAAGACAGCGAACTATAATAACACTCATTTCTTATAAATAAAATGAGACAGCTCTCCTGAATTAACAGCCAAGAAGTTTCTTTAATAAGTTATTTACATTTTGTTGCATATCGTAACTATTTACAATCACCACTCAATTGAATAACTTACAATCCAATAAAAATGCGAACAGTTCTATTTATTCCTTTTTTCTAGCTTCCTGTTGCCACTCCTCTCACAACAAAGTATAAAAAAAAACAGAACAAGTGGCCTATCGTTTCCATGGATATGCAACACCTTGCCTTTAAAAAGCCCATAAATCCTATCAGGCGATAAATGAATAAGATTAAAAAAAAATTATTTGAAAAAGTATTCTTTCAAATAAAAAAAAAAAAGCAATAAGAGGTTACTTTGTTCATAAAAGCTTTTCCAAGTAACGATTGTTTAAGTTCGAAAACGGTAAAAGCTTTGAATTTTGAACCAGTTATTCCACATTCTCTTTTGTCGTACAAAACTGGACTTGAAACAATAAACAAAGTGCACGTTGACATGTAAACACGATATTGCATTAACGCCCAAATGCATTTTGTCCTGCGGTGTCAAAAAAAGAGGAGGGCAGCACTGTCCTGAGATTAAAGGATTCGCTATTTTCCGAAAAATGGCGAAAAGATAGAACTAACGATTCCTCTTTTTCGAAAATAATGAGGCCTCTTCGTTTTCCCGCTCTTTTTTCTTTTTCGGGCCTCTCTCGTTCCATTGTCTTTTTCGCTTGTGACGTCATCCGAGCTTTGACGACCAGCTCTAATTGTATCTGATGCCACTGCTCTACGAAAATTGCATTCTTTCGACGACCACTTATTTTCTCTGACACCCCCTGTCTTCTACCACCTGTTATGCGTTTTTATTCTCCCCTCCCTTCTTTTCGGGAGCCTCTCTTCTAAAAGGATACTCCGAGTGTTGTAATTCGATATTTCCTTTTCGAAAACATACTTTGCTCGAACGATTTTGTTTTTCCTTCTGTAAAGAAGCATAATATTTAATTTATCCGATGGATGAAATTCATGTTTTATGTTTGATCTTGTTTTGGCGCTGTAGCTTATTATTGTTTATGTTGCCTTTTTCATAGCAAAAACAGCGAATAAGTTCAAACGAGTAGTGATAGAAACTTCGGATTTTAAAAGTAATAAACACAAGTATAACAAAATAAAGCGATTATAAACAAAACAAAACATAACAATTACCATCAGCGGTTGTATGAAAAAAATGATGCTTCCATTAAAAAATTAATACAAAGGAATAAAATAAATTGGAAAAATCAACCAATACCAGCGATGATTGGTGCGTTTATCGCTTGAAAAAGTTTTGTCTTTTTTTTTCTGTGTATAGTAACTAATATTATCTAAACAAAAAAAAAATGGGTTTTCAATTCTTTAAAAACATTTAACAGAAAATAATCAACAAAAAGAAGAATGACAAAAATTAACCTTAAATTTTCAAACACAAAAAAATAAAATAGGTAAGATCTTGTATTCACGTCGTATTGCTAGTGGCGAGTGTCCGGGATTATCACGAAGGGAATGATCCGAGAACAATAAATGGTAACAATGAAATTTCAAAAATAAAAAGAGTAATTAACACAAAAGAATATTATAAAAATAGGTAGAAAGTAATAAAAACCGCATAACTTCAATTTGATTTTTTTTTGCTGGAAGGAAAAAGTATCAGTCCACTGTGAAGATTTTAACGTGCTATAAAATATTTTTAAATAATTTGTATAAACAGAATAACAATTTTAAAAAAATGTGCTCTATTTGATTGTTTTTTTGGTGAAATCTATACAAAATGGGATGGTTGGAATGCAGCTCAATTAGTCGTATTGGTTCGAAAAACGGGATATTGGTGACGGTCCGGGATCAATCCCAAAGGGAACGAACCGAAGACAACACCCTGTAGTCTTGAATCACGGTCAGATGACGAGGTCACGCACTGTAGCTTTATTAGCAACCACATTCATTTTGAATGGAAAATATTTTCATGTATATTGCTTACAATTAGGATGAGGCATCTGTGTTCCACTCTTCCAATTGATCAGCCTTTTCGTTGCCATTTTCACTAGTGACTTGGGAATCATTATAAGGCAAAGTTTTCGCAGACCTTTCGAAGGTGGCTCAATTGTTCTTTACATTATTCATTTTGCAATACGATCTTGCACACTAACCACTGTGGTTAAAACTATTATTTGCAACCTGAAATGCGACGAAAAACACAACCTTGTTTTTAGGACAGGTCTCGACTTCATCCATTGCCCAGCAAATGATACTGCAACACAGGAATTCTTAGATTTATCGGTTTCTAGTCTGGAGTTCATCGGTGTTCTGAAAGTATATATTCGTTGTTTCGGTGTTCCGAGGGCCTTACGAACCCAACTTCACCGTTCAAGGAACTGTTTAGTGCGACTAATTACCGGTTTCATTCAATCCGATACGCTAAATCTAATTGCTTTATCGTGATAACGGCCTCATGAAAAGGAACTCAACCGTTCCATAAAAGAATCCCCAGCTGGAAGTGTGGTAATAACACGAATCTTGACGTGACCCCCCAACCCAAAACACCTCCCACTTTTTTCAAAAAGCCAGATGCCATAAAACTGACAAGAAAAGCCGTATAAACAGTCCTTGACCCCCAGATGGGTACCCAAGGATCGACCGTACGCATTGGGGTCACTTATTCTGTAAACAGAATCGAGTTTTTATCGCCAGAACGGTTTTAACTTCTATTCGTTATCGTTCTGGGATCTGCTGAGAAGAGTGATGATTTATTGTGGATTCTTTTTATTTTGTAATGAAGATAGCGAAATATTTGATGGCGACCAGCGTTGAAGCAAACGATATCGCTCTGAAGTATTTGCGGATAGGACGAGACGTCGAAATTTATCGTCGTTCCCTAAATGGAATAATGTTTAAACAAAGGTGGATAAATAGTTTCGGAGAAGTTGAGATCGTGGGAATGTTTGCAGTAATGGTGATTCATAACGATTTATTAGGAGAGAGTAAAAATAAATTTGAACTCCAGAGAACAAAATAATTGGGACGATCGTTTGTGCATCATCTGTTCCAACTGTAATTTATTACTTGCGCGGAACATCTGCGCACTCGTTCTTTCTGGGTTCGTGTAGAATAATAGTACGCACAGTGTTATTAATAGTTTGTTTCCCAATATTTTCATGAAATATTTTGGACGGAAATGTGCGAATTTTCATGAAGAATTTTATTCTGAAATGAGAATTTTCATGAAGTATTTCAATATTAAATTCGAATTCTCACAAAGGATTTTAGAATGGAAAATGAAAGTTTTCATGAAGAATTTTAGAACTTTAGAATAAGAATTTTCATGAATTTTTGACAATAATTCGAGTTTTTAGGAAGAATTTCAGACGGACAAAATAATATCAAACGAGCAACTCAATAAATATTAATTGATAAATCATAACACACTAAAAAAGACAATCATTCCATAGTCTGTTATAATTTTGTCTCCTGTATAATTTTTTATGAAACATCTTTACTGTCAACGTCACATTCCGAATACATACAGGAAATGCATTTCGCCGCAGAAACACGAAAATGACTGCCATTGCAGGAATCCTTGGATCAGTTACGAATCGTTGCCTTTTACTTCGTCATTGGCGAAATATTTTTATGACTTTGACCTACTGATCTCTCTCACCAATAGTATCCGAAACGTTAACCATGTATCAGCGTATAAAATAACACTGCAAATTTACGTCTAGCAAGAAGTTTGGAGACTGGGGTACCAGCTCAAGTGTTGCCTCGTCATCTGACCGTGGTTCAAAATTACGTGGTGTTGTCCTCGGATCTTTCCCTTGGGCGACTGATTCCGGACTATCGCCAATAGCCCATTGTGTTGCTCCTGTACGACGTTAATTACAGCACTTACCACACAAGGTTTATTGGAAACCCCTCCCTCCCCACCAAGGATAAAGAAGTTGCTATGGGCAACTTCATCTACTCTGCCTCTAAAATAAGCTTTCACCCTCCATACGGTTTCGACGAGACATCTATTGCATCATGATCTGACCATTCGTGTAAGTCGATTCGTTAGAGCCCGCAGGATTTACCGTTCAGATATCTATTCATTAGAAGGTCGATGGAAAACTGTGTGTCATTTTCTTCTTTATATCGGGGAAACGGTAGCACAGATGGAAGAGTAACGGATTAGCAATAAGATTAATATATGCGAGTTCGAAACTCCGGCCAAACATAGACCGTCGTGTCCGACCGTTAAATCCGACCTGGCCTCAAATGTCCTCACTTTGAAGTGGTGTGGAAGTTTGGAGAGCCGAGTGCCAACTCAGGTTTGTCATGTGACTCTGGTTCAAAATTTGCGAGGTGTTGTCTTCGGATCTTTCTCTTCGGCTGATCCGTCACCAATAGCCCATTGTGTTGCTCCAGTACGACGTTAATTCAACTATCTACCTACTTTCATCATTTACGTGACTTTGACTTACTGCTCTCCAGTGATATCAGAAACGTTTAGTAAATTTTAATATTATGATATCTTCAATGTCGTAGTTATCCGTATCAGAGTGTGAAGTGTTTCTTTGTTAAAAGTATGAACTTTTAACTTGTGACAAGTTACGAGGCTGACAATTTTGTCTAGTTTCATTTCATACAGTGTTTTTCTATGACCTATTGCCAAGGATGTTGCTGCTGGAGGCAACTAAAACATCTACAAAAATACTGTAAGACTAATTTTCCTATTTTTAAGAATTTATGCCATTAAGTAGCTGTATCACAAGTACTTTTATTATGGCCATTCTATCTTTGATTTATAGATCAGCATAATTGTGAACTGCAGTTATGCCACCCAAATTCCACGACCAAAAAAAATCGTGTGCCGTATTCTACCGTATGTCAAAACTGAAAAAGAATTTTCGGTGGGACGAATATTTTTCATGGTTATGTATCATACCATCAGACTATGAATGTGCAAAGTACTCCAACTTCCCAAAACGAAAGTCGTTGCCTGGATTCTATTCGTCTCACATTTTCCGAGCCATTGAACCCCTATCGTCCCCGATTTTATTCAGCCTTTATCGGAGCTTGGCACATTATCGAATAGCCTTTGAGGAAATCCCGGAGCAAATAGAAAGGTGGAAATGCGACCAACGAATGAAGGGAAGCGCATGGGGGGAACCGGCACCAACAAGGCCGCCGAGGACCATTGATATTCCAGCTGGCCCGGGCAATTCACCATGTTATGGGACCTTCTAATTGCGGCAATTGAGGCAAATAGCCCGGAAGGAACTTTTATGCCAGCAATCCCCGTTGGTCTGAGGAGTGGTGTAAGTCAGGGAATGGGCGCAATGTTTGCTAGAGAGAGAACGAACCGGTGTGGCAGAAATAGCTGTCGTGTCCCTCAGCAATTCACAAACGTTTTTGGAGCTTCTTCTTTTTAATATTGGATTCAGAAAAGGTTAGCGAATAATTTAAAGGACGAGTGGAAAAAAGGTATTTGTGGAATCGGGTACTACACTGTAAAAAAAATCCCGTAAAATTTACGGTTTTAAACTGGCAGCTGGGTTGGTTGTGCTTAACCGTAAAAATTACGAAGTTAATCCGTAGAAATAACGGTTTTTTACCATACGAGAACAAGTTTTTCCCGTAAAAGTTACGAATTAAAACCGTATTCACAACGGTTTTTTCCCATAAGAGATCCAGTTTTCCCCGTAAAAGTTACGAAGTAAAACCGTATTCTCGACGGTTTTCCCCATATGAGATCAAGTTTCCCCTGTAAAAGTTACGAAGTAAAACCGTATTCTCGACGGTTTTCCCCATATAAGACCAAGTTTCCCCCGTAAAAGTTACTAAGTAAAACCGTATTCACAACGGTATTTTGCCATATATCACATTTTTCCCCGTAAAAGTTATGAAGTAAATTTGTAGTCGCAACTGTTTTTTACCATGAGATCTAGTTTTCTCTGTATGTTTCAGTTTTCACGTGTTTACATAAAAGTATTTAATCGGTGAAAGTTACAACCAGTTACCATAAAAAATACAGTATAATTTCGCAATCAGAACTATTTTTAACTAGTCAAGGACAAGTTTACTGTAGTTTTTAGTTTATAACTGTTTACAAAACCATACGGAATTGAAGTTATAACCAGTTACCATAAAAAATATGCAGCAATTATGCAGTGCACACTCAGTATTGCAGTATTAATCGGTGAAAGTTACAACCAGTTACCATAAAAAATACAGTATAATTTCGCAATCAGAACTATTTTTAACTAGTCAAGGACAAGTTTACTGTAGTTTTTAGTTTATAACTGTTTACAAAACCATACGGAATTGAAGTTACAACCAGTTACCATAAAAAATATGCTGCAATTATGCAGTGAATATGGTTTTACCACAAAATAATGCAATTACACTAAATACTATAAGGTTTACAAATTGTGTAAAAATGTAAATATCAGCTATACAGTTGAAACAGTTTTGCGCACAAAATAATGGGTTTTCTCTGAAATTTAGTTTTGAAGTGTGGATAAAATGATAAAGTCATCTTTTAAAATAGTATAGAACTATTGCAGAGCAAATAAATTAAAGAAAAATACTGTGCTGTACACAGTACCTTTTATTCATAATACTGTCAATATACAGTGAAATCTGTGTGTAACAATACTGTCTATAACAATATTTTATTTAGGTACCTACAGAATGGTTATAGACAGGTTTCACTGTATAATATTTATTACTTTTGTTATTTCAATAATGTTCAAACATTTAAATTAAATAATCTAACTAAATTATGCTAGAATATTATTCAATTATACAGAATAATAAAAATTAAAGTAAATCATTTTTCAATATGCATGTTGAGGATACTTATTAAGTAACAAACTATATAAGCATGTAGAAAAAAGTCTGTATAAATGAAAAAATAAATATTGTTGTCTTCTTATAATGTCAACAGTGATAAATTTTCAAAATATAGAACTCTGGAGCTTTTCATTTAAGAAACCTTGATAACTTTTATTAAATAGCAAAACACCTTTAAATATGGTTACATTATACACTGTGCTGTGCTGAACACGATAATTACATAATGTTTTGTGAGGTACATTTGTTTGTTGCATATAATTTAAGTAATACAAAATGAGCAGGCAAAAATATACAATAAACAGAAATACAAATATAATCAGGGTTCATTGATTGTAATTTTTAAAAATCAAACCACGATTACAATAGAATAACTTTGATGCAATTAACAGAATCAAGATACCTAATATTTTCATATCTATTCAATGAAATGTTCAACACCATTCAAAGTCCATAAGTTTATTTTATAAGGTCAAAACTTTTTGATTCATGGATTTCTTTTTTTGGAGGCTTTGGATCCTTTATCAGGATTCATCCTTAGAAAACACCTGTAAAATACAAATAGGACAGAGAAAAATTCTTTAGTGATTTTGCTTTATTCAAAGTTTAACAAGTTTATTTAACCTTTAACTGCTGTCATGGGTCTCACAGACCCCGAGTGACAGGTCGTTTCCACCTCTCAAAGTGAATATTGGTCAATGTCCAATTCAGTACCTTCCTACTACATCCAAGAGAAGCCACATTCCAACATTGGTTTGGATGTCCCAACTATTTCGTATTTCACACTATTTGCATTTCCCCCACAGTCTCTTAGACCCTTCACAGCATTTGCGTTAGTGTTCTTGCTGAATGAAATAGTCTGAGTATGGAATTTCAGCCGAGTCTAAAATGGTAACAAACTTTACTAAGAAACTACCTCTGTATCTAGCACAAAAAGAAGTTCAGGATATTGTTGATAATTGGTCGGAAATAGAGTACTGGGACAGTGAAATTTCGGATACTATTGAAAGCAAACATGAAACGGATTCGGAAATTTATGCAGATGAAGACATTTCAAGTGCGTCTTCACAAGAATATTTCTACAGAAAAAAACTTCAAATGGGAGGGGGGGGCCTAATCGTGCCATTAGAACACCAAACCACAACATAGTTTTAGTTTCCAGGGTTGAAATGTCCTGCAAAATTAGTTCCGAAAGCTGAGCCTGAAGAGACATGGAATCTACTTTACTTGTATAGTAATATAAAATATATTCATGTTAAGAATTGAATTATCTAAATTTAAAATGTATAAATAATAATTATCTAAAGAATCTTTCATTAATATATATTAATTAACTTTATACACACTTTAGTGAGCGAGGTCTGAGAGACCCCTCCACACTAGTCACGAGACTGTTTGTAACACAGCAGTTAAGGGTTAAAGCTAATTTAAAAAATACAATCAAACACTATAGCACCCGACCCTTTTTTTTAATAAATGTCATGTGAGAAATTAACTGCGACAAATCAGTTAAAGTAATGTTCTCGCATGTACTTAAACTGCAATTTACAATGTGCCTTCAATTCTTCACATTTCTTTGACAAATTTATGATCTTGAAAAACATGAATTGTACAGGGTGTCCTAAAAGTTCCTGTACTGACGATTCGTGAATTTACTATACAAAATCAACAAACTTTAAAACAAATATTTTTATGTTAATGGTGAAAAGCACTTATAAACGAAAAAAATTTGGACTTACATTTATAGTAAATGTTTAAAATTTCTGCAATTTTCTTGGGAGGCAAAGCTGAAGTAGTTTACACATATTTTTAGAAACACCTTTCAAAATGCTGGGAATGACTTCTTGTATCTTTTGAGTAATGGCACTTTTCAGATCACCTATTGTTTGGTGATTATCTTCATAAACTTTGTTCTTTAAAAATATCCCCACAGAAAAAAAGTCAGGAATGTGTAGATGACGGAACGAGGTGGCCAGTGGTTTCTTGAGATGAGTCGATCGCCAAAAAAATCTTGAAGCATGCCCATGGTGTCATAACTTGTATGGCAGGTTACAACGTCTTGTTGGAACCAAGAGTCTTGTTCATGCACTTCTAATATTCCAAAAAATTGTTGATTAAGTTGATATACTGTATCTGGGTCATTCTGAAATTAAGTGGAAATTTGAGTCACATGTATTTTTTCTTTTATGAATTTCATGTGTCAATTGATTTTTATACAATAGTAATAGATCTTAATTGAGGTATATTTTCATCAGATATCTTCAAGTGAATAAATATTTGCATATTTATACTTAAAAAAGTGAATTAAACATGGAAAATATCACCTCCGTGGCTGTTCTTAACCCTGTTTCTAGGTTAAGAAATATAGTTGAAACTTAAAAAGTATAAAAATTCCTTTATTTAATAGCTGTATTTAATATTAATAATTTAATATTAATAGTTATGTAAGAAACATGTGCATGTGAAAAGCATGAAAATGTTTTGTTAACTTTTGAAAAATTAAAAAGCCTCAAAGTTCTTAATTACAATGATTTAGATTAGATGGTTAAATCTCTGCTGTCAGGATGTAGTTAAAAGTGAAGAAGAATGTCTGGAAATAAGTGCATTAACACGTTGAGACAAATGATTACATGTGTTGAGCAATGGAAGAGGAAAGAAGTTTACAGTGAAATAAATAAAAAAAAGTCAGCTAAGAAAGTGGTTAAATCAAAAGTTGAAATAGAAGTCAAAGCGCTAGTTAATAAATTTAACGATATGCTTCGTTACTTCATGAAGCATGTTTGCAACATAGTCCCATCAATACAGGTCAATTTTCAACCTAAAGATAACCTTGGAACAGATGAGATACTGATACATGTTGATTTTGGGAGATACAACATGTGCATTTCAGAGATTCACATGACCAAATCACATTACATAGATAATTGAAAATAGTGAAAAACTTAATGTTCTGTCATTCTACTCATTGTCTGAATCTTTGCGACCCGACTCAAATGCATTTAATGAATATGTAATTGTCAAAGTATTTGGTAGAAAGAGTGTTTGCTATTATGTGGCAAATGTCATTGAATGTTTTGAAGCTTCTTACCAGATCCGCTTCATGTCGAGATGACATGACACTAAAAACAAATTTGTTTCCTATGAAGAATGTGAAGCAACAGTTCAAGATGAGGTTATGGCCATTTTAAAACAACTGACAATGAATACTCATGAATAGTACATTTTTGATTAAATACCTGAAGACTATTTACATTGTGTTAGATGAATCTGAAACATCTCGTCACCTCCACGTTTAAAGGAAATAAAAAATTGGCTTTAATTTGCTTAAAATATTGTCTTGACCTGTTTCAGTTGCACAACTTCATTGCCCTAACATGACATAAATACATAAAATAAATTCTAAAACTTTAATTTTATTTTTCAAAAAGTTTTGACTGTCAAATTTCTATTTAATTTCAAAATGATCCATATTTACTCGGTATTGCATCACTTGGATATTTATGTCGCTAAAATTATTTGCATTCAAAATAAGTTTAAAACAGCGCAATTATCTGAATGCGTGAAATTCATTTTGCAATGAAGAACAAAATGACGTGAAACTTTATTATCGAACAACTTGAGTGCAAAGAAAATGAAACGATAAAAATTAAAGAGCCGATAAAATTCAATAATTAAAAAAAAAACACGGGCAATAATTATTTTTAAAGTTGGAGTACGGGAACTTTTAGGACAACCTGTAGTTTTTAAAACAGAGATGGCAAGATTGAGCACCATAAGGGAATGTTACTCCGTGAACATTTCGATGCAAACTCCAGAGGACAACATAGGGTTTGATTAATTTTGTTTTGAAATACAGAGTTCACATTTAAACACAGACATTACGGTAAGAATCTAATTTCTAAAAATTAACAAAAGGAGCATGAAAAGTAAGTAAAAGCTCACCTGATAATTAGAGTTGAAACTATTTAAGCACTCGTCGATCAAAAATGGCGCCCAAACAACAAACGACCTGGTTGCCAACTGATGAATAACGAAAAGCTTAAATAAAAGTCGAATCGCACTTTTATTTACAAGATGTTCAAAACCATAAAATAATTGCTGAAAAATAAGAGCAAGTGTAGAAAATAATCTTAAAATGATTTAAGAAAAGGGAAAGTTATCGTACGCAAAGCAATACCGTAATGACGAGAACTCGAATTTGAACTGACGGTTTTAAACCGTATATGGCTAGAGTGAAAAACGGTAAAAAACCGTTTTGTCAACAAAACAGCTTTAAACCGTCAAATATACGGGAAAAGTCCGTAAAAACAACGGATAATTTTTGCAGTGTATATTTTATCCAACTCGTTCGGGGTTCCAACAAGTAGTAGAAAACCTCAAGTCCCCCATTTTTCATTTTAGTTTTTTTGAGCTCTTTGAAAGCCTTAACCTCTCCACGCCTAATGAGCAAAAGAATCAGTAGAATAGGATCCTCTGGAAAGCCAAAGGATCCTGTTTGAAGGAAAGAGCCAATATTTCGAAAGGATATATTGCCTCTTTATTTCGAAAGGATCCCATTCAATAGAAAGGTGCAATGGAATCTTTCCAAACGATTCCATTCGAAGGAAACAAGCAATAGAGTATTTCAAAAAGATCCTTTTCGAAGGAAAGAAGCAATGGTATCTTTCCAAAGGATCCTACTCTTTGAAAATAATAAATAGAATATGTTAAAAGGACCCTAGTCGAAGGAGATGAACAATAGAATCTTTCCAGAGAATCTCATCGAAGGAAACAAACGGTAGAATATTTAAAAAAAATCCTATTCGTAGGAAAGGAGCTATGGAATCTTTTCAAAGGATCCTATTCTTTGAAAATAATAAAAATAATATTTCAAAAAGATCCTATTCGAAGGAAATGAACAATAGAATCTTTCCAAAGGATCCTATTATCGACGGAAAGAAGACATAGGATATTTCAAAAGGGTTACAATGTAAGAAAAGGGCCAATAAACTATTTCCTAATAATTAAATTCTGCAGAATATGTGAAAAGCCATTTACACGCAAATTCACTAACTACCCAAGCGATCTTTACCTGCTTTGATCGCTGTGCCGCGCTTATCCGATTGGGAGTGTAAAAACCGGAGGGTTACGAGTTCGATTCCAACCAATGACCGTAGTGTTCGGGAGGGGGCTGGTCATGATGTGGAAGTTTGGAGAGCGGATTGCCAGCTTAAGCGTCTCATCATCTAACCGTGGTTCAAAATTACGCCGTCTTGTCCTCGGATCTTTCCCTTTGGGTTTGATCCCGAACATTTACCGATAGTTCATTGTGTAGCTCCTGTGCTAATTAAAATAATTAAGTGTTAATTAAAATACCTACATACATTTCATCGCACTAATCTATTCCGTAATCCTTTTTTCCCGCATTCGCGACATTTTTTACTTGACGTTGTCTTGTGTTTAGCGCAACTTCGAAACCAACCAACCAAAGAAAGAGCGATTAGCGGCAGTCATTCTCACAATTTCCGGTCCGGATCCGTCATTACCTCATTTAAATGATTCTCTGCCTTCCCAATCGATTCAATTTTCAAACTAATTGCCATCGGTCACGAGTTCCCCGTTTCGGAGCGTCTCGTCATACGCATTTCGAAACCAAGTAAACCGCGACCGAATGAATGCAGTTCGCGTGGAAGGCGATATCTGCGTCCAAGACATGCCAGAATTCGCCATTTAATTCATCCCGAAGGAAAGTGCAATCAGTGGAAGTTCTTAATGACATCAAGTATTCCTAATTTGATTCGTTAAGGCACTGAGAGTAATCATTTGAAACTACACCCTGTCTCATTAAGATTCTGTGTACCCTTCAGGATCTTAATGAGTTAAATGCCAAATTACAAGGCGGGACATCAACTATTAAGAGCAATGAGACTAATTCAATTGAAAAGGGATCTTGCTCTTTCTGAAAATTCTGTTTCTGGGGCTTCGTCTGATAAGGACTCCTCGTCTTGCCTTTGATTGTCTCGAGTTTCGAAACCGTCAAAGAACTTTTGGGAGATACCTTATAAATAAATTTTTATTCGTCTCTAACATTTATTTTATTTTATTTCCAATGGCAAGGCTGGGCACAGATTGCAAAGACAAATACAATACAGAAATACAATACAGTACAGAATTGACCGAAGTCATTGTAGCCTTATACAAGGCCAGACGTGATGGTCACTTGTGAAGGGGCACCCAGTGGGTGGACCATCATTGTCCCTAACAAAGGACAGCACAATTTACATCCATGCCCTGACCCGGATTCGAACCAGGAACCTTCCGATCCAGAGTCCAGCACCTTGACCACTAGACCAGTTGGTCGACTCGTCTCTAACATTAATTTTATCAACTTAATTCATAAATAAAACCTTGATTAAATTCAATTTGAAATCGTGAATTGCTGAATTATTATGTACTAGCTTTATTTGTTGTCTTGTATTTGGCAAAGCTTGGCCAGATTTGGGCCTTGCCCCAAATAATATGTGGTGTCGTGGTCGGTGGTATGTTTCTTTAACCTTTAGACTACGGCGGGTGCAGCAGTTGTACCTTGATCGCTCCAAGAAAGAATTTAGACTTCCGCCCTATGCAGCAGTTGTACCTTGAAAGTTATAAGATTCGCGTCATATCTATAGCCGTAGTCAAAAGGTTAATACCGAAGAGATGCACAGGAGTTGTAAACACATTTTTATTCACACAAAAACAAATGGGTAATGACATATTTCCAGGAATACCTCAGTTATAATCAACGCCGTCGTGGCTTCAAATGTCCTCATGTTGGCGTGGTGTGGAAGTTTGGAGAGTGGAGTGCCAGCTCAGGTGCTGCCTCGTCATCTGACCGTGGTTCAAAATGACGTGGTTTTATCTTTTTATCTTTTCTTCGGGTTTGATCTCGGACCGTCGTCAATAGCCCGTAGTGTTGCTCCAGTGCGACGTTCATTAAATACATACCTATCTCTAAGTTAACAAGTCATAGATAATTAATAGCTTTTTATTCAAGCTAATTATTTTGATGATTTCTTTTTCAACAGTGCTAACGTATATCTTGGTTAATACATAAATGTGGTTTTAGGCTCATTTCTAGAATCAAAACATTGCGATTTACTAAAACATGAGGTTTTAAGTAGGAATAAGATATTCTTCAAATTTTAATGGAAACCTTGGAGAATCTTGGGAATGTTATCTTCGGAATATTTTCTGGATGACAATTCTAGTGAAATGTATCAACAAAATTAAGTGATTCCAGAACACATAACAAGGTCTCACTTGCTGCTCCCAATAATTGAAGCTTCTGTTAGAATAACGATCTATGTTCCTTTTACTAATTTTAGAGGCGGAAACAAAAAACGGTTTGTGCCACATGGACTCTTATAGAAAACAAGTACGAGACCGTCAGTGGGGTGGCGGAGTTTTCACATAGACCGTTGTTTCACTCCTGATTGTGATTTTTTGAAAGGAGATGTTGACTCACTATATCAGCTAATGGTTTCTTTGGGAATTGACTGTAGGAATCGATTTGTAATACCTTCTACAAACCATTAATCCATTAAAATTTAGAAATATTACCTATTAATTAAATAAAAAAAAAATTCGTGCATTGATCAATTTTAAGCTGAGCGTTTTAATTATTTCTCCAAGTTTCTGCCACTCGGATTTTTCCTTTAAGGGACTGATCCCGGACCGTCGTCAATATCCCGTTGTGTTGCTCTAGTACGACGTTAACTAAAAATTACCAAATTACCAAGTTTCTGCCGCAGGAAATACACGTATGTGGCAGATATTTTTTTCGTATATTTCACCAGTAGGATTAAGTTCATGATTTTTTGCCAAATTTTACTTTATTATTCGTCTATAGACCAATATTCAGTTTAACACTTTGTTTCTTTTCACAAGTCGTCATCACTGCAATTATACACATCATCACTCGCGGTAGCTCAGTCAGTAGAGCGTCGGGCTCGCATCAGAAGGGTTGTGAGTTCTGTCCTCGGCGGAGTCTGCAATTCTGATGATAGCGAGATCGGCGCTTCGACCTGGCTAAAGACCGTCGCGTTCACTAATGGTGACTGGGGCACGTTAAATAGGTCGTGGTCACAAAATCCCCCAAGTTCCCATACCAAATCAATACCTCTGGAGGTACCTGATCAAGGGGTTATCGGCCTCTGATTGGGATCTAAATTATGATATGTATGATTGAATGGATGTATGAAAGGGACCTTCCTGTAAAACGGATGTGTCATGTATGTCGAGCAAAGTCGGGCTTCCTCCCAATGGGGCTCAATAACATGGAAGGCGCACCCCCTCGCCTCTTGCCGTCTTCGACGGGCCTGGCACTCCTCTGGTCTGCTAGTGTAGGCATGAGAAACAACAACAACAAGTGCAAAAGTTTGAATGTCAAAAATTAAATTTTTTCTTTATTATTGCTATATGTGGCTGTGAACATCTTCTTACATCGTAGCCAGGATTGGGTTCTTTCGTAGCGTATACTTCTTAATAACACATACTATTTTTAGATGAATTACACCTTTATTTACACGACGACACACACACACACACAAAATCTATGTACAACAAGTGATAGGAACAATTATTTACACATCCTACGTTTCTACCTAATAGACGACACTCAGCGTTCTTTTGTATCGACCATCGTTCTTTGTATCTATTATGCGTCTCAGGGAAGCGTTGCGCACCAGTTCGGCTTAAGGAGCGCATGCGCGGATCATGACAGTGGCATTTTGTGATTTCCACCTGGTGGCAAAATCTCTTATTTCATCAGCTGATCCAATAGAAGTTACAACCAAATTAGAATCAAATCATAAGGATTATTTGCTCTCCTCAAAAATGCAGCTTTTAGACATGCGACCTTTTGCACTTTAAGTGACGATATGTAAAAGATATGTTTTCATATATTTTACCATTAAGATTTCTAAATTTCTTGACCTTTGCTTTAGTTTACTTAATCCTCCTAATGGTCGCCTCGACAAATCATCTCATCATTAGCAGAAAACTGACTAGTTCTTAAGCTTGTCATCATAACATAATCCGGAATATCGTAATGGTCGAAATACCTCACCTTCAACAAAATTTGTCTGATCTTGATGGACGAGATATCTCGTCGAAACCACTTGGAGGATTAAAAAGAATCTTCAAGCGGTGAATAGTTGGTGGGTTTCAGATAAATCAAATAAACAAATGATGAAAAATTTATATTTCGCTCGTCACTCATGTTATCAAACTAATCTGACTCATCACGAGCTTCTGATTGAGGGTACTCGACTCTATTTCCTAGCGATTGAAAACGCGATTAAGCATGTAATCGTGGTTCTTATTGGGTCACTCAATCAAAATTGGCGTCAGTCAGCCGTTTTTGATCGATGTCAGTCAGTCGAATTTTTAATTATTGCTTATTTAAATGTTTCATCATCGGTTTGGGTGCAGGTTTATCAAGCAAATGCTACGATTAAATAGAAAATTTATATGCATTTTACTGGTACTAAAATTGTTAGTAATTAGGGCAACTTTTTTGTTGCAGTAAAAATAGGAAAAGTTGCATTTATCATTCTCCAAAGTTGCATTTATGGAAATAAAGTTGCATTTATTTTTGATATACTAAATTTTAAAATAAATTATTCGTAAAAATAAAAAATATATTGGCAATTTTAGTTGTGTATAACAGTTTTTTTTATATTCAAATACAAATACAAATATTGACGACCAGCTACAGGCTCAAGCCCAACAAGGCTGGTCCTTTGTTTATGAATTCTCCAATTCCCACTGACTATCCAATTGTGTCTTAAATTCGTACACTCCCTTTGAATTAACTATATTTTCTGGCAACGCGTTCCAACTGTCTATTACCCTATTAAAGTAGTAGTTTTTCCTTAAATCCCGATTAAAATGTGTCTTATTCAATTTATACCCATGACCCCTTGTTCTGTTATCCCTATTGAAATTTAAGCCCTCTGTGTCTCCTTGTTTTACAAACTTGAAAAGCTGAATCAAATCCCCCCCCTCCTTCTTCTTCTTTCCAGTGTATACATGTTTAGCTTACTTAAACGTTCATTATAGTCGAAATTTGCTAGCCCCTTTATTATTTTTGTAGCTCTGTGCTGAACCCTTTCAATTGATTCTATGTCCTTTCTCATATATGAAGCCCAGAATTGTACAGCATATTCTAGATGTGGTCTTACTAAACCCTTATAAAACGGCAAGATTATATTCTTATCCCTTGAAGTTACAGTCTTTTTAATATACCCCAATAACCTATTAGCCTTTTTACCCGCAGCTGAACATTGGTAACCCATTTTAAAATCCCTGTGAATTATCACCCCAAGATCCTTGACTGTTTCTCCCTCCTTTACCTTTACTCCCTGCAGACAGTACTCGGCTCCACTGTTCCTGTAAACCATATGCAGAACTTGACATTTCCCTACATTAAATGACATACCCCATTTTACAGCCCATTCGGATATCTTATCAAAATCCTCTTGTAAATTTTCTATCTGTAACTTGGTATCCACTGTCCCCCATATTTTTAAGTCATCTGCAAATATACTGATTCTATTCTTGATCCCCTGACCTATATCATCTATGAAAATTATAAATAAAATTTGTCCCAAAACTGATCCCTGAGGCACCCCACTTATAACTTCTGTCCACTGTGAATAATTTCCTTTTACCTGCACTCTCTGCTTTCTACCCAATAACCAATTCTTTATCCATATCAACGTTTTTCCCTCAATCCCCAGCCTTTCCAATTTAAACAGCAATTAAAAGTAATGCCTCATGAGATACTTTATCAAAAGCCTTTTGAAAATCTATGTATATGATATCCACACTGCTCTTATATTATCCAGCTCCTCAGTAATTTTTTCGTAGAACTTCAAAAGGTTTGTAGAGCAGGATCTGCCATTCCTAAACCCATACTGATTCTCTGATAACAGTCCCCCCTCCTCCAAGTATAACATTATATGCTTTTTTACAGAGATTCAAATATTTTGCAAATTACTGATGTTAGACTTACTGGTCTATAATTGCCCGGATCACTTTGTATTCCCTTTTTGAAAATTGGAGTTAATACATTCTTAAAAAGAGAAAAACGTTGAATGGCCGATCATTGACAAGAAATTTCTTTAACATTGAAAACCTGCTCCAGCCGCATTCATATAATCTGCTTTATTGGATAGTAGAAGCGCAAAATCCTTTCACTCAACATTCAGAGATTTTAAAACGTCAATGCGAACATATTGATATACTAGCAAAATACCCGACCTTACTCGGTTTGAATTGGTTTACTCTAGATTGAAGAGATAATCAAAATATATAATGACTTACGTTTTTTTGTAGAATAAAAATTTATTTTAACACCTTTCGCCATCTTTATATTTTCTACAACTTACTTTGGACACAAATCCTACACATGCATATCCATTCATGTAATACATTTCACATACATCGCACAATTGCTGTATGAGAAAGCTACAAAAAGACGAAAGGTGATACTAAGGTTACTACTATAAAAGACGATTTGTAGGAAGATTTGGAATTCCCTTTCTTAAGTTCTTTTCATGTGCAACTCAATTAATTAAAATTACGATTTACGGCGAGTGCTCTCGCACTCATAGTCAACAAAACAATATTTTTTTACTTTAGGCACTCTTGCCTCCGGTATGCGACATTGTGAAATTATGCAATCTTCTCCTGTCATTATTACAACGAATTTTTTAATGTTGGAAAAAGTTCTAGTTTGGATTTTTAAACATTATTATTCTTACAATAACGGCATTATTCTTACAATAACGGCATTATTCTTTAAATAACGGCATTACTCTTTAAATAACGGCATTATTCTTTCAATAATGGCATAACTACACTTAAAATTTACTGAAAATTTATACTGACTTACCTAACATTTTTAAGTCTAATAGTTTGTGGTGCTGTTGCGTGTGATGAGAAGGAAAACACATTTATTAAAATAATAAATATTTAAGGGGGTCCGGGACACATCAGAATTTTTTTTTATTAATTAATATAGAATTTTGAATTTTTTTGTACCGATTACCCATCTAACTAATAAGCAAAATCAAAACACAAAATTTTTCCAAAAGTTTTTTAAAAATTTTAAATTAAAATTTTTTGAAAAAAAGAGGGGTCATTTTAAATTGCTAAGGCTCAAAATATTCTTGGTCGATTTTCAAAATTCTTATAGTAAATTATTCACAAATTTATAAACTTTAATTTTGATTCAGTAATTTAAAAAATATTAATTTAATAAAAAATAAAAAATATTTGAATGAAAATTTTTGAAAATTTTAAGGTACTTGATTTTTAAAAGGTTATATTTTTAAAAGTAAATATTTGTTTCAAATTTGCTGAATCAAAATTAAAGTATAATGTTTGAAAAAGATATATTCCAAATTTCAACCCTTTAAACTTTATCGGTTTTTGACTTATAGCAATTTGAATACAGGAAATCTTGAAAAACGTTTCATGGAGAAAAACGCATTTAAAGTTTTAAAGACAGATGTTGTTGCCATGACAACAATTGTCAAGAGTGTTAGGTTTTCAAAACAACGCACCACAAAAATTATTACATCTCTAGTTCTAATTAAGATAGAAACAGGATTTAAACGTCATTTTAAGCAGAAAAACGCAGAGAATTTCTTAAAATAATAAAAAAAAATTTCGAAATTTTGACGATTTTTGTGTCCTGGACCCCCTTAAAACAGGAAACAGCGAAATAAAACAAAATAAAAGATGTCGCAAAAAATTGTTCTAAATATATTAATTTGTGATTCAATTTTATCTCTTGATCTCGCACAGTTGCCACAACTTACAAGTAAAAGTGTACAAAATTTAGAAATGTAAAATTAATTCAGAGCGAAAGAACCAGAAAAAATATCACTGCTCGCGCGATTTTGTTCATTCTCGTTTCGTTGAAAAATATCGTCTGTACCAAATATTCGGACATCGTTTTCATTGCGCAAAGAATAAAAATAAGATTTTTTTTTTGAAAAATAATTGGTTTCAAGCATTACTGGTAAAGCAAATGAAAGTAATCGTAATACTCAAACTACATTCCAATTTTTCGAAAACTATTAAATTGTAGCTGATTTAAGTATACTTACTCAGGTGTTTTAGCATGAAACGCTTCTAAATATAACAATAAAGAAATGTTTCATATTGCATTCACTAAACTAATAGATAATGTATAAAATAAAATACACTGCAATCAAATATCTGGAATACAATTCATGTGATGCTTACACAAACACACAAACACAAAATCGAGCATAGAACAGAAAGACGGACAGACAGACAGACTTTCGCAACCAATTCCACTCACTAAATGAAGATAAGTACTCACTGTATCAAATTTCCATGAAAATATCTTAAACCGCGTGGACGTGTATAGGGCACAACATACAGACAGACAGACGGACGGACGGACAGACTGACACCAAACGAGAAAAAGGCGGATTCGGTATCAGAAGGGTCCAAAACGGATAGAAAACTTGAAATGGGTCGAAAATATTGAATGTACAAACAAACACTCCATTCTTATTTATATAGATACACTCGCCTCGCAAACTCTGCAGTCAATTACGTTTTTCCTCTGCATTATCAAGAATGCCAACCAGTGTGTTAAAAGTACTTCTTGCCATTAACTTCTTGTTTGATCCGCAATACTTCGGCGTTCGCAAGATCAGACACACGTGATCGAAGAGTTTGTTCAGAGGGCAAAAATTAAATAGTAATTTTATATTAATTAATTTCAAGCTACATTTAAAAAGTTGCAGGTGGTTGCATTTATGCAAAAAGTTGCATTTACGTTGCGGTTATAACTCACTTACAATCCACCCCATGTAGGGGGAATTTTGGTTTTAGTACTTTACATGCAGCGTAGATCGCGTGAAAAAAAGTTACATTTGTTGCAAAAAGTTGCCCTACTAATAACACAACACCTAACAGGAGTAGAACACAAAATTGAATCATAACATCTGAACATCTCAATGGAATAATGAAATTGAATACTCAAATAATAGCTGAATGGAAATCGTAAGAGTTCCAGACGAGGACACAATAGTAGAATATCTGATTGGACTAAAACAATGGTAAAAACACAACACAACACGAAACGCAATTGAACCACAATGTTGGAATACATTGAAATTCCAGACCTGAACGCTATACTGGACTTCCAAACTGATGCACAACATTGTAACACCATATTCAAACTTATAGTATTTCCAGATTGAAATTGCCGTTGTAGTTCAATTGGAAGAGTAACGGATTAACAACCGGAGGTTCATGAGTTCAAAACTCGGTCCAACCCAAGACCGTGTATGCTGGGGCTAGTTCTCGTTAAATCTGTCGTGGCCTCAAATGTCCTCACGCTGGTTTAGTGTGGAAGTTGGGTTCCAGCTAAGGTGTTGTTCTTGTCATCTGACCGTGCTTCTAAATTACGAGGCGTTGTCATCTGATCCTTCCTTTGGGAATGGACCCGGGACGGTCATTAATAGTCCGTTCTATTGGTTCAGTGTGATTTTAATTTCTTTCCATTACCAGATTAAAATGCAATAGTGGAACACCAAGTTGGAATAATGAGGTAATTGCATACGATGCCAGATCAAACCACAGCTGTGAAACATTATTATAACAACTATTCGAAGAAAAGTGGTTCCAATTCCTTTTATACTAGCTGAATAACCCATCGCTGCTCGGGTTTCAAATATGACCGCGCCATTTTCCTGTGTTAACTCAAATACACAAACTCTGTACAATGTGTTTCCTACCGCGACATTTCCCAGTGTTAACTTAAACACAAACCTTGTAGAACGTGTTTCCTTATTCATGTCCATTTATCGCAGAAAAACAAACTTTATATTTTAAAATTGGGGCTTCGAGGGGCACTTTTAGGATTACCTCTGTGCCAATTTTCATGGCAGCAGATGGGTCTGAAGACAAGTGCAGTGTTCTAAAGTATGTGTACCAAATTGGATGCAATGGGCTGCGAAACTGTAAAAGGCACGTGAAAAAAATACTCGGAGGCGCCAGCAAACATCGAAGCAATTTTCTCACGAATCATTTTTTAATGATTATATATATATATATATATATATATATATTATATATATATATATATATATATATATATATAGGTAGGAAATCAATTACCAACAATTAATTATAGCAACTGCTAGTACTACTAGTAGTAAGTATTAAACGATTGATGATGATAAGACTTACTAGTTTTCCACACCAATAAACATCAGTTTATTTTATACGTAGTACCTTTCTATTCATCTAAAATTAAGTAGTCTCTATATCTAATGTCGTTGAGCAAATGATATATAAATTGTACCTAACCTTATCTCATACTAACATACAAATCTAATCTGTGGCAGTTTTTGGTCAACATAACAAACAAGGGAACTCTTAATTCTTCTTAATTGCTTAAGTCGAAGTTATATAGTAATGAAAATCACTTTTGAGTTTGAAGGAACGATCTAAAGAAACAAATCGTATTAAAGGTGTCATCCCCCAACAACTTCTCAATGAACTGCATATAAATATGTATATATCATAGACAAATAACTGAAAGTGATGTGAATAAGATGAAGTTTTGAGACTCGTTAGGAAAGGATCTGAGTCAGTGTGACTTGTACCAGAATGACGCTGACCACGAAATCCCGTGCCTGCAGTGGAGTCACGAGGCGAACGTGCTCTTTGAACTCAGCGGCAGGTGCTCTTCGAATACTGAGGTATGGCCGGAATGCGATACTACTCAGCTTTCTTTTTCTTCTGCCTTGTTACTTTATTTTCACTTGATCGCTTTCTTTACTCTTCGGTGTTGTCCATCATCAATTCTTTGTACCTGGTGAACTTATTGGATCGCGATCCTCGTTGGAGGCTCGTGTTTTGTCCTCTCTCAAGGAGTCCTCTAATTTCTATTAGCTAGTTCCTGTTTTATAAACACTCAACTAGTAAATCTCGACGCGTCATCTAATTTATGGCATAATAGACACTCCTCGTCGGAGGCTCGCGTTTAGTTCTTTTGTCGAAGAGTCCTCTAATTTCTGTTTCCTAGTTCCTGTTATAATAGACATTCAACTAGTAACTCTCGACGTGTCCTCTAATTTATGTTATAATAGACACTCCCCGTTGAAGGTTATTCTTTTGTCATTCTTTTGTCGACGCATCCTTTAATTTCTATAAATTATTATTCCCTGTTATAATACACTACTAAACTAATAACTCTAGATGTGTCCTCTAATTTTGGTTAGAATAGATACTCCTAATGGGGGCCTCATGTTTTGCCTTTGTCGACGAGTCCTCTAATTTCTATTAACTAGTTCCTGTTATAATAGACACTTAACTAGTAACTATCGGCGTGTCCTTTAATTCCTATCAGCTAGTTCCTGTTACGATGAACATTCAGCTAGTAATTATTTGACGTGTCCTAATTTCTGTAAGGGTGGCTTTGGCCAAGAAAAAGCAACCGGAGTGTTTCGAGTTCGAATACAACCGAAGACCATCGTATACGCGGGGGCTGGTGCGCGTTAAATCTGCCGTGGCCTCAAATGTCGTCACGTTGGCGTGGTGGGGAAGTTTGGAGAATAGGGTGCCAAACAGAAGAGTTGTCCTCGCCATCTGAGCTTGGTTCAAAATTTACGAGATGTTGTCCATGGATCTTTCGCTTTGGGATTGGCCCTTTATGTCGCCAATGGCTCGTTCTGTTGTCCCAGTGCAACGTTAACCTTTACGCTGCGGCGCTTAGATTTTTTCAATCGTCTCACAGAACGGCTCTTTGGCCTGACTCTCCGAGCCTCCCAACCTAATTACCAAACTTGAGCGATAGGATCGTGAGTGGCATTTACGACTGACGCTTTCCTTTCATAGTGTTGTGTGGCGTATCGTTTGGCGTGAGATAGATATCAACGGAGCGAGACCTTCTGCCTTTCCCCAAAAGCGATCGCACCTCATGGTCTACAAGAGGGTACCGAACTAAAGGAGAAACCCTCTAGAAAGTCAGTCGCTGACAGCTCGTAAATGGTGATCGATGCCAGCATTCACTTAACACCTTTCTTTTCACAATTACTTCACATTGTCTGTCTTGTGTCCGGAGAAGCTTGGCAAGAAACCCCAAATCAACTAAACTGACGACTCGATAAAAATCGAGACCACCTGTTTTGTCAAAACCGACAGACGGAAACAACATCCGTCTGAATTCGTGCGTGTAGTTTCCACCGAAACGGGAAAGGTTCCTTTCTCGGTGTTCCTCGAGGGAACAGGAGGTTGCACTAAAAGGTAATTTCCTCCCGAGAGAGGAGTTCCATCACTTTGAATCAGTCACCACCGCGGAGTTGAGCGGCCGTTCAGGAAGACAATTGATTGTGGAAGAAACAATAGACAAGCGGCGGCTTTATTTTTAACTTTCTGCTTCAATTTGGATCTCTCCCTTGCAACTCGAGTGAATTGTCCTCTGTAATTTGCCTCTTTGTGTTTCTCGGATGCCTTCAATTAGGTTAACTGGGCACTACTGGACTGGACTGCAAAACCACTTTCGGAGCAGCTCATCTCGACATAAAAAAAGTATAGAAATTTAAAATAAAGGCCAATAACATAACGGTGGGTTATTTTAAATAATAAATGTTGGTGCAGAAAGAAAAACTTAAAAGCCACGTTAACCGTAAGCACACAGGCCGCAAACCGAGAAGGGAGGTCACTCTCCCAGGTACTGACCGCGATTGGACTGGACGTTTCATTACGAAGCACCTGCTGCAAAAGCAGCTCATCTTCACATCAGAATAGGGCTTAAAGGGAAAAATTTAAAACAGAAATATTGAATTTATAAAAATAAAAATGAATTAAAGGTTGCTGGTTAAAAATATCAACCGCTACTGGAAAGCATAGAGGGCGGCACCTCCGACCGCTAGATCATTTCCTCAGTTGGTCACCCTCCCAAGTAGTGACCGCTTCCGAAGGTGCTTAGCTTTCCGTGATCAAACAGACGGGTGCGAACACCACTGCTATTTGTTGTCAATCTACTGGGAATAGAGAACGACAATGATTAAAATATTGTAAAAAGAAGTTTAAAAGAGAAATTAGTCTTAGCTATTAAAATCCTATGAAACAATTAGGTGTCCAGTCGAGTCGCAAGAAGAGAGCTCGACCCTACGAGTGTGAACGAACGCGATCCGTTAAATGGGATATTGCAAGTTTAATTTGCATGGGTGGTCGAATTAATTGAAATGATGCCATGTGCATCAGGTCCCAATTGAAGCATCCCTCGTTGACGTTTGGGTCTCGGCGGGAAGGTCTGGAGATGTTTTTCCAGAAAGGCACGGGGCCTTTTTTGAGAGCTTTTGACTGATGGGTCATATGCTGGAATTGCTCTCAAAGCTTCATTTGGAACCTGAGGCAAATTTTGGAAGAATTTTGCTGAAGAATGTTGCATAAATTCTGCAATTGTTTAATGTTTAGGTCTGAATGTATGACATCATTTCGGACAAAATAAGGAGCTCCAGTAATATATCGCAATGTGCGGTTCTGGAAGATCTGCAGCTTCTTTAAATTTTGAGCGTTAGTGCCCACCCAGATGTGTGATCCGTAGGTGAGCATAGGTCTAATTATGGCTTTATAGAGGAGTAATTTATTTTGAAGGGAGAGTCTACTCCTTCGGTGCATGAGTGGAAACATCATTGCTTTTGCAATGCTTGCATTTCGCAGTGTGCGAGTAATATGCGCATTCCAAAGCAACTTTGGATCCAGCACAAGACCTAAATACTTGTACGTTTTAACCCAATAAACGGGTGTCCCAAACATTGAGATGGGGGGTATACGGTGTCTTTAAGACTTAAAAAGAAAATCGATTTTTCAATTTTTATCAATTCAGAAAGTGAAATATTCTGGTTATGGGAACCAAATCGGTAAGTTGTGTCGTGGCCACAAACCGTAGTTTCGACGTCAATACTCGGGCCTGATGTTGGATTGTGGAAGGACTGAAGCAGACGTTTGAAGTTGGTTGGTTGGTGACCCCCTCACCTCCCGACTTTTGCCAGGTTAACCTTTAGACTACGGTTGCTACATCAGTTGTACCACGATCGCGCCAAGAAAGAATTTAGGCAATGGCCAATACATCACTTGTACCTAGAAAGTTATAAAAATAGAGCCAAGAAAGATTCTAGACTACGACCGTTACAGCAGTTGTACCTCGAAACTTATAAGAATCGAGCCAAGAAAGAATCACGATTTTTACAACTATAGACGTAGTCAAAATGTTAAAGGGCTGACTCGTCACCCACTCAAAAGTCGACTGAACCCGCCAAAGGAAACCGATGTAGCCCCGGTGTTGACCAGACTTCTTACAATACATTTGACAAGCATTTTACATGAGTAATACATACTATTGATAATCCATATTATACATCCTTTTATAATCCTGATTGTACATCCTTTTGATAATCCTAATTATACATCCTTTTGATAATACATTTGAGACATGGGCCGGTAGAGTCTCCCTAACTGCTTTTGCACGTACTTTGATTTTAGTATAGTTTGCCTCTTTTGGCAATGATTATATAGTATCTCCAACTTTGAATTCTAATGTCAGATGCTGTCCTGCTTTTCCCTCAGCCTCACGTACACAAAGTTGATTTAAGGCAGTAAGTCATTTCTGACTAACTAAATTAATCTAAAATTAGGCAGTAATACGGATAATTGCATTATATATGACAGCAAAAAGACAGAAACAATAATACTGACAATATAATACATATGTATACTTCTAGAATCTTCTAATTGTTATTTCGTGATAGTGTTAATGTTTTCCATTAAGAATTTCATTACATTTGTTATTTTTATTTGAGCCTGATTGTTGATGATTATTTAAGAAATTTCGCCAATTTATAAGTGAAATATTATAGTTCTATGTCACTTGGGTAAAATACTTTTGGTACAAAATGCATAGGTTGAATCAGAAAAATGCGTACAAGTCCTTGTAAATATTTGTTTTGTAGATTAAGTTAATGTAAATTCAACTAAAATATTGCATAATTTTAAAATATTAGTCTGAGTTTCTTATATTTACGGCGACGTGTCGAATTTGTAGTTTTGAACTAGAAAAGACAACACATTTATATCTAGAAATTGAAGAGTTTCTATATATAGCTCTATAGTGGACTGTATTTTATCTAACACAATTTGTTGTACAAAACAATGTTTATTGGCAACAAACTTAACAAGGTTGTGGATGGACCACTCTCCTTAAGGCCAAGGAAGCCTGGTTCTCGTTAGGGCTAAGGAAGCTTCATCAGGTCTAAGAGAGTACCTCTCTCCTCCGTGTCTCAACCCTGAAAGTCGCTCACACAGCGCCCTCTACAATATATGGGAGACAACACTCCCCTCGCTCACACAACGCCCTTTACAATATATGAGAGATTTAAGAATTACTTTTCTGAATAAGTATGCGTATTTAGAACACGTGAATATGAAACAAGTATATTCGTATTTAGGCTCACTTCTTATTGGTATTTTTAGCTCCAGAAAGGACACAAATCTCAAATCTTTTCGTATTATGTAGGTGGAGTCTGAAAAAAAAATTTCCAGTTTCCATAATGGCACAATATATAGCCACTTCAGAGAACTTGAATTATTTCTCCGCCTGAATAGTTCCTTTCATACGGCACTTTTCCATGGTGGGAAAAAAATTCCGTGGAGCAAAAAAAAAAGAGCCCGTCCACTCAAGGGTAGGAATAAAAGGCCCTTGTAAGAGGAAGGAATTGTCTCCTTCGGCATGCTCTGTCGAGGTGTTTGACCATAGTGTCGTCTGTGCATGACACACCGGCCCCCACTCACAAATCACAGTGAGTCAGGAATTCGTGTCACTTTCTAGTCCTTCTCGTCTTTCCTCTCCCTCTTTTACTTTTCGAGGAATATGAGAGTCAATGTTTTTTTTTGTCGGTTCTCGTGTTCGATTTTCTGGAATGGGTGTGGTATCGGGGAAATGTTCCACGGTTGGTTGGATTTGGGGTTTTATTGCGCAAGGGCCGTACTGGGGGGCAAGATGCGCCAAACGAAGACAGATGATGTCAAGCAAAAAAACGTAAAAAGGGGGAGGAGAAAGACTGCTTTGGCATTTATCGCAACCCCCCATGTCTAACAAAGACAAAAAATTCCATCGGTTGGTTGGTTTTTTTGGGGGTCAACTAAAAGGTAGCCAGCGCAGTGGGCATACCTAATGAGCCACGAAATTTTTGTACGTAACGTGGTTTGGTGAAATTTCTAAAGCCGGAAAATCGGAATCGCCTATATTGGTAGAAGCTGAGTATTGGCATTGTAACGTAGTGGGCCGAGTGGTGTGCCTTTCAACAAAATGAAACAGACTAGTTTGCAAACTTGCATTTATTTTGCAAATAATTATGTTTACACTAATTACACTGCATCCCTGTGTCATGGGTGGTGCGAAACAGGCAGAAACTTAACAGCCGCGGCCTCAGAAACGAGCACCGCAAAACAAAAAAACCTATGTTCTCTTCGAGCTCTGCAACCGATCTCCCTGTGTCGCCAGACCCCCCATTACGCCAGCCACAAATCACTGGCTCCCCAAAACAAACGGGACAGCTGTTGCGACATTCATCAGCAGGGCTCGGGCATATGTTTCAGAAATCCTCGTACAAAGGTCAGTATTCTGCGTTTGCGACGACACAGCATCAAACTTTTGAAAAAGCACTTTGAAATTCAGAAAAATGTATTAATGAATATCAAAGTGTTTTTTCAAAAATTTGATGCCTTTACTCAGCTTTTACCACCACAGGCGATTCCGATTTAAAAATCATAAAAAATCCACCCATCCTACTGATTAGCCCAAAACATGACCGTCCAGTGACAAAACCAACCAATCGATGATCTGAAGAAAACAAACCGGTATTTTCCTCTTGATCCTCCGTTGGTGCCAGACATTGTTGAAGCTTTTGTTCAAAAATTACCTCGAATAAGCGAAAGCCCAATGAACCAGAACTGACCGCATCAGTTTCATTCCCCGAGGCGTAATCGGTTTCAATCCGCCGCAGTCATCATGCTCTCGGAATAGCGGATATCGCACTCCTAGTCTTCCTCCACAATCAAGATGCTGTTCGTCCTTGAAGGTTCGCGAAGTACTGGAACAATGACTCGAGAACTGACTCACTCCCCCGACGAGCGTTTCGTGACAGGACAAAGCCGTGAAAGCGCATTGTTACCTCTCGCTCGGTGGCCTTGTTCTTCCGAGATGACAGCCCTTCTTTCGAAGCGACAGTGGATCGGGCACCGTGAGGGAGTCGTGAAAACAAACAAGATGCGGACTATGCGGACTTTTTCTCGATGGTTGGTTCCGAGTTTTAACCCTCCAAGTGGTTTGAACGAGATATCTCGTTCATCAAATCTGACCAATATTGCTCATGGATCATCTGGTCATCAAGATACACTCTATAACAAAAAATATCAAACCACCAAGAAAAAGTTGTACAGGAGTTGTGCCGGGCTCGATCCACTTGTACGCTGACTGGGGACGTATAGTTTTTAATGACGAATCCCGTTTCCAACTGTGTCCTGACGACAACCTCAGACGTGTGTCAAGACGTCCAACCCTTACTATCGCACGCCACACATGCACACAACTGGGCGTTAGGATCTGGGGTGCCATCTCCTTTGATAGCCGGATCCTTTTGGTCTGGTACAGTGTCTCATCTCGGATAACCTGGCGGACCTAGAGTACCTATATAATAAGAGTGGCGACAAGGGACCCAATTTGGCCCAATGCGCATGTGCGGCAGCCATTTTTCTGCCAGAATCGTCTCAAAGCGTCTTTAATGACGAATCCCGTTTCCAACTGTGTCCTGACGACAACCTCAGACGCGTGTCAAGACGTCCAACCCTTACTATCGCACGCCACACATGCGCACAACTGTGCTTTAGAATCTGGGGTGCCATCTCCTTTGATAGCCGGATCCTTTTGGTCTGGTACAGTGTCTCATCTCGGATAACCTGGCGCACCTAGAGTGCCTATATAATAAGAGTGGCGACAAGGGACCCAATTTGGCCCAATGCGCATGTGCGGCAGCCATTTTTCTACCAGAATCGTCTCAAAGAAGGTTGATGGGTGAATTAATATATCATTTCAGGGAGAACAAAAAGCATATGTTTGTTATGATATGGATACGTTCGGTATAAATGAATCATATAAATGCTCAATTACATGCGTAATTGATGAGATGGATTGCACAATGAGCTAACTTAGATTGCGGGAAACACCACGTTGTTCAAAATAGCTATTTACTTTAAAAAATCTTCAAATTTATACCAACAAAACACTAAAATAATAATAAATAAACATTCTAGAACACGAAATGGAACACGAATAAGCTATATTTTCTTTTATATTTAATGTACACACGTTTTTCTCGAACACACAAAACGTTCCCATGTTTAGTCTACGGGAGCTCGGAAAAGACCGTCTCGGGCGGTAGAAAAGGTCTCTAAGCCAATCAGACAGTGTTTCCCGTATGTCGCCACTCTTATTATATAGGCACTCTAGGCGCACCTAGCGCGCCTCTCATGTGCCTGGCTCTTCTTTCGTTTTCTCATTCGAGGCTTTCCCTGCTAATCCGGTGTGGGTTTTAAATAACTCGGTACGGAGAGGACTGCTTCCACTCAGAGAGAGGGATAGAGAGAGAGAGAGGTACAGTGTCTCACGACACTAGACACGGTATTAATTAGTTAGCTAGGACCCTTTTGGTAGTCATTTTTGGCAGACTTATAGCACAGCAGTACGTAGACGACATTCTACGACCGGTTGTGTTACCGGTTTTTTTGCGACACCACGGACTTACTTTTCAATAGGATAATGCCCGGCCGCACACTTCACATGTTGCTATGAATTGTCTTGTAGCTTTCCCAATACTTCCTTGGCCAGCTAGGTCTCCTGATCTCTCTCCCATAGAGTATGTTTGGGACGTTATGGGAAGGTGAATGCAACCATCCCGGAATGTTAACCTTTTAGCCCTACAGTTGGAGGTAATGTGGCCACAAATTCCGCAAGACATCATCCGGGAACTTTTTCAGTCTATGCCACGCCGGGTGATGCATCTAGGCCAGAGGTGGACCAAATCCCTCATTGACTTCCTCCCTTTGTAACGGTTAAACTCTGAAATAAATCATTCAATCGTTCTGAAATTTTAATCGTTTGTTTTTCTATGTATGTTCTTCACATCCACCCATTTTCAATCGCAATCGGCCTAGTCCTTCTCGGTGCGTCGATTTTTTTGTTATAGAGTTTATTACCGAATTTTTGATTGGTGATGAGATCAAAAATTGGCCAGTTTTCTTTTTACGAGAGACGAAGCGATCTTGATGGACGAGATATCTCGTCCATCAAGATCTGGTCAGTTTTGCTTATGACTAAGACACGTCGTCAGAACAACCACCAGGCGGTTGAACGCTGCACCCCTGAAGACCGGTAAAACAAAATTGAGCCATTGTCGTCCAAATGGGAATTTGAAAAAAAACACACAATTCTGACCATTACGTTAACCGATGCACCAATCTCGATTGAAATCAATATTTGTCATAATCCATCATACGCCCACTACTGGACTATTCGAGACAGTCTTCAAAGGCTGTTCAACCTCCTCGCTGCAAAATTCTCTTTGTCTCAGACTCGAGATGAGTGACATCCACCCCTTGAAGGTCTAGGAAACATAAGACTAGCGATCATTAGAACGAAATTGATCTGAGAACCCCACCTGTCTGTACGAAAAAGAGGAAAATCGTCGTATCTGAGCTCTCGGCTCATTACGCGCGTAATGGTTTCGACCAATAAGAGGGCAGAGACGCTAATTTACAACGGAATTCTCACATTAGCAGGACCATCCTACAGGAATGCTTGCGTGCTTCGAATTATTCAATTAGTTCGGACAGTTCGTGAACCCTAGTCTTGGATTGCTGCGCATGCGTTGTGGAGGTGACGTAATTGTTTGGGCCGATCGACATCGACAGAATTCGAGTCAATCTGGTGGGCCGCGATGGCCCGGTTGCATATTACCAACCTTTACCTGGAATAGAAGACAAGGGGAAATTTTAAGCCCTCTGATTCGTTGCTATATCACTCCGAGATCTATGACGTCACTCACCCATAGTGCGCACTGCGCATGTGTGAAAAGTATCACTATTTACTTGCAATGTTTGCGAAAAAAAAAGTTGAAACTGCTTCGACCGAAAATAGAATACTAATAAAAAAGAAAGCGATGGCTTTTAGATGATTAACAAGCGACATTTCAACGGCTTGTGCCATGTACTCGTAATTTGATCGTAAATGTTTTGTGTTTAGTTTTAATTCCAGTATAGATTCTACACGCATGATTAAAAAGTAATCCATTTTCGAACTTTAAAAAGGACACTTGGGACCTTGAACAGAATAGAAGGCGGAAAAGGGGGAGTTTTTCGTTATTTCTGAGTACCTTTTGTATAGATTCGTTATTTATGTTGCAGAGGTCTTGTCACCGGTTTTCAGTTCAAGTAGAAACTACCCAGTAATGAGTAATGACAGAGTCCATGTGAAGCATCGCCATTAATGATGATCTCAAGTAGTGACGTCATAGTCGACAGTTTGAAACCAACGAATCAGCGGGCTAAAAATTTCCCCATGTCTTCTATTCCAGGTAAAGGTTGTTAATATGCGGCCCGGTTAGAAGAGTAACGGACTTGCAAAGACCGTCGTGTACAAGAGGGCTGGTGCGTTCTGCAAATCTGTCGTGGCCTCAAATGTCCTCACTTTCAGAGTGACCGAGCGATGTCTCAATTGATTGACAGTGTGTGTATGTGTAGCAGTGGCCAAGAACAGAGGTCACTGCACACCTGACATGGACATTGCAATGCAATATAAAGCTTCAATGTACACGCCGCACCGTCCAGTGAAAACCACGTCTGACTCCTCCGAATTGTACCCGTTGGGTTGGTGTGGAAGTTTGGAGAGTGGGGTTCCAGCTCAGATGTTGCTTCGTCATCTGACCGTGGTTCAAAATTACGAGGTGTTGTCCTCGGATCGTTCCCTTAAGGGATTGATCCCGGACCGTCGTCCATAGCCCGTTGTGTTGCTCTAGTACGACGTTAACTAAAATTACCATTACCATTACCTCCGAATTGTAAAACAATTCTATTCTTACTGATGTTATTTTTCAGTATTCCTACCCAATATTTCATATTCTTAATAGCATCAGAACACAAGCAATGTCTTCCATCGCCGCTAATTCCACTAGAACCTGTAGCAACTAGAACTGTTATTGTACTATGTGCTTATAACTCTCTCTGTCGGGTGTATCTGCTTCGTTATCAACGTGTGGAAAAGGAATCTACACTCACGTTGGCATGGCGTGTAAATTTTGAGAGTGGTGTGCCAGCCCATCTATGACCTCGTCATGTGACTAGTTCAAAATAGGGATGCGACATCGATGTCGATTTTTTTCAAAACATCGATGTATTTACCAATTGATTTATTGGAGCCGATGTTTGTTTAACATCGATGTTTTCACAGTGTCGATCTTTAGACGTTGTCGATGTTTTATTTTTGAATGAAAAAGCACCATGCAAACTAACCGTGCAACTAAGTATTTGTCAGTGATGGCGACATCCTTTCACTGAGAAAGTTTTTTCCCTAACTGGTGGGATAGTTAATGAAAAAAGAAGTTGGCTTAAGGTGTCGAGAATTTTAACAATTTTCTTTTTTTACAAACTGTAAATAAAAAATAAGTTTGTTGTTTCCATCCCCATAAGTTGATAAATAATTAATAATAACAAACAATAATTATTGTTATGTACCTACCTAATTATACTTATATTAAGTAGTACCTATGCCAAATGGTTATAAAGATAATTTTCTTTCATATAAATTAATTTTATATAGAGTTAATTGTTCTTATTAATTTTTTTACTTCGTTTTGGCACTTTAAAAAATCACGTTAATGCAAATCTTCACGGCAAATGACAAATTAAATCTCCTCCTTCCCCCGGCTAACATTAATGTTTGAGGTTGCTAACCCAGTTTTAAGAAATGGGGGGAAAAGTTTAAATGCAATGATATTTAAAAACTTCGATATTTAAAAACATCGATGGTTTTTGGGCGATGTTTTTTCAACATCGATGTTTTAATTTTGAACATCAATGTTACGAAACATCGATGTTTTGCTGTCTATGTCGCATCCGTAGTTCAAAATGGCGCAGTGTTATTCTCGGATCTTTTGCTACGGAAGTTGATTCCGGACCGTCGCCAATAGCTCATTGTGTTGCTCCGGTGCGACGTTAATTAAATACCTACCAACCATGGCAGAAGTCAAACTGGAAGCAATCCTTGAAAACGGAGCGATTTCCCGAAGCGACGCATCCATCCAATTTGCATCCGTCTTCAATTTCATTATGCCATTGTCTATTTTTAGCAACTCATTAAACCCGGCCATCTGTAAAAACCGCGGCTCATTATGCAGCATGCTCCGTCCTTTTGATGGAACGGTAAAAAATGAATCGATGTTACTGCTCATCATCGATGAACAATGCGCAAATGAGACAGAAACGTAGCACGGGAGGCGCATCGGAAACGACGCATCTTGAGTTTGCCGTCTCATAAAACCTCCTAATCGTTCCGATGTTTAGGATTAAACGCTTCAATGCCGAATGTGTTGCTTCATCGCTTCTGGGTATTTACGGGGTGTTTTTATCAAAAGCCTTTTTCACTGCCTTGATTAGAGGTGCTTTTTTTTTTTAGTTTGACGAGTCTTCAGAGAAAGGGAGAGCGAATTTTGAAGGTAAAGTGACTTGTTTGCGCCAGGATCAATATGTATAGTGGTTAAGGTATTAGCCTCTAGATCGGAAGGCTCCTGGTTCGAATTCGGGTTCGGGCATTGATGTTGTAAGCTTATGGTGTAGAGGCGCTGTTACACCTTAAATCTGTCGTGGCCCAAAGTCCTCACGTTGGGTTGGTGTGGAAGTTTGGAGAGTGTGTTGCCAGCTCAGGTGTAGCTTCGTCATCTGACTGTGGTTCAAAATAACGAGTCGTTGTCCTCGGAATTTCCCCTTTAGGGATTGATCCCAGACCTAAATATTGCCAATTACCAATATGTTTTCCTGAATGAAATGACCCCGCTTTAGCCGGAATGGTAATAATTGGTAATTTTTAGTTAACGTCGTCCTAGGACAACACAACGGGCTATTTACGACAGTCCTGGATCAATCCCCTAAGGGAAAGATCAGTGAACACCACCACATCATTGTGAACCACGGTCCGTTGACGAGGCAACACCTGAGTTGGCACCCCCACTCTCTAAACAACTACACCAACCCAAAGTGAGGTTTTTCGGCCACGACAGATTTAAGATGCACCAGCCGCCTCTACACCATACGCTTACAAACATCCACGCACTGACCCGTTTTCGACCCAGGAACCTTCCAACCAAAATCCGTCGGGTATAAAGGTGGCTGGTGGACGTTAAATCTGTCATGGCCTAAATGTCCTCACGTTGGCGTACTCGCTCCAGCCGCCTCTACGCCATACTCTTACAAGCATCCATGCATTAAGCCGGATTCGAACAAGGAACCTTAAAATCTGGAGACTTACACCTTAACCACCAGACCGGTTGATCAACCAAATGGAAGAGTAACGGATTAGCAAACCTGAGGGGTGCGAGTTCTAATCCAAACAAGGACCATCGTTTACGTTAAATCTGTTATGGTCTCAAATGTCCTCACGTTAGCGTGACGTGGAATTTAGGAGACTGAGTCAGGTGTCAACTTCATCATCTGGTTGAATAATACGAGGCGTTGGCCTTGGATCTTACCCTTCGGGATGGATCCCGGGCCGTCACCGCTGACCAACCGTTCTTGTGGTTAAGGTGATAACCTTTAGAACGGAAGATTCCTTGTTCGAATTCGGGTCAGTGTATGGATGTTTGTAAGCGTATGGTGTAGAGGCGGCTGGTGCACCTGAAATCTGCCGTGGCCGAAAATCCTCACGTTGGTTTGGTGTGGAAGTTTGGAGAATCGGTTACCAGCTCAGGTGTTGCCTCGTCATCTGACCGTGGCTCAAAAGGACGTGTTGTTCTCGGATCCTTCCCTTAGTGTATTGATCCCGGACCGTCGTGAAAAGCCCGTTGTGTTGCTCTAGTACGTCGTTTATTAAAAATTGCTCCAGGGCGACGATAGTTCAACTACCTCTTTTTTGTAAATGTAGTTCTGGTACAGTGACTCCAAACAAATGTGTGGGCAACATTGGATCAAAGTGGAGCTATTGCTTCGATGACTAAGTATTCAACTGTTTCACTTTCACAGTTTGTAGAAATACTTAGTATTATCCTGTCCATAAATAAATAAATCCGTGTGCGCAGCTTTGCACCTTAAAACCTCAACAACCAACAAACATTTCTTCACCTTTGGGTTATATTCCTTACGTTACTTTTTGGAGTTTGGCTGGCGAATGTAACGTACGTGGAGACTAATGTTTATGGACCATTCAGTGAGACTAAAAGTCTTCGTCATGACAGTGCTGTAATGGCCATTAGGTTGACACGTAATGTAGAATGTTGTATGAGTGGGATAATACCGTGCAAGAGGGGATTATGTTCGCTTCTTCATCGATGTCATCACGGTTTACAGCTTCACCACGTCACAGTCTAATGCCTGGGGACCAAATGTGTGAATCGTGCTGTCACTCCCCCAGTAACGCGTTGTTCCTGGTATCGAAATCGATGGATCGATTTTCCTTTTCGATCCCGATTCCTCCCAGAGTGTGTCCTTTAGTGTCAGCAAAACTTTCAATGAGTGTGTTTGTTCGTTACTCTTGACAGGGTCTGTCTTGTGTTTGGCACAGCTTGGCCTACTGGGCACTGCGCAATAAAAGTCTATATAGCCAACCCGAATGGGATGCCAGATCTCGTCATATGACCTTGATTTAATATTACGTAGCGTCGACCTCGGATCTTTCGCTTTGGGTTGGGTCGCGTACCGTCGCCATTATCCCGCTGTGTTGCTCAAGTGCGACGTTAATTAAAATACCTACGTCCTTGTCAAGTAATGGACATAAACATAAAATGGAAGTTTTACTGACACTCGTAAGGTAGGTAGGTAATAGCCGCACCTGGGGCAACACAACGGGCTATTGGAGACGGTCTTGACACAGAAATGAAAAATAGACCCAGTGGAGGATCAGAACCTGCACTGCCTACAGCTCGCAGGTTGCAAGAACTCTTGGCATTCCCAATCATATTGAGCCACGACGAACCCTTGTGAAATGGGCACCATGAAAAAGAACATATTCCACACACTGCAATTGCCTTCCTTTAGCATGGCCGCCGTAGCAGGTTGGTATTTTAATTAACGTCGTATTGGAGCACAACACAGTGGGCTGTACCGGATGAAATGGTGTGGTGACAAAATTTTGAAATGGTAGCGTAAAGGATTAAGATCTTTGGTTTTCACCACTAGAACATTTATTCTAACATCCTACAGCATAGAAGATATTTACAGCAATGTTTCAGATATTTGGGACAAGAAGGGTACGGAAAGTGAGCGAGCGTGTTTTCGCTCTCAGGTCTCTGTGGAAAATTCTAACGTCTTTCAGGTCGCCTTTGAACTGAAAAACCAGATGTCGATAAAATTTTGAGTGTTTTAAGAACAAGGGTCTTGAGATTGATGAGATCGTGATGTCAGGGTAACGTCAGATGAAGAGTGTTTGTTTCAAGTGACCAGATCTTTGTGACCGATGCAATGTCAAATGAAGTGCTGTAATAGTATTTCTAGGGTTAGTTATGAACATTGGATCAATTGAAAGGAGTTTTATGATCTCCATTTAGGGAATTCTGGAATACATCTGCTTTGTATCGGCTTGATCAGAGAAGAGTGGTACAATTAGCTGCATAGGGCTTTTGACTTCGGTCCGGGGCCAATCCTCTAAGGGAAAGATCCGAGGATAACACCACGGGATTTTGTACCGCGGGTTGCTCGTTTGGAAGAGTAACGGTCAAGCAACCGGAGGGTTGAGAGTTCGAATCCAACGAAAGACCACCGTGTTCAAAGGGGGCTGGTGCACGTCAAATCTATCGTGGCATCAAACGTCCTCCCGCTGCCATGGCGTGGACATTTTAAGAATGAGGTGCCACCTCAGGTGTAACTTCGTGATCTGATCGTGGTTAAAAAGTACGTGGTGGTTTCTTCGGATATTGACTTTCGGGTTGATCCCGGACAGCTCGTTGTGTTGCTCCAGTGCGAAGTTAATTAAAAATATCTAACATCTCTTTACCACAAAAGCATCTTCTAAAAAAGGAATAGTCTGCAATGATTCGATATCGACACTTTGCGGCATTAGCATCTAATTTTCGATCCTTTCGTTTTCTATTTCCCTACTGAACCGTTAATTGCTCTCCCTATCGGGAGAGGGCCGTTTCTGCAGGGGAGCGTTGCCATTCGCGCAAACACAATTCCGCGTTCCGTTGCTCGCCCCAAGGACCATCGATCCCCAGCTCCGGCGATAGCAAATCGAACAGAAATATTTCGCTTCGAACCTCTCCAGGAAATCGAATGATAGTAAACTTGACCACTGGCGGTGCTGGCAGAGTAATGAACTATAACGGTCATTCCCAGACCCCCCTCCTGCTCCACCCCGGGGCTGAGTAATTTATGTCGGATACCAGTGGAGTGGTAGTGGTGGTGGTATTGATTTTTTGGGTTCGCTCCTCTGGTACCGGTGTACTTCAGTAGCTTTTTTTGTTTGTGGTCTGTTGCTGGCATTTTTTGTTGTTGATCTCGGTTGTTTATGTTGACTTGTTCCTTGAACTCTAAAGGGGCGGCAGGGGCTGTGACTCCGGGCGGCAGTGTGTAAAGGAGTGGTATTTCAGAGATGCCTGTTAAAAAAGTGGTTTTCTTGGTAAAAGTGCGATTCTGTTTCAATATTTCATCATTTTAGGCAGGATTTTGTTCCTGTCACAAATATTTCCATCTGTTAAACGCGTGATGTAAATGCTTTCTACACTTCATTATTAGATGAGCAGATACGTAGATATTTTGATTAACGTCGCACTGGAGTTGCGCATAGGGCTATTGGCGACGGTCCGGAATCACCTCCCGAAGGGAAAGATCCTAGGACAACGCCTCGTAATTGTAAACCACGGTCGGATGACAAGGTAATGGTAGTGGTAATTTTAGTTAACGTCGTACTAGAGCAACACAACGGGCTATTGACGACGGTACGGGATCAGACCCTTAAGGGGAAAATCCGAGGACAACACCTCGTAATTTTGAACCACGGTCAGATGACGAAGCAACACCTGAGCTGGCACCCCAGTCTTCAAACTTCCACAGCACGCCAACATGAGGACATTTGAGGCCATGTCAGATTTAACGTCCTCCAGCCACCTTTATACCTGACGGTTTTTGGTTGGAAGGTTCCTGGGTCGAAACCGGGTCAGTGCATGTATTTCTGTAAGCGTAAGGTGTAGAGACGGCTGATGCATCTTAAATCTGTTGTGACCAAAAGTCCTCACTTTGGGTTGGTGTGGAAGTTTAGAGAGTGGGGTGCCATCTCAGGTTGGACGTGGTTCACAATGACGTGGTGTTGTTCTCGGATCTTTCCCTTAGGGGATTGATCCAGGACCGTCGTCAATAGCCCGTTGTGTTACTCGAGTATGACGTTAATTAAAAATTAGCAGATTATGAAATTATCGCTGCTTAAGTTTCGAAAATCGTTCTGTTGATTTGTCTGACCAAAAGATCAATTTCGGGTGGAAATTAAAAACTGACGAAATCAGACTGCTGTGAATTGCAAAAGTCAGTATCAACATAATTGATCGGGGTTATCGAAACTGCTTACGTTGTTGATATACACTATCAGAGTTAATCTGATATCATATTTGACGACGGGTGTCCAATTTGAATAATTTGAATAATTCCAATCGTTATCTTTCTCATTTCAACAGCACACGTTTTTGATTGACGAGTGATATTTTCTGACTTTTATGATTCATACTGTAAGTTTGACTACAAAATTTTCAATTATTTCCTCCTATAGTAGTTCATTTATATTTTAAGTAATGATCTAAATCGAAATAATAAAATTCATTAAAAGAGGTTATAATATTTAATAAAGCAGAGATAACAAAATTTAACAAGACATAACAAATTTTAAATAAAATAGAGATAATAAAATTTGATACAGTAAAAACTGCCGCGATGAGCCAAAATTTTCCATAATCGAATTTGTCACTCTGAATCGGTTTTTGTCCAAAAATATATCAAGATTGCTATATATCCATATATATTTATATAAAAAAGGATGTGTGTGTATTCTCTATACAAATCTACACCGTTCGACCCATCCACATCTAATTTGGCACACTTACTTTGAAACACTGCGGAAAACATAGGCTATTTCTTTTCTGACTTCAAACCCATCTGTAACCATGAAAATTGGCTCACATGTAGTCCTAAAAGTGGTCCTGGAAGCCACCATTTTAACATATCAAGTGAGCCGCGGTAGCTCAGTCAGTAGAGCGTCGGGCTCGCATCAGAAGGGTTGTGGGTTCTGTCCTCGGCGGAGCCTGCAATTCTGATGATTGTGAGATCGGCGCTTCGACCTGGCTAAAGACCGTCGTGTTCACTCATGGTGACTGGGGCACGTTAAATAGGGCGTGGTCACAAAGTCCCCCATTTTCCCATACCAAATCAATACCTCTGGGGGTATCTGATCAGAGGGTTATTGGCCTCTGATTGGTATCTAAATTACGATATGTGTGAGTGAATGGATGTATGAAAGGGACCTTCCTGTAAAACGGATGTGTCATGTATGTCGAGCAAAGTCGGACTTCCTCCCAATGGGGCTCAATAACATGGAAGGCGCACCCCCTCGCCTCTTGCCGTCTTTTACGGGCCTGGCACTCCTCTGGTCTGCCAGTGTAGGCATTAGAAACAACAACAACATATCAAGTTTGTTTTTTTGCAATATATGGGCATGGACAAGGAAACACGTTCTACAGGGTTTGTGTATTTGAGTTAACACAGGGAAATTTCGTGCTCATGTTTTAAACTCGAGCAACGCCGGGTTATTCAGCTAGTTTTCAATAAAACGTTTATTATTATTTTATGAAATATCCAAACATAGACCTAATTAAATAGACGAATCTTAGGGCTAAGTCTGTTCTCGAGAAGTGATTGGTCACGTAGACTAAAAAATCGGCGTGGGCCGATAGACTGGCAGAGCAAACTAGAGTATTTCATGACGTCCGTTAGTTAGTGTTGCATCGGGGTTCGTTCTTTCTTCCGATGCCACAATTGTCGCGATAGACCTGTACAGACTCTTGTCGCGAGGTGGCGTAACGAACAGTGACGTAACGCCAAAGAGGAAGTGTACCCTGCTAGGCAAAGTTTTGAAGGAGTTCAAAGTTGAAAATAAAGCGTGTTACAGTCCACGTGTGTCTTTTCTGAGCTAATGAGAAACTAGACCAGTTTGTAGGCGCGTAATAGCAACCTGAAGATTCCAAACTCAATGCTCTCAAAAAAATCTCGTGAACTCAAATGTCCCCACGTTTACAAGAGGTTAGACTTTGAACTTCGAGGACGTGAGTGATTGAATCTGTTAATCATTTCCGTTCTCGTTTGCTCATTGGTTGGACGGATACGAACACGGAGTGCCGTTTCGGATTCACCGACGCACATGTGTAAATGAGCCTTCTGATGTGAAATGCGAGAAACGACATTTCGATAAGACGACGATTGTTTTTTCTATGAAACTTTGTATTTTCTGCACATCAACTAAAGAAATGTTGCTCAGATGCTATATCCGGGGCTGCTAGTTTGAATTCTTTTAACTTTTTTCCCCGTTAAAAACACGTAAAAAGAGTGAGTTTTAAGTTAACCCTTCAAGTGATTTCGACGAGATATCTCGTTCATCAAGACCTCACCAATTTTGTTAATGACGAGATATTGTCATTAAGATATTGCAGAAATTTTGATGTTGAGATCAAGATCTGGTCCGTTTTTCTTTTGCCACAATATCTCTTCTATCAGATCTAATCAGTTTTCTTCTGACACTATATCTCTTCTGTCAAATCTGGAAAGTTTTCTTATAGTGACAAGATATATCTTTCATCAAGATCTGATCAAATTTCTTCTGACAAGATATCTGTTCTATCAGATCTGGTCAATTTTCTTCTAACGACAAGATATCTCTTTCTTCAAGATCTGATCAAATTTCTTCTGACAAGATATCTGTTCTATCAGATCTGATCAATTTGTTTCTAACGACAAGATATCTCTTTCTTCAAGATCTGATCAAATTTCTTCTGACAAGATATCTGTTATATCAGATCTGGTCAATTTGTTTCTAAAGACAAGATATCTCTTTCTTCAAGATCTGATCAAATTTCTTCTGACAAGATATCTGTTATATCAGATCTGATCAATTTGTTTCTAACGACAAGATATCTCTTTCTTCAAGATCTGATCAAATTTCTTCTGACAAGATATCTGTTCTATCAGATCTGATCAATTTGTTTCTAACGACAAGATATCTCTTTCTTCAAGATCTGATCAAATTTCTTCTGACAAGATATCTGTTCTATCAGATCTGATCAATTTGTTTCTAACGACAAGATATCTCTTTCTTCAAGATCTGATCAAATTTCTTCTGACAAGATATCTGTTCTATCAGATCTGGTCAATTTGTTTCTAACGACAAGATATCTCTTTCTTTAAGATCTGATCAAATTTCTTCTGACAAGATATCTGTTCTATCAGATCTGGTCAATTTGTTTCTAACGACAAGATATCTCTTTCTTCAAGATCTGATCAAATTTCTTCTGACAAGATATCTGTTCTATCAGATCTGGTCAATTTGTTTCTAACGACAAGATATCTCTTTCTTCAAGATCTGATCAAATTTCTTCTGACAAGATATCTGTTCTATCAGATCTGGTCAATTTGTTTCTAACGACAAGATATCTCTTTCTTCAAGATCTGATCAAATTTCTTCTGACAAGATATCTGTTCTATCAGATCTGGTCAATTTGTTTCTAACGACAAGATATCTCTTTCTTCAAGATCTGATCAAATTTCTTCTGACAAGATATCTGTTCTATCAGATCTGGTCAATTTGTTTCTAACGACAAGATATCTCTTTCTTCAAGATCTGATCAAATTTCTTCTGACAAGATATCTGTTCTATCAGATCTGGTCAATTTGTTTCTAACGACAAGATATCTCTTTCTTCAAGATCTGATCAAATTTCTTCTGACAAGATATCTGTTCTATCAGATCTGGTCAATTTGTTTCTAACGACAAGATATCTCTTTCTTCAAGATCTGATCAAATTTCTTCTGACAAGATATCTGTTCTATCAGATCTGGTCAATTTGTTTCTAACGACAAGATATCTCTTTCTTCAAGATCTGATCAAATTTCTTCTGACAAGATATCTGTTCTATCAGATCTGGTCAATTTGTTTCTAACGACAAGATATCTCTTTCTTCAAGAGATCTGATCAAATTTCTTCTGACAAGATATCTGTTCTATCAGATCTGGTCAATTTGTTTCTAACGACAAGATATCTCTTTCTTCAAGATCTGATCAAATTTCTTCTGACAAGATATCTGTTCTATCAGATCTGGTCAATTTGTTTCTAACGACAAGATATCTCTTTCTTCAAGATCTGATCAAATTTCTTCTGACAAGATATCTGTTCTATCAGATCTGGTCAATTTGTTTCTAACGACAAGATATCTCTTTCTTCAAGATCTGATCAAATTTCTTCTGACAAGATATCTGTTCTATCAGATCTGGTCAATTTGTTTCTAACGACAAGATATCTCTTTCTTCAAGATCTGATCAAATTTCTTCTGACAAGATATCTGTTCTATCAGATCTGGTCAATTTGTTTCTAACGACAAGATATCTCTTTCTTCAAGATCTGATCAAATTTCTTCTGACAAGATATCTGTTCTATCAGATCTGGTCAATTTTCTTCTAGTGACAAGATATCTCTTTCATCAAGATCTGGTCAGTTTCCTTTTTGTGAAGAGATGCCTTATCGAGACAACCAGCAGGAGGGTTAATTAAGGAGGGAGGGAAGTGGTTATCCTGCTGGTGGTTTTTTTTCAACTGACCAGATCTTGATGGACGGGAAATCCTCATTAGAAGAAAACTAACCAGATCTTGATCTCGTCGTCATAAAAAAATCAACAGTATATTGATGACGCAGTATCTCGTCATAGCAAAATTGGTCAGATTTTGCTATACGAGACTAACACGTCGAAACCTCTTGGAGGATTGACGGAAAAAAGGGAACTCCCAGGTGTCCAATTGAGAAGAAACGTGTTTGAAATTACGAGCGTCTTCGATGGAGCTCGACGTTGTAATTTCATTGACGATTTCGGCAAACTCCCTTTCGCTCTTCCAATGGGGACACCTATAAAAAAGCGAAGCCCCTTTGAAACAAAGTCCTCGGTGACTTCTTTCGGCGAGTAGCCGGAACTTAAGTGGTGGGAGAAAAGAAGATGGGATAAACTTGGATACGAAACTAAAAGCTTTTCCCGAAATTGCTTTTTTTTTGCTGCCTTTGTAATTTTATTACTCGTTAGGTATAAAAAGTAGCGAAGTTTCACTCCGATATATTTTCCTGTTAGCGAGGACTGGTGTATATGTATTGAAGGATTGCTGGGGAGGAGAAGATCACCCTCAAGCTTATAAGAGTAAAAAATCGAATTCCTTGTAATTGAATTTAGACGGTCCATGTGTGTTATACACATGTGATCAACGAACTTAGTGTCGGTGATATAGAATGATGCCACCACTGCCATAATTTATGTCGTAGTGTTGCATGGTGATCCTTAAGTCCGCTCCTGATTCGCCTGGAGATGAAGACTCTTATCAGCAAAATTGCTTAAAAAATTGTATATTCTCTTTTTGGTTGCACACTTGGAGACAACACTTGTTAGAAAAATGAGTTTTTTAACTATAAACAAAGTGTGATATAAAACTATAGAAAATTTACACTCCTTCTCCAATTCCTCCAAAATTCAGTGGTTCAAAATTACGTGGTATTGTCCTCGCATCTTTCCCTTGCGGATTGATCTCTGACCGTCGCCAATAGCCCGCTATGTTACTCCAGTGTGACGTAGCAGAACTTCTACCCAAGTAACGATAATTTTGAATCACAATTTCACCTATTACTACTTTGTTATGATAACGGATTTGGTTGCGGTGATTACTGGAACAGTAATCACCGCATTGATTGCGTTTGATTCGGATTCTGAATATGTTCTTTGGCGTTTTAATAAGCCGCTACGTTAACGATTTAGCCGTTTGGTATTTCCGATGGGAAGAACTAAAAGATCGCAAATCATAAAAAGCGGCATCCTTCCTTCACACTCAAACTATCAGATTCAGTCACAGTTTAGGATCACAATCACAGTTTAAAATCGCCGATATTCGTCGGTAACAATCACAGGTTGAACTGCTACTGTGAAATCACTGCTTGTGTAGTCCAAAAACTGGATAGATAATCATTGGCCAGTTCTTGCACCACCTGAAAAATAACTCAAGGTGAAGTGTATTTCCGGTAGTATTTACTTTATATCCGGTGTATTACGGTGTGGTAATACTAAAGTAGGGTATTTCCGGTATTACTAAAAGGTGGTAAATCACAAAAAGCAACATCCTCCCTCCACATCCAAACAAACAGATTTAGTCAGTTTAGAATAAGTTTCCTCTCAGATATTCTATTTCACAGATAGTTTTCGGTAGCAGTCACAGTCAGAGCTGTTACTATGAAAGTATAATAAAACCACACACTATTAATTACTATACACTATTAATAAGACCACTGCTTGTGTACGACTAAAAACATTGCTTGGCGCAACTTGTCCAGCCCTTGCACAAACACACAAAAAAACCAAATACAAGAGGTGCAACCCTAAATTTTTTCTATTTTGTCTCCATTCCTCCTCCTGGGGTGCAAACGACTGTGTTGTAGCTGCTCAACCCCCTGTCGTCGTGTTGTCTCCGGAACTACAACACCTGTCAAGAGGGGATTTCCCAACTCCATCAGCGATCAGGGATATATCGCTCTGTTGAGTGATAAATAGCGGATACCCGCAAAGAACGGAGCTGGGGCTAAGGTTGATAGGTATATCGCATCTTTTTTTTCCCCACTCGTCTCGGGGTTTCTCTTTCCACACAACGACAACAGATCTTCACTTACATTTTCAATGGGGGATTTGTGGGAATTTGTCTGAAGAGAGTTTATGCTTATAAACCGTTCCAAGGGGATCGAGTTGAGGAAGAACAGCGCGGTTGAAATATTCTTTTGTTCGGTTAGAGATTCGAAAGGAAGTTGTGTGGAAGGAGGTGTTTGTAGTGCGTAAGGAATTGAATTTTGTATGAGAACAGATCAAAAGCTTGTTTCGAAACAGATCTAAGAATATATTCTACCCAACTGGAATTTATTTAAGAGCAATCTGAAATTTATTGCATGGATCATTTCTGAAATGGATGCAACAGTGCATAGATTTATTCTAGGATGATTTTGAAATTCGTCCAGATTTCAGGATCAATGCTTTGTACGAGAGTAGTACAGGAGTTTGAGAAAAAAGAAGTTGCGTGGGAGCATGCTTAAATTACACAAACATACAGTAGCGAAAATAAACTGAATCACCCCTCTTTATTCGAGCAATTTTAACAGTAGAGAAAATTCAAAGGTGTCGTTGACAGGAACACACATCTTCCGTTAATCCAGATGCATAAAATTTGCATAAGGAGCCGTCATCGTATTAAATTGAGCATCAACTTCTTGATTTCCAGTGGGAACACTGACGTTTCGAACCCCAATTTCGAGTGCATCAAAATTTAACTTCCGATACCAAATTTCATGTCATTAGGTTTTACGATACATATTAATCATTTTACGATGGATTGTATATTCGTAAGAAAGTATTCGAATATATTCGTAAAAAAATATTCGAATATATTCATAAGAAAGTATTCGAATATATTCGTAAGAAAGCATTCGAATATATTCGTAAGAAAGCATTCGAATATATTCGTAAGAAAGTATTCGTAAGAAAGTATTCGAATATGTTCGTAAGAAAGTATTCGTATAAAAGTAATCGATGTTATTGGTAATTAATTAGCGTCGCACTTGAGCAACACGACGGGCTATTGGCAAAATTTGGTCATCAATCACTAATGAAAGATGCGAGGACAACACCTCGTATTATTTCGAACCAATGTCAGTTAACAAGATCGATATCTGACCTGGCCACATCCCTCCCCTAACTTCCACACCACGCCGTGTGGACATTTGAGGCCACGACAGATTTAACGTGTACCAAATCCCCGTGTAGCAATTCCCCGATTGCTAATCTGTTACTCTTCCACCGCGAATACACGTTCTTTCGTATTAGACAACCGCGGCCCTCAAAGTAGTCTAATACGAAAGCAATCCAATAACTAAAGTATTCGAATACAAAAGTAATCGAATACAAAAGTAATCGAATACTAAAGTATTTGAATACAAAAGTAATCGAATAATGAAGTTTTCGAAACTGTATGATTATCCATGTTTGTTGTATGTCAAAAATTATCGTTTGAGTGCACAATACAGCGGTAATTGGTAATTTTTTAGTTAACGTCGTACTAGAGCAACACAACGGGCTATTGACGACGGTCCGGGATCAGTCCCTTAAGGGAAAGATCCGAGGACAACACCTCGTAATTTTGAACCACGGTCAGATGACGAAGCAACACCTGAGCTGGCACCCCACTCTCCAAACTTCCACGCCAACCCAACGTGAGGACTTTCGGCCACGACAGATTTAAGGTGCACCAGCCGCCTTTACACCATACGTTTAAAAACATACATGCCCGGGCCCGGATTCGAACCAGGAGCCTTCCGATCTAGAGGCTAACACCTTAACCACTATACCGGTTGGTCGGCCCACAATACAGCGATTCACTGTTTTTCTCTTGCAGTGGGTTCAAATTTAGATCAATTATGTCACAATTCTAGTGCTCTAACCACAATGCTGGGAAAATCAGAGAAGCAAAGTGTTAGCCGATTCTTTCTATCGATTAATAGTTTCGTGTATATGTATTCAAATACTTATTCGATACTTGAAAATACACTAATACAAATTCACTCGATTCTGCTCCCAGAACTAGATAAAGTAGAGATACGCTAAGTTAATTCCCTCACGGAATTCTAATCCCGAATTGTCTCGTACCTATAAAAATTAGAACACGTAAAATCCGAATTTGCCACTTTGAGCGTCACTTTTGGAACGAAGGTGTTCTAATTCGTGATTTTCATTCCTTCAAACAATAGCTTTAACCTACCAAAATAAAGAGAACAAAAAAAGTTAAACTTTTTATTCATTAATCGTTTTTAAAATTGACGAAGTCTGTTCAATGTCGTTTTGGTGTGGTGGCTAGGCTAAGATAAACATCTTTTATCTGGGTTTTGCCATTTCCGCTTAGTGGGGGGAGTAGGGTAGCTGAGTGGACCCCCAAGACTAATGGACTGTGGAGAGTTTTTCACCCCATGCTGCTGTGTCGTTATATTTAAACCGCCACTGAAATGTATCTCGACATTCATTTTAACCCACGTTACCCATTTACTTAGTATTGCAACTGGACGTAAATTTTTAGGTTATATGATATTTTAATATGTTTTAAAGGCTCCAATAGAAGACATGGACTTTTCTTCTAAACCATACTATATTTTTTAATCGATAAAGGAATACGTAAGGGAAAACAAATTCAGAGTTTGAAAATGTACTTCTGAGACTAACAATAGAAAATAACTGCAGTTTAAATTATTTTTGTACTCCTATCCTATCAACAATTTTACAACAAATGTCAATTATTTACTTAGACAATTTATTTTCGAACCAACACTTATATTACATATCCTCAACCAATACGTTTAATGTGCGTACTGAATAAATTATGTGCACATATATGAGGCTTACGTTGTTTATTATTTACGTATTTAGACTTTATAGTGGCAGCAACATTATCAGTGATACATGAAAAAAGTACCCCATGATTTTGAAAAAACTACATTACAAACAATATATGATTTCATCGATGAATAAATACACACACGCACACTTAAATGAAAATTAAATCACAAGTTTATAAATGTAGTACTTCTGAGTCCGACATCTCTACTATTATAAAAGTAAGTGTTTGTGTGTCTCTGTAGTGTGAACTGTCCTGACGAATCTATGGCACTTAAAATAATGAGATTTGGCACGCAGGTAGTCCGATTTTTTTGCAATATACTGCGCCCTAATTTTAAAATTCAATCTAGAACATTCAGAAATTAATTTAATGACATATTTTTTTATTATTTCTTTTCCTAAGATTGGGCACAAGTCTTCAATCGGTCTTGACTGTTTACACTGTGCTCTCGCTAATCCAACTGGATAACGGCAAACTATTGCTTTTTTAAAAGCATATTCCAAATGGATAACGGCAATTAATGCTTTTTTGAAAGCATAATTATCTTTTTGCGAAGCTATATTTATATTTTCTTACGCCGTTATGGCTGTCATCCAATAGGCTACGATTTCCCATTTGTTTGCGAAACAAACCAAATGGGAATTCGTTTTTAATATAGAGAGTTTTATTAGTTTGTTTCTCCCTTGAACGGAACGTTTTCGATCTTTTTGGAATCGTCACGGGCAACGCCGTGATGGTAATTTCTATAACAAAGTGCTTATATATTGAGAATAATACACAGAATTTAGGTTCATTTTAGTGATGCGATATCGATGTCGATGTTGTCAAAACATCTATGTTTTGTAAAATACATCGATGTATTTACCATCGATGTATTGTAGCCGATGTTTTTTTAACATCTATGTGAAAATTGTAGATGTTTTTATGCTGTCGATGTTTTATTTTTAAATAAAAAAAGTAGCATTGTAAAAATTAAAAAAAAAAAAAAAAAAAAAAAAAAAAAAAAAACCTAGTAGCAGTTTTTATTATCAGTAAATTGAACATAATTTTAGACCAAAGTGGCCAAGGGTGAAAAGTAGGGATGCGAAATCGATGTCGATGTTTTCAAAACATCGGTGTTGTGTAATACATTGATGTATTTACCATCGACTTATTGTAGCCGATGTTTGATTAACATCGTTGTTTTAATATTGTCGATGTTTTACTTTTGAATAAAAAAAGCACCATAGTAAAAATTAAAAAAAAAAAATAATAATAATAAATAAAAATAACCGAGTAGCTAAGTTTTTGTCATTGATGGAGACAGCTGTCACATCAGAAAGAGTTTTTCCCTCTTAAGTGGTGTGATATTTAGTGAAAAAAGATGTTGGCTTAAGGTGGAGAAAGTGAACAAACTTCTTTTTTTACAAATTGTAAATAACAAATATAAGGGCATATAATATTTATAGGCCCCAATATTTCTAATTTCAGTAAATAAAAACTAAGTTTGTTGTGTATTCCCCCCCCCCTCATAGGTTGATAAATAATTAGTAATAACTAACAATAATTATTGCTATGTATACCTGCCTAATTATACTTAGAGTTATTAGTACCTATGTCAAATCGTTGTAAATATATTTTTTATTTTTTTTATTCAATTTGAAAATAAATTATTTCTTAATTGTTCTTATTAATTTGACTGTTTTGACAGTTCAAAAAATGTCTTGGTTAGATGTCTTCGATGTTTTGCTGTCGATGTCGCAGTCCTAGTTCATTTCTGCTATCAATAAATTTGAATTTTCTGAAAGATGATGTGTTAAATAAAAAATTTTGGAATTTGATTCCTCCCATTTTTTTTATGCCTGGAGAATATTCTCATTAGTGGAGAGTGTTATCTACTAATATAAACTCTACTTGCAACAAATGAGGACTCGCAAGAGATTGGAACCCTCACAGCATCGCTTTGACAACCCTATTTTATAATCTCTAAATTTTTTGTTGATGTATTGAATTGAAGAATTGATTGAGAACATTAAAACTTTTACGGTCTTAGCACTAAAATATATTGATTTCAACTTAACAATGCTATTTTCAACAAGGCTATTTTCGTAACTTAATAAAGATTATTTATTGGAAAATTTGTTTTACAATTGATTTCGTACTTGACAAATGAATAGTGTTAAGAGGGATCTTCTATAAAAAAAAAAAAAAAAAAAAAAATCGGATAACGATATCTGAATAAACAAAGGAAAATAAATTCTTTCTGTCAAATGGGAAAGACATTCATTGCCACGAAATAAATAACTGTAAAGCCCTAAACTTGTCGTATCAAACATGGTAACGTATGTTGATTTGGTTTTAATGTAGACCGTTTTTTTTTATAAAGACTGCGTTGTTTATTTTTTTAAATTGTTTATTTGTTTAATTTCGTCAATAAATTCAAGAGAAATGGGGTTTTTTGAAAATAACGACTCATTTTATTTGCATTAATTCTTTTAATGTCGTATAATCGCATTGAAAACAATTCTAATTTTGCAACATTTCAAAAATACTACGTGTTTTGATATTCGTTTCGTATTTACTTTTTCTTTATTCAGCTATGTTAACAAAGTGATTTTTTTTTGTATTTTGAAATTGCAGCTTTCATTTAACATTTTGAGATAGTAAAATTCAAGGAAAACAAATTTATTTTATTGATTTTAGACGTTATTGTCAAGTTAGAATGAAAATCGTACCATGTCCACCGAACTGTAATATTTTCCCCCAGAAGTTTCATTATATCGTGGTGCCATCTATGTGCACAAATTCCAAATATTATGTAGAAGTGGATATTTTTAAATGTAGAAATTTGATAGTTTTAAATAGTAGTATGTTCAGCGAAATTGAACTTTTTAATTGGATTACAGCTAAAAAAATTATTGCTCGTTTTCAGATTATTTTAGGTTATGAATAGGTAGAAGGATTCTATACTGTAATAATAACAAAATGATGATACTATACTGTTTTTTGTCATTGCAACCGCAAAAAGTGCGTTTACAGTTTCTTAAAGATTTCAGTTTCATGCATCTTCCTCGCATGAATCTTAAATATTAATACCTAAAATTAAAACAATACTATTAACATATTTGTAATGAAGATATTAATGATGAAAAATATTAGAGGTTGAGAAACATATATTTCATGACGTTAAACGACGTTTCTCTATTGAAGTCAATAATTATTACAACACACAATAACTGCTACAAACTTTCTGAGAAGTGTGTTTAAGTGGATATTGTGGATAGTCACCGATGGATAAGCATGGATGGTCTAGGATTGTGCCAGACTGCACTAAACAACTCAATTATCCCCAAGCCTATTACGATAGATTTACAGGGTCTTCCGAAAATATCTCGCCAAATTATTAAGGGTGGATAGGCCCAAAATAAACGCTTTTGTCGTGGAATGTGTGACCAAAAAGGCCGCATTTATGGTGGTAGAGGGCGCCCGCCCCCTGCTCGCTTATGCTCGTCAAAACCCGGTGATTGCCCCATTTGGTCCATTAACCAATTTAATAAATAAATATAAAATAACATACTTGCAAACTTTTACGGATTATCCGTAATTTTTACTTAATTTTACTGATTTACGGATGGGTCTGCCTTTTTTACTGATTTTTAATATTTCGTTCGAGGAATCGAAATTATTCATCTTCGCTTTGAGAAGCATTAGAATCTTCAGCTTTGTCAGAAAGAACCTAGCTGAATACCGTTCTCTCATTTCTATCAAAACGTTGGGAAGTTTGTTGGTGTTGAAGACACAAAACCCCAAACCTTATTTTGAACAGAAATTTAGTGCAGAATTATTAAAAACCAAAAAAACTACTACAGCTTCGTTGAATTTTTTTGCAACCTCTTCTGGATAGAACACTAAATGAAACAACTTTGTAAATAGAAGTGTTCAGAGTTTGGTTATTAAAAAACTACTGCTTTGCGAGATTTTTGCAGTTGATAAAAATGTGAACTCTTACTTATGCATTTTTAAATATATATAATACTAGTTATTGTGACATAAACGGATGTTTCTAATACACATTCATTCATGTATTTATGTTGTGTTTTATGGCAGCTCATCTCCCCATCAAAAATTGCTTAAAAGGAAAAAATGTTACATAATTTTATTGAAATTCAAAAGAAAAATTAAAACAATGGTAGCTAATATTTGTTATTTACAGTTTGTAAAAAAAGAAGTTTGTTAACTTTCTCAGCCTTAAGCCGACATCTTTTTTCACTAAATATCCCACCGCTTAGAGAAAAAACTCTTTCTGATGGGACAGCTGTCTCCATCAATGACAAAAACTTAGCTGCACTTATTATTATTATTTTTTTTAATTTTTACTATGGTGCTTTTTTTTATTTAAAAGTAAAACATCGACAATGTTAAAACTTCGATGTTAAATAAACATCGGCTACAATAAATCGATCGTAAATACGTCAATGTTTTATAAAACATTGATGTTTTGAAAATATCGATATCGATTTCGCATCCCTACTTTTCACTCTTGGCCACTTAGGTCTAAAAGTATGTTCAATTTACTGATTATGAAAACGTAAACAAACAGCTTGTTGAAAAGATAGATGGCGACACCTCCGTCCGCTAAGCCATCGGTCACCGTCCCAAGTGCTGACCGTGTCCGGAGATGCTTAACTTTTCGTGATCCATCACTTTCCACAAGTTCTCTTTGTCTGTGCAGGAATAGCTCGCCATGCCTCTTGCTAAGCTGTGAAAAGGGATTGTTGTGAAGATGGGCGTGCGTGGTGGTGTCGTACTCGTCCCACATTTGCACGATCGGATTGAGATCGGGGCTCTGAAGGGCCAGTCGAGCAAATTCACCTCATTTTCAGGAGACCAGTTCAACACACGTTTTGCAGTATGACGAAGCTCTATCCTGTTGAAAGAAACAACCATCATCACCATAGAATTGCCATAGTGCAGGCGAGGCCGAATGATCCAGAACGTCGAGGTACAAGTCAGCGTTGGTGGTACAAGGTGCATACAGCAATGGGCCGGGTCCTAACCAGAAAAACAACTCCACTCTAAGATGGATACTCCTTAAGAATTTCTGCAGGGTCCAAATACTTTCGTACATATAGTGTCAGAGTTGCCAAGTGCCCCGAAACTTCCGGAGTTTCTCCGCTAAAGCATCGAAAATCCGTTGAAACTTCGTAGGATCCGTAGTAGTTGGCATCTCTGCATTATAATCTCTGCAATAATATCTGCATAAAAGTTGCATCTCTGCATATAATAGTTCCACATTTCAATATTCTGTTTTCTAGAAATGCTGAGACACAAATGACCTCATCAACCTTTTACTTAATCCTGTAGAAATTCATTCACAGTCTTATTTTTTATTACGATTTGAAGATATATTGTTTCACGAATATTTTTGAAACCGGGAACAAAAATAATAGGTAATTACTGTTATTTCTTGTAAATCAATCAGAATAATTGTCATATCGGCAAAGGATAATTTTTTTTGCCTGGTGGTTTTTGGTAATTAGCTGCTATTTAGTTTAGATGGACCGCTCATATTTAGTAACTAGCAAAATACCCGACTTTATTCGGTTTGAATTGGTTTACTCTAGATTGAAGAGATAATCAAAATATATAATGACTTACGTTTTTTGTAGAATAAAAATTTATTTTAACATCTTTCGCCATCTTCATATTTTCTACAACTTACTTTGGACACAAATCCTACACATGTATATCCATTCATGTAATACATTTCACATACATCGCACAATTGCTGTATGACAAAGCTACAAAATGACGAAAGGTGATACTAAGGTTACTACTATAAAAGACGATTTATAGGAAGATTTGGAATTCCCTTTCTTAAGTTCTTTTCATGTTCAACTCAATTAATTAAAATTACGATTTACGGCGAGTGCTCTCGCACTCATAGTCAATAAACAATATTTTTTTACTTGTGGCACTCTTGCCTCCGGTATGCGACATTGTGAAATTTTGCAATCTTCTCCTGTCATTATTACAACGAATTTTTTAATGTTGGAAAAAGTTCCAGTTTGGATTAATAAACATTATTATTCTTTCGATAACGGCATTATTCTTTAAATAACGGCATTATTCTTTCAATAATGGCATAACTACACTTAAAATTTACTGAAAATTTATACTGACTTACCTAACATTTTTAAGTCTAATACTTTGTGGTGCTGTTGCGTGTGATGAGAAGGAAAACACATTTATTAAAATAATAAATATTTAAAACAGGAAACAGCGAAGTAAAACAGATGTCGCAAAAATTTGTTCTAAAGATATTAATTTGTGGTTCAATTTTATCTCTTGATCTCGCACAGTTGCCACAACTTACAACTAAAAGTGTACAAAATTTAGAAATGTGAAATTAATTCATAGCGAAAGAACCAGAAAAAATATCACTGCTCGCGCGATCTTGTTCATTCTCGTTTCATTGAAAAATATCGTCTGTCCCAAATATTCGGAAATCGTTTTCATTGCGCAAAGAATAAAAATAAGACTCGAAATAAATGAAGTATCAGAGATGAAATTCCATAAAAAAAAATTATTTTTTGAAGAATAATTACTTTTTCAGCAGTACTGGTAAAGCAATCGAAGTAATCGTAATATTCAATAGACATTCCAATTTTTCCAAAACTACCAAATTATGGTTGATTGAAGTATACTTACTCAGGTGTTTAAGCATGAAACTTATCTAAATATACCAATAAAGACATGTTTAATATTGCATTCACTAAACTAATAGATAATGTATAAAATAAAGTACAATGCAATAAAATATCTGGAATACAATTCATGTGATGTCTACACAAACACACAAACACAAAATCGAGCATAGAACAGAAAGACGGACAGACAGACTTTCGCAACCAATGCCATTCACTAAATGAAGATAAGTACTCACTGTATGCAAATTTTCATGAAAATATCTTAAACCGCGTTGACATGTATAGGGCACAACATACACACAGACAGACAGACGGACAGACAGACAGACAGACGGACAGACAGACAGACACCAAACGAGAAAAAGGCGGATTCGGCATCAGAAGGGTCCAAAACGGATAGAAAACTTGAAATGGGTCGAAAATATTGAATGTACAAACAAACATTCCATTCTTATTTATATAGATTATGTTATGTTTGTAAAAATTCATTCAAACTGTTATTTTTAATTACGATTTATCAAAAAAAAATATCACTAATTTTTTAAAAGACACTTTGAAACAAAAAGTGATAGGTAATTATTATTATTTTTTTGAATCAATCAGAATACTTCTTATTTTTTGTCAGATTGGCAAAAAATAAACATTTTTTCTTGCGCAGCAGATATATATTTAGTAACTTCTTAATGTTCCCAAGAGACGAAACACTTCGAAAGTAGCTGACATAAGTTAATGGGTCTTTACTCTTAAAATTAATTTAAAAACATTTTTGATACAATGTCCTTTGAAAGATTGAGCCACAGGTATTTCCCAATAGAATAGATTTTGAGGACACAAAAAGAAGTTATTCGATTTTCGCTCTCATTGTGAGGAATGTTCTGATTTCCTTCGTTGTAATTTGTAATTTACCGTTCGTTTCTTTTGCTCCAAAGAAGAGAAACAATTGCCTCTAAGTAATTTCCTACGCTCACAGAACTTCCTGTGAACGCTCGGATATCAGCAATCTACGTTCTTGCCGATCATTGACTCATCTCTCGTAATTACTGCTCCAAGCGCCAATGGAACAGCAGCACTGTGTCTCTGTGCTTGGATCGTGGTAGCGGTGTTGTTCTAGCTTGGGGCTCTGTACTTGTGTTGGTGGCAGCGTGAGATCCTGGTGTTGGTAACGGTAAAATATTTTAATTTACTTGAAGAATCGATTTTCAACCTCTTTCGTCTCATGACACACATAAACATTTTAAAACTAATGGCACATTGCATCTGTGCGAGATTCCAAATTGTTTGTCTTTTGATTGCGCATGTGTGTGGGACTTTAAACTCTTGATTAATCGTACTGGTTCTGACTTTTTGTGATAACGCTTTTGGCACGATTTTTGTAGCGAGTTGTGACAGGCAAAGGCAACCCCGCTTTTTTAATTTTATTATTATGGAAACCTCGCTATTTTTTAAAATCTATTTTAATAAGTCTTGTAAATCATTATTACAAAATTTATTTATGCTTCAAAACTTTGTTGTAATAATTTTCTTTTATATATTACTAGCTGAATAACTTGGAGTTGCTCGGGTTTCAAATATGACCGCGACAGCTAAAATATGACAGCGACATTTCCCTGAGTTAACTCAATTACACAAAAACCCTATAGAACGTGTTTCCTTGCCCATGTCCATTTATTGCAGGAAAACAAACTTTAGATTTTAAAATTGGGCTTCGAAAGGCACTTTCAGGACAACCTGCGTGCCAATTTTTATGGCTACAGGTGGGTCTGAAGACAGAAAAGAAATAGCCCCTGTTTCCCGCAGTGTTCTAAAGTATGTGTCTAAAATGGGGGGGATGGGTCAAACGGTGTAGATTTGTATAGAGAATATACACCCACCCACATCCTTTTACATATATATGAGCCTTTTAAAACTAAAGTGGTTTAAGTCTACTTTCTGAAAAATCTGAGTTAGTGCATGTTAAAAATTCTGAATATGGAAAACTACTTATAGGAAATGTGGTGAATCCCCCAATTCCCCAAATAAACACACAGATGGCAGTACAAGATTATGCTGTCCATTGACTACTCAACTACTATTTTAGTAAAAGTGTCTTTATCTCGCAACAATGTTAATGGACTCACACCTCTTTAGCTTTAAACGGTTCATATATGGATTACAAAATATTTTGTAATCATTATCTTTTTCAATAAGTTTTATTCATAGAAGTGTAAAAGTGGAGTGATATCAATGATAACTTTTTAATGATCCCAGGATCTTATAACGAAAACTAGTAGTAACTCTTAGACTAGTATATAAACCCTTAGACTAGTTTAGTCTGCAGGGTGAAACCTAACACCCATCTTCTGATGGGTCCACGGGACGAGAGAAGACTCCCATCCATTGATTCATCATCTGATTGATCCATTTATTGATCACCTGATGTTAGTAGACTGGCGATTTCACCAGTTTTGTCACCACTCTATAAATGCGGGTACACAGACCTACCTTGTTGTACAATGTTATATCGCCAAAGGAGGGGATAAAATACCAAATCAACCAAAAGAGGCAGCCCAAGCGGTATAGTGGATAAAGCACTGCTCCCACGCTTTGGGTTCGTGGTTTGATTCCCGACTAGGGCAGTAGGGCTGGTTGTATGTGATGTCCGAGGAAGAAGTCAGACTCCCGCCCAAGTGGTTCCTCACCAAAAAGTGGATAGCTACACCCCCTATGTCTTTACCAGTGATGAATTTGTGTGTTTGTAAAATAACAACCTGTATTCTTCTTCTGTGTCTGTCCTACTTCAGATCACTAGGCCTGATCTCGTGTTTCACAGTTCAGGAGACACGCGTCAACAACAACAACCAAATAAGTCAATTTTTCGCTGTTGTCACGTGACTACTAGTCGACACGGTCACACTCCCCTCAATGCTCAGTCTACTTGTATATCGCGTACTGGTTTACCTTATCAATTGAGTACCACGCAGTAAGTTCCCTTATTTATCGGAAAATCACACAGTTAGAACTGCCATATTCTGATATTGTGTAATATTCTAAACCACTGCTGTTAGAATAGCGCACAACACGATGTCCCGATGATTGCACGTGTTCTGAGTGTCTTTTTTGTATCTTTCAGAGAGTGACTGGGCTGTTGACGACAACCACTCGATTGGCAACAACAAGCTTGGGGGAAGGGGTGGTGGAGGACCCCCGACTATAAGACGTAAGTTTTTTTTCTTGTTTTTTGTTTTTTAAATTGCACAATTGTGTTTGAAAATTTCCTGTACAACATTAGGAATACGTACAACATTAACCTTCTTGATGGCTTTCTCGATATCTATCTCGTCGAAGCCATTTAAAGGGTTAAACCATTAAACCATTTAAACTATATATCTAGAGAGGGTAATGTCTACAATCGTCACCTGGGTTTGAGAGAGAACACTTTTCGGCAGTATACCAGTTTGTTCGCCAATTCATGCACAATGCCAATTCATGCATGTTGTCAGAAACTCGCTACTTAACTCTCCAAGTGGATTCGACGAGATATCTCGTCCATCAAGATCCGACACATTTCGCTAATAATGGACGACATATCTCGTCATCTAGACATTTAGGATATTTTTTATGATGACGAGAGCAAGATCTAGCCATTTTCTTCTAATGACGAGATATCTCTACCGTGAAGATTTGGGCAGTTTCGATTATGACGAGATACCTCGTAGAGATAACCACCATGAAGGGTAAAAGGTGCCACTTAAGTAAACGTTGTCTCTGAACTCTATTGAATAGGAATCTTTTTTTATTAAGGGATGTCATGGTTCTGGTTCCCTTGAATGTTGTGTCCGTGGCGTTGACAAGCTCATAGCTGTAACAGGGTGACTCGTAACTTATGGGTAGGGATTACAATCCGATTCTGCGGATCCGGTAATCCGCTGGATCCGGCATCATTTGGCTACCTACCAAATCCATCAACATCTATTGAATCCGATAAAACTTAATTAAAAAAAAATTAAATAATCAATTATTCAAATCCAACTTGAAAATCGCAAAATTGTTTATTAAGCAATCGATTGTGAATTAATTAATTTTATATTTTTAAGTCATCAGTTTGGAGAATTCTGGCAAAAATATTGAATTAAATTATCACTAATATTTTTTTATGAAGAGGAATTAGAAAAGCAAATTCTGCAAGAAAATGAAGACTATTGCAAAAGGACAAATTTTAGAAAAGAAACAGATTTTGAGAAAATACTGATGAAAGAAATGACTTCATATGAAATGGAGTCCAAGGAAAATATTTGTATTTTATGTACGACTACTTAATGACAGTTATACCAACTAGTGTCGAAGCTGAGAGGACCTCTCAGCCGTTAGTTACACATATTTGCAGTTCATTGCGAAGTAGATTGGAGAATGACACATTTAATACGCTTTGTTTCTTTAGATCGTTCTTTAAAACTCAAAAGGGATTTTCATTACTATATAACTTCTATTTAAGCAATTAAGAAGAATTAAGAGTTCCCTTGTTTGTTATGTTGACCCAAAACTGCCACAGATTAGATTTGTATGTTAGTATCAGATAAGGTTAGATACAATTTATTTATCATTTGCTCAACGACATTAGATATAGAGACTACTTAATTTTAGATGAATAGAAAGGTACTACATATAAAACAAATTGATGTTTATTGGTGTGGAAACTAGTAAGTCTTATCATCAATCGCCAAATACTTACTACTAGTAGTACTAGTAGTTGCTATAATTAATTGTTGGTAATTGATTTTCTACCTTTGGATAAGTATTAATAAAGTTGATTTTCTAATACTAAAAAAAAAACGTTTCGTTCGTCAATTTGGAATAATATCCTTTTTTCGTAATTTTCAGCCGATTTTGGAAAAGTACATGCTGAATACATATGAATAATGACACACATGAACTGGTTAGATAGACTTATTAATTAACAAAGTACCAATCCGATCGGATCCAGCCGGATTAGTGTCAATCCGGCCGGATTGAAAATAGTACCTGATTGCAATCCCTACTTATGGGAGAAACTTCACATGGGATGTTAGAGCATACAAACTAAAAGAATCGTTTTTTATGTAGCAATGCATGGGATCAAGTGACGTGTTTGGGCGCTAGCACAAGAGTTGCGCAGTAAATGAAACATGTTCGTGCTTGTATATTGCAAATACGGAATAATTTCAATACATTTTAGAAATCAAGTTTATTACGAACATACAAACATACAACCCGATTCAAGTAGGATAAACAACTTTTTCAAAATTCACACGACACATAGGTTGCCATTCAGGGCGAAAGAAATCCGCACGTACTAACTAGAAAATATAATACGGAATGCGATTTCGATTGATCTATAATAAAATCAATCAAAGAATATTTGATACGAATAGTTTTGAATAAGAACACAAATTCTGAAAAACCAACAAAACAAATGCTTGTTTGGTAAGGTAATTTTAATTAACGTCGTACTAGAGCGACACAACGGGCTATTGACGACGGTCCAGGTTCAATCCCTTAAGGGGGAGAGGTCCGAGGACAACACCTCGTCTTTTTGAACCACGGTGAGATGACGAGGCAACACCTGAGCTGGTACCCCACTCTCCAAAGTTTCACACCAACCCAACGAGAGGACTTACGGCCTCGACAGATTTAAGGTGCACCAGAGCCTCTTCACGATACGATTACAAACATCCATGAGCTGACCTTGATTCGAACCAGGAACCTTCCGATCTAGAGGCTCACTAGACCGGTTGGCCGACAAATGCTAGTTTGGATCATTGTTTTAAAATTACTTAGTTACAATGATTTTCAAAATAACTGCTCAAAGGTGCCACCACCAACAGAGGTGCAAACTTGGCAGTGTCGATGGATGTATCGACCCACATTTTTGACGCCCAGTCGGCATAGTGGTTAGTGCACCACGCTGATGGGCACTAACCACTACGCTGATGGGCCTGGGTTCGAATCCCGGGTAAGTCACGGTCGTAGAATTATGCTGTCCTCCGTTAGGGGCGATGATGGTCCTCCCACTGGTTGCCCCTTCACAAGAGACCATCGTTTCTACGGTTTTGTATGAGATAGTGGCTTCCCACGTTATTGCTCTTGTTCTGTTCGAGTAACGTCTTATTCTCTGCCGAGTGAGGAAAAAAAAAACATTTTCGCCGTTAGAGGGCACTGCTTGGTCTGGCTTAAGCATCATATTCCTTTGCTGGAACCCGGTTGTTGAAAGGTGGGCTTCACAAGCTTGCCACGCTGCCAAGCTTAGATTAATGTCGGTATTGGCACTTTTGAGTAGTTGTAAAAAATCATCGTAAATAGGTAATTGTAAGATAATGACGTAAATAAACACCCTGTTTCATTTCCTTCGTAATTCTTGGGTTTGCGCCTAAACGCGTCACTTACTTCCATGCATTGCTTTTCAAGAAATGATGTTTCTTGTGTGCTCCAACACACCTTGAAGTTTGTCCCATGAGTCCGAATAGCCCTGTATATCTATCGGAGTTGGTTGGGTTGTCGGAGTATGTCGCCCATTTGGAAGAGTAGAGGATTAGCAAACGGAGGGTTACGAGTTTGAATCCTGCCAAAGACCGTCGTGTTCAAACGGGACTGGTGCATGTTAAATCGGACGTGGCTTCGAATGTCCTCACGTTGGCGTTGTGTGGACGTTTGGAGAGTGGGGTGCTAACTCAGGTGTCAACTCGTCATCTGACACTCGTTCAAAATGACGTGGTGTTGTCCTCGGATCTTTCCCCTCGGGATTGATCCCGAACGGGCACCAATAGCTCGTTGTGTTGCTCCAGTGTGATGTTAACTCAATATCTACCCGAGTGGTTTGTTCTTGGGGGGTGTAAGAGTTTTACACTCAATCGTAATGGTAATTTTATTTAACGTCATACTAGAGCAACACAAAGGGCTATTGACGACGGTTCGGGATCAATACCCTAAAGGGAAGGACCGAGGACACCACCACGTCATTTTGAACCACAGTCAGATGACGAGACAACACCTGAGCTGGCATCCCTCTTTCTAAACTTCCACACCAACTCAACGTGAGGACACTCTATCACGACAGATTTAAGGTGCACCCGCCGCCTCTACACCATACGCTTACAAACATCCATGCACTGACCCGGATTCGTACCAAGAACCTATCTAGAGGCTAACACCTTAACCACCAGACCGGTTGGTCGGCAGTTTTACACTCACAGCTACCCAATTTAGTTTAATACCGCAAGGGAAGGAACGCATTGACGAAAAACATTCTCGACATTTGTTTAATCTCAAGTTATTTTCTAAGAATTGATTTTACTCTTTCTGGTTTCTCTTCGGGGTTCCGTCTATTGTTTGCTATTATTTTTCCCTTATTACTTTACCTCGAGAATTTCCGATCGCGTTGCCGCGGCAACGAACGCTATTAAATATTTGGCTGCAGACGATCCGACTCCCGGTTCTCGGGGCATGCGCCGACCCCCGAGCAGATGTCGGATGTTAATTGAATTTCCTGCTTTCCGGGAAAAAATGGGAAAACCGGCGTTGGCCATTAAAAAAAAGGAGGCAGTGACACCGACGCTCGATTAAGATAATCACGTGGAAAACATCCTTTGCAGCCCCAAGGGGAGGCACTGCTGTGCATTGTTTCTGAGCAGCATCGATTTCCCAAAAATATCTTCTCTTCACTTCAGAGGGGACGGGTGCACCCCCGAATTTAGTTTCTGATGTTTCAAATATGAATCCGAGTTTAACTTAATTGACGTGAATTGAAGTTGATCGCATAAGTAGAAAAAAATCGTAGACTGATGAGGTAGGTAGTTGAGTTAACACCGCATTGGAGAAACCCAACGGGTTTTGGGTGACGGTCAGGGATCCATCCCGAAGGAATAGATCCGAGGAGAACACCACTTCATTTTGAACCACCGTCAGATGGGGAGGTCAACACCTGAGCTGCCACCGAACTCTCCAAACTTATACACCACGCCTAGTTTCGTCATTTGTGGCCACAACAGATCTAACGTGCACTAGCCCCCACGTACACGGCGGTCATTAAAAAAAAAATCTATTTTGAAACTCGCAACCCCTTTCCCGGTTGCTAATCGTGACAACTAGGCTTTCACAGACCAATATTTTGAACAGTGAGAAGAGCCCTTCTCCGAGGTTATTTTCTGAAAAAGCAGCAAATCAAGCAGTTTAATAGGTGCTTGGCTCTCGCAGGAGATTATTTCAAAGGTGATATTTTGCTTCTAGGATATTCTTCATTAATACTTATCTTAACGCTCGTGGTAGACATTTACCTTCGCGTCGACAACTGCCTTGTACACTGGTGTCCAAAATTACCTTTACATACATAGAATCACGGAATTCTCAGAAACTGTAAACCATAATTTTATAAATTTGTGAGGAATGAGACATTAGCAAAACAAATAAATACAAAATAAAAAATTTTAAAAACACTGCACATGATATAAAATTGTAGCATGAAACCATAAAAACGGCAATAATATGTGGTAAGGAGTTCTCCATCGGGTTCAGATCAGGAGATTTTGCTGGCCACGGTATTCGCTCAATGACTTAATTTTCAAGGAATTCGTCAACGAGGTTTGGTTGATGTGGACGAGCATTATCGTCCATAAATAAAAATTCAGATCCATATGCACCTCTGAAAAGTCTTACATAACGTTCTAAGACCTCATCCCGATATCTTTTGCAGGTCACAAACACTCCGTTGAAACCGTGTAGGGGCGTACGTCCATCGATCATTATTTCACCCCACACCATCACACCTGCACTACCAAAACGGTCACTTTCCATAATGTTCGAAGGAAGATTTCTCGTTCGTGACTCCCAGATGTAAAAACGGTTAGAATCGGATGTTAAACTAAACCTCGACTCATCAGTAAAGAGAACATGGGTCCATTGGTGTTGACTCCAGTTCAGATGTTCTTTGCACCAATTAGAGCTACCCCTCTCGTGTTGTGAAGACAGTGAAACACATATCATTGGCTTTCTGGCATAAATGCCTGGTATACATTTTGCCGTGATACAGCAGTTTCCGTGGCGGCTGCAAGCTCTGAACTTAACTGCCGAGCAGTTAACTTCCTGTTACGGCGGTCAGTTATAGCCATATATGGATCTTGAGAAGCAGTTATACGTTTAAGACTTCGTCCAGGCTTCCTTACAACAGTTCCAGAGTTCTGAAATTGTTTCCATAGCGCTGAGACTGTCTTGAAATCTTCACACATCTCGCTGCTTCCATGATTGTCTGCCCTGCTTCTAAACGGTCGAAGATGCGTCACTTCACAGATTCTTCCAAATGATACTTCAGAACCATAACAAACCGTTTCGAGACCTAAAACACTGAAATCAAAAGCTGTATTGCAGAAATTCACTCAGATATTCACTTTGCGCAAAGCGCTTGATTCACCGTCGGATGACGTAACGCCTTGATTTGCATATCAGAAAGCGTTTGAGCACTTTTGATTGAATAATTTTAATTAGGCTTGTATTTTACACATTCACTGCAAAAATGGATTTCATCGATTGGGTATGTCATGGAATTTAAGTATTTTTGGGTTGATAATTTTGGACATGAATGTAGTGACCACCCTCTGATTTAAATCCCTCGTCTTTCCCCCTTGGAAAAATGATACCAGACCGTCGCCGATAGTCCGTTGTGTTGTTTCAAGCGACGTTAATTAAAATAACTACCTACCATCCCTTGGGGTAAAAGGGTCGCAATATCCCGTTCACTGTCAATACCAGTTCTTGATGGACACAATGTCTCGTATGACAAACTTGACCAGGTTTTGATGGACAAGTTATTGAGACACTGAAAAAATATATCTGACCAGTTTTTGATGGATTAGACATCTCGTTACTGACTCGTATCTTTCCCTTGGGGACTGATCTCGGACCATCGTCAATAGCCCATTGTGTTGCCTCCAGTACGACGTTAATTAAAATACTTACCTCGTTACTGATAAAACTCGTCAGTTTGTGATGGACGAATTATTTCGCCATCAAGAAACTTGACCAGGTCTTTCTGAACGAGGTAATGCGTTGAAACACCTTGAAGGGCTGATTTATTTCGACTGCGTCGGTTTTAGGACACCACTTGGGCAGGGATATTCGAAATTACGGGAAGTCAGATCTTTTTATTAGAACGCTTGCAATCGAACCTCCCGTACACCCACACTTATCAATCAACGACTGCAACGGACGCAAGAGTTGACAAACCTTCCCCCATACATCCTCCACCCAAAGTTAACAATACCTTCCTCCCCGAACGCAATATGACGTATCATTAAGCTAACAACGCGGGCGACCGCCGTTCATTAGTCACTCGACTCGACCCCGACTTCCGCTCACTTCAGTTGACGCTGCAATTAATCCCGCTCCGGGAAAACCCCCATTAGAGGGAGGAAAAACGGGAGATGTGGACAAACAACTTTTCCCAAACACAACAAGTGGCGCTGTCGATCGCTCTCCCGGATACGGGGTGGAGCTGCAGCCTGTTGGAGCCACGAGATCGAGATGGGCAACTGTCCGGTGGGGCTGAGCCTGCACAAGGGTGGACAGAGGGGCGGCGTGCGCGAGAAGGGGGGTCGACGGAGGGTCGTCAGCGTGAAGAAGCTCGAGAATGGGGTGTACACCAATGCGAAGGCCATCACCATCCGACCCCTCATACGCCACAGTGGGATGCAGTACAGAAAAGGTAAGGACGGGCGATACTTCGCCATTTTGCATGTGTAGGGGTTAAACCAGCGATTTTCAACCCTTTTCATCTCATAAGCCCTCAGGGATCCTTACGGGCTTCACGGACCCAATGTACTGTAGTTGTCTTTTCTTTTCGCATGGGATATACGGGGCCTTCGTGACTCAGTGCTCCACTGCGCTAGCAAACCTGCGAGTTGTTGGCTGTGCAGGTTCGATGCATGTCTGGTGCGATTCTTCCACAAGTGTATTTCTCTCTTCTGTGTTAGTTAAACTTTCACTGTGTGTATGTCTATTACGCAAGGTTCCCACGGATCAGGAAAAACCGGGAATTGTCGGGGAATTTAATTTTGTCCGTAAAAATCATGGAAAAATTCATTTTATGGAACTAAAAATCATATTTATGTTACTTTTAAATGATGTTATGCAGGTGTATTTTGAACTAGCTGAATACCCCGGCCTTGCGCAGGTTTCAAATATGAACGCGACATTTCCCTGTGTTAAACCAAATACACAAACCCTGTAGACCGTGTTGTCTACCACGACACTTGAAATAGGACCGCGACATTTCTCTGTGTAACTCAAATATACATATCCTGTAGAACGTGTTTTCTTGTCCATGTATAGCAGGAAAACAAACTTTAGATTTTAAAATTGGGGCTTCGAGGGGTACTTTTAGGACTACCTGCGTGCCATTTTTTATGGCTACAGGTGGGTCTGAAGACAGGAAAGAAATAATATTTTTCCGTAGTGTTCTAAAGCAGGGATTTCCAACCGGTGGTACGCGGCAACGTTTCAGGTGGTACGCAAGGATGATACGAGCGACCCAAATATTCTACGAAGTTCGTTCGATTTTTTAGTATGTACAACCACGTTATAGGAAAAATGAAATGATATGAAATCAATTTGGGATTAACGTTTTTATTACATTGTAATAAATAACGCTAACAGTTAATTACTAACAGTTAACAGCACATTATTTAAAGAGAAACTTTGTTGCTGATTATCTATTTCTATTCAATGGCTATCTCGGCGAAATTAAGTTGATATATCTCCCTGTCTTATGCCATTTCTTACTAGTTATTTGTATGAGAGTGAATTTTCTGAACTTTTGTATATAAAAAATAAATACAGAAACAGAGTAAGTGTTGAAGAGGACTTAAGAGTGAAGTTAAGCTCCATTGCTCTTGATATGGATATTTTAATTAAGGACAAACAACAACAAGTTTCGCACTAAAAATTGATTTTCGATTATGTTAATCTTTGTTTGCTTAGTTTGTGCTAATTATTTAAAATTATTGTTTTTAGATCTGTGAGTAAATACTAAAGCTGTAATTTTCAATAATCGTTTAATTTTTTTTTATTAAAACATCATTAATACGAAATACAAGTGCATTAATCATAAAATATGAAGCTTTCTTAGTATTTTAATTAAATCAAAACAAGCCATTGGGCACTTTTGTAACATTAGATATCTGTTCCTAAAAAAATATAAAACTGGTGGTACGCCTAAAATTTCTAAAAATTTTAAGTGGTACACAGTTACTAAGAGGTTGGGAACACCTGTTCTAAAGTATAAGTGTACCAAATTGGGTGTGGAATGGTCAAACGGTGTACATTTGTATTGAGAATATACACACATCCCTTTTTATATTTTTTTCTTGAAATCATTTGTGAACTCAAGTTGAAACTGATTGAGTGATATAATTTTAAACAATTTAAACACTTCCACCATCCGTAAGGCACCCCGGTACCATTGTTGCGGCCCACCAGTTTAAAATCGCTGGATTCGGTTGAACTGGAAGTCACGACTTTTAAATAAATTGAGTTGGATGCGTTTTCGTCGATTGCTGTTGTCCTCTTCTGCCCGGGCATGAAACGAAGGTACGTGCCTAGAAGTTCAAGTGCTTCTAGAGACCATTTGTGTCTTTACATGTAGTTTCGAGAACAAATTCTGAAAAAACATGCTTAACCCTTTGAGAGTTTCGCACGCATTAAACTTCTTGACCCATAGAATCTTTCCTAGGATTCTTTCAAAAAATCAATGTTTTTATTTTGTGTTATGTGGGGTAAAAGCGTCACTCGAAATATCATGACGCTCAGAAGATTAAAAACTTTTTGTCGGTTTTATTTACTCTACGCTTATCGTAATTCCCACTTGTATAGAAATTTGAATGGTAGAATTTAGTTTACTTGTTTTTCTCTACCTTGATTTTTTAAACTCAGGGTGGCCATTTTATATTTACCCGAGGTTTATTTACTTCTGTCTGACTGCGTATCCAATACTGTACATTTAAGAATTTTTGCCTATTTATCCAATAATGAACTTTTAGGAATTTCTGTCTGACAAATGTATATAAAAATATAAGCATTTCGGAATTTATGTCTGACAATATATTTAATAATGTTTACACTTGAGAATTTCTTTCTGACAATATCTCTAATAACTTAGGAATTTGTCTGATAATTTATGAAATAATGCACAAATTTAGGAATTTCTGTCTACATATCCAATTACCTGAACAACTCGGTGTTGCTCGATTTTTTTTCTTCGTGATAAGCGACACGATAAAACTAGCAAATAAGGTGGATCCCTAAAATCAGACGCATTTCCTGTACGTTTGCTAATAATATGAAGTTAGAGTGAATCACACTCATTTTTTCCAAGATTGCTACAAAGCCTTTGCGAAATAATAGCATTCGTAGCATCAATTCTTAGTAGCCAAAAAGTCTATTCATGCTATTTTAATCCCTCAGATACAAATGAATCGGATGAGACACAAGATATGCAGATCAAAAATGAAACAGGCGTTGGTGATCTCGCTAACAAATAATTAAAAATAAGATTTAATTTACAGTACTTGTCAATTTGGTTTTTATAACAGGCTAGCAACCATAGATTCAGACGTTTGTCTTTCTAGGTTTGTAAGGCTTGGCGCCAAAGCTTTGAAATAGGCATCTTTTGTAAATATTCTTCCTGAAGAAACATCCGATTTTTTCGTCTGTTAAAAAAAAGGGACCAAATTGTCATCGATCAAGAGTTAATTTCCAAAAATTTCGAAAAGTGGCCAAAGAAATTAGTATCCTTTGAGACGCTTTTTCTTAAAAATATTCCCTTTTTTCGCCAAGGTTACCTACGACAGCTCTTATTTTTATAATCAGATATAGTATTGTATTTTTTAATCATTTTTGAACCCTTACTATGCTTGACCTTTTGTGTAAACATGCGTGTCAAAACTTTTCCCGATTATTTTTTTGCGAAAATCCAACTCCGATTTCCTAATACAACTTTTTTTGAGATAAAGCCCAAATAAATTGAAATTCACCGGAATTAAAATTCATTTGCATTATTTTAAACTTTTAATGCTGCTTTGAAAGATGCAGTTCGAAAATAATTATTTGTCGATTAATATCCAATACTGATTTCGATTAAGACATAATTTCATGTTTATTTATTACTTCCGTCAAAATATTTACTCAATATTAAATACAAGTTTTAAATAAAATTTAAGTAGAAAGTATTTCGTGCTATTTTATATCGCTTTTTTACTATTATTATGCAATCCGAATGACCTAAAAATACTGTGAAATTCAATTTGATAGATCTTATATGACGTAAGGCAATGTAAAGAGATAATATACTATGTTAAAGTAACAGTGGGAACATTTATGTGTTGCAAAAAAATTAAAGATGTCATTTTAATTGATATTTTAAAGCAATTTACTGCTGTTTTCTATTTCATTAAAAGAAGTATCGACATTTTTTAATTCCTGTACTTTGCAGTTTGGGAGAATATTAATTTGTTACCAGAGGCTGTATTGTAGTGAAAAGAAAAATTGTTTACTATTTTTTACATCAATTTGTAGTTTTCCATCAAATTTTACTTTGATATTCCATCTATTAGATAGTGTAGTGCCTTAATATATTTTCCCCGATTTAAAATATTACTGATAAATCCTGCTTTGATTGTTTTTAGAAACAACCAATCTTTATTTAGTTTCCCCAAAACAGATGAAAATGTTATTCAACTGACTCCTGAGATTGAATAACAGGCAAATTTTACCTTACATATTAATAGGATAAATTTTAGATAATAATAGATAAAATAATAAACTTCAGATAAATTTTATTTAAAAATTTTTGCTCCACTCACTTTTTAATTGATATAAAATTTTAATTTTTTCTTAACTTAGTTGATTGTATGTAATTATTTGTTCATAGTTGAATATAAAATATATTATTTGATTTGATGAATATAAGAAAATAGAAAATTCTATAGATTCTTTTCTACTGCAACAGATGGCGCCATTGTAGGTTTTAAAATTTCGCCGATTGTAGATCTTTTTTTTTCTTCCAATTTCGTAATAACATACTACTATAGTTGATGTTTTCGCACCCATCTAAGTAATTTGAAAACAGTTTTTTGGTTTGATGCTTTTGATGAGATTTTCTTCAACGTTTAGAAACAAATCTTTTGAACATATTTTCCGAGTTAACACCCATTTTGCTAGACAAGCTCATGAAATTGATGCAAGCTTAAGAATTTGTTTTTCTTTAACTTTTATACTATCTCTTTTGTATTGTACTTTGAAAGCATGAGGGATCACTGACGATTACACACTGTGTTAAGTTTCTTTTCTCTGAATTTTCTCCAAGTATTATTGTACCACACATTTAATATTTGTTATACTTTCAATGTTATGAGGGGTCACCGACGAGTTCAACCTGTGTTAAGTCTCTTTTGCTCTAAATTTTTGTATAATTATTAGTATGCCACGCAATTAATATTTGTTTTAAACTCAGTTATGATACATCGATTTAAGTAAGTTGGTTTTAAATCAAATAATTTTTATGAAAGAGTCATTGAACATTACACTTAAAACTAAGTTAAGTAAATGAAAAGGCTAGGAAATTAAAATTGATTTTTGTTATGATCTTTAAAAATTCATTTTATTTAAACTGTTAGCTTAACAAATAAAATGGTTAGTATTTAATATCGAATTTTGAGTTAATGGATTTATGTCATGAAGTTGAATTTGAATTAAACACATGGCCCAAGGATGATCTGTGTTGTTCTAATCTCTCAAAATTCTATATATTCTTAACTGTCTCATTTTACCATAAATATATTACGTATATATTATGTACCATAAATATATACAAATACAAATATTGACGACCAGCTACAGGCTCGAGCCCAACAAGGCTGGTCCTTTGTTTATGAATTCCCCAATTCCCACTGACTATCCAATTGTATCTTAAATTCGTACACTCCCTTTGAATTAACTATATTTTCTGGCAACGCGTTCCAACTGTCTATTACCCTATTAAAGTAGTAGTTTTTCCTTAAATCCCGATTAAAATGTGTCTTATTCAATTTATACCCATGGCCCCTTGTTCTGTTATCCCTATTGAAATTTAAGCCCTCTGTGTCCCCTTGTTTTACAAACTTGAAAATCTGAATCAAATCCCCCCTCCTTCTTCTTCTTTCCAGTGTATACATGTTTAGCTTACTTAAACGTTCGTTATAGTCGAAATTTGCTAGCCCCTTTATTATTTTTGTAGCTCTGTGCTGAACCCTTTCAATTGATTCTATGTCCTTTCTCATATATGGAGCCCAGAATTGTACAGCATATTCTAGATGTGGTCTTACTAAACCCTTATATAACGGCAAGATTATATTCTTATCCCTTGAAGTTACAGTCTTTTTAATATACCCCAATAACCTATTAGCCTTTTTACCCGCAGCTGAACATTGGTGACCCATTTTAAAATACCTGTGAATTATCACCCCAAGATCCTTGACTGTTTCTCCCTCCTTTATATTTACTCCCTGTAGACAGTACTCGGCTCCACTGTTCCTGTAACCCATATGCAGAACTTGACATTTCCCTACATTAAATGACATACCCCATTTTACAGCCCATTCGGATATCTTATCAAAATCCCCTTGTAAATTTTCTATCTGTAACTTGGTATCCACTGTCCCCCATATTTTAAGGACATCTGCATATATACTGATTCTATTATTGATCCCCTGACCTATATCATCTATGAAAATTATAAATAAAATTGGTCCCAACGTATTGGACGTATTTACCAATAATATAACTCTAGTGAATATTAATTTACATATTAAAAGTACTATACTACACTGTGATATCATATTTCATATCTGACACGTTTAAACATACAGAAACAACACATACCGAGTTCCACAAATTTTTTAAAATCATACAAATCTAATTTTAATAAAAATATATGGTTTAAACCAGGGATGGGCAAACTTTTTCGGTCGCGGGCCAAAAATCAAAAGAAAAAAAAGTTTGGCGGGCCAAGATAAATTTTTCTAAAATTTTAAAAACAATGTACAAGTTTTACAATTTAAATATGTTAATGAGATGAATGAAATTGCGATTTCATTTTTAAAAGTTCCTTATATTGAGGTTCGAAGTGAGATGTACTGATTCTAAGGAACGAGGCTAAATGCTCATCTGTCAGTCTACTTCTGAAATAATTCTTTCTAAGGTTCATAGTTGAAAACATTTGTTCACATATATAAGATGAAGCAAACATAGCACTGATTTTCTGGGCGGGAGATATTAAATTTGGGAAACTTACTTTCGATAATGATTTGTAAAACTCTAACTTTGGCATATTTAGTAGAAACAACTGCTTGAGATGATTGTTAGATTGCAACTCAATTAATTCAAGTTGCAAATCTGACCTCACTGCTTCACAATTTACGTTGAAAGGCATGGTAAAAATATCAATTCTGTTTGAATGGCTCTGAAATCTTGAAATCTGCGTTCGAACTCAAAATGCAGTTTTTTCAAGCCATCTTCATAATTCTTAAGCTTTTCTTCATTTACTGAGGGTATTGAATTTAACCTCGAGAAATGAGACAAGTCGTTCTTAGCTAGCTGCCCAGCAAGCATATGAAGTTTTAGTTTAAAAGCTTTGAGATGGACCCAGATATCGTCGATAAATTGATTTTTCCCTTGCATCTTGACAATCAAGTTGCTCAAATGACAAAGAAGATCTGTAAAAAATGCAAAGTCCGAAAGCCATTCTGTATCTTCTAACATTTCGCACTCCGCAGAACGCTGTTTCTCATGGAAGAACGACACAATGTCGTCTTTCAGCTGCCAAACTCGCTCGAAAACACATCCTGCACTAAGCAACCTTACTTTCATGTAATACAGTACATCAGAGTATTCTGATTGCACGGACTGAAGAAAATCTCGAAATTGCCTGTGAGTAAGCCCACGAGATCGAATAGTATTTACAAGCTTCACGACTGCATCAAGCACGGGTTTCATATTCAGTGCAGATTTACACAGAGCATCTTGATGTATAACACAATGTAGAAAAACAACATTGTTCCCGGGATAGTTTTGATTAAAGAGTCCAAGAAATCCAGATTTTTTTCCTATCATATTTGGTGCTCCATCGGTCGTAATATTACATATATTTGTTATAGGCACTTTCAAAGTTAAAAACCCTTCCTGAAATTCACGAAAAATATCACATCCCGTTGTAGTTCCCTTTAAAGAACGCATGCACGCCAGTTCCTCGGTAATTTCTAAGTTCTCATCCACACCTCTTATAAATAATACTAATTGAGCAGTATCACATTTATATCAGTGCTTTCATCCTAAGTATGGAGTAAAATTTAAACTGGCCAATCTTTGACTCTGATTGTGATGTCAAATTTTTATCGATGGCTTCGATTCTAGAATCATCGTTTTTCGAGATAAGCTTACAGTCTCAAAATTATTTTTCTTGTCTGGACAGAAAACATCACAAACTTGGAGCATGCTTTGTTTAACGAACTCCCCATCACTGAGAGCTTTATTATTTTTAGCAATATTGTATGCTACAATGTAACTTGCATGTGTAGCTGCTTCTTGGATAGTGTTTACCTTCTTGAAAAAATTTTGTCGGCCTGATAATTTTTTACGAAGACTTTCTACATTTTGTTTTTTTTCATATTCGGACATTGCTTCATAATTGGAATTCTTATGCTTAGATGTGAAATGAGAGAGACGGGAAATGTTATATTCTTTGAAGACTGCTACAGCTTCATTGCAGATGAGACACACTGGTTTTATCTTTAAAAACTGTAAAAAAATATTTCCAGGTCCATTCATCATTAAAAGCACGGCACTCTAAATCAACTTTACGTTTTTTAGTAGCCATTTTGGGGTTGAAATATTTTACGAATAACCCTAACAATCACTAGCTACGCTATACTTTTAATACTTTCACTACTATTCACAATGATGCTATATGCCGGCAATCTTTCCATACGCAATCAATAATATTAAAACTCGCGCCAAAAGAAAGAGCCGCTGGTTGGAGCTTAAAATGCGCAGTGTGCCACATGTGAGGTCTAATTCACCTATATTGGATTCCCATATGTCTGCTCCCCGAGAAAGAGATAACGCTTGTTGGCGCCAGTCTACAGCGATAACTAACAAAGAACTTCCGCTTTTAACACTTTACCTATTGAAAGCTGTCTGTGCTTGCTATTTCCGTCGATTTATGTATTGTAGAACAAAAATAGAGAAAGTAAAAAGATCATCAGTCCTTTAAAAAAAAAAAGGAAAAAAAAATATTTCACAAAGTAGAAAAGGAGATGGATGTATAATATATAAATCATATTTTCTTTTAATTTCCGTCGGACCGGCAAATTAAAATTCTATCCGCGGGCCGGAGTTGGCCCGCGGGCCTTAGTTTGCCCATCCCTGGTTTAAACAAAACAAAAAAATCGATTTTAATAATATTTTTGAAAAATCCTAATTATTTCACACCCTGCTCAGCGTTATAAGGTTTCACTGACGAGTTTACCCTATGTTAAGTGTCTTTTAAACTAAATTTCTCTTGAATTATTGTGCCTCATAATTAATATTTTTTGTACTCTCGGCGTTATACTTTTGCTCAAAACTAATTTTGATTTAAAAATATGTTTTAATTCTCTCTTTTTCTAGTGCTATGATGTATCTTATTCTAGTTCTGTTTTTATAGTTTAACAAGTATACCACACATCGATGATTAACTAATACTAACAAAGAATTCATCTTGTATTATAGTTGGTACTTCAAATGAAATTATTATAGTGGCATTCAGCTATTTTCAAACTGTAAAATTGTTATCTAAGGATCTTTAAAAACTCGTAAATTACATAAAATGTAAGCATTTTAAAAGTTGCCCCATGAAACTTAAAAATAATCTAAAACGTGGATCATGTCGATCTGCTGTCAAGTACTTCAACATAATTTAATTTTTATTTTCTAAAAATTTATATATTTTGAAATTGAATTTGAATTTTAGTTAAGACGACTAAATTTCAAATCTGTTCCTATTAATACTTGTAAATTCTCCTTACATACTATGTTCACTCATTGCATTACGTAATTATAAAACAATTTTTATTAATTGCGTCGAATTTAATTTATTACATATCACCTTTTCTAACACATATGCTGAGAATTCCTTTCCTTCATTTAGATTTGTAATGGAAAAATCAATATCACGTCCTTGTCTCTCAAGAGGTCAAAGTGTTAAAAATAAAGTTCTTGATGAACATTTGAGAATAAAAGAAGAATATTTTTTATGAAATAAAAAGAAAAATCCGGGTTTGAGGAACACAGTACAATCGAATTTCCCACGCATTTTTCATTTTAATCAATTGTTTTTCGTGCTGCCATCTATGTTCTTATGAAGGAAGTAAACTGATAATACGGATTGAAAATATTTAAGAAACTAGAGATACTTGGAAAGAGAAAGTTCCCGTGACGTCACAATCTCTTGCGAAAATATAAAAGATATATTCAATTAAAAAATTATTTATTTAAAGAAAATCATATTTTTAGGTATTGATTTAAAGTAAACTTTTTCGTAGATTTCAAATCCTTTAAAATTTTTATTCAATCTTTACCGGTCTTGTACATAGAAAAAAGAACTAATAACTAAAGTTAAAATGTTTTTTATTCTCTGCTGGAAAATCATTCCTCTATGCAATATAAAAACGGAGACGGGAAAAAAAAATTTAGAATCTGTCATATCTTTATGCGGTTGCCATTCCAAAGAAAACAATAATAATTAAATTTCATTGAATCATTTAAAAATTATCTATATTGAATTTTGAAATTCGCCGCGACCCAAAAATTGCAAAAAAATCGGATTACCTGTGTGCTAAATCTCATTGCTGTAAGTGCCATAGAATCGTCAGGATTTTGCGGCAAGAAACAGACAAACACTACCTTTTATAATAGTAGAGATATACGACTTAATTTGATTTATTTCGAAATTTTCAAGTAAATATGAAATTTTGTTTTCAAAACAGATCTATCACGTATGTGTTTTGAGATTTCGACACCTACTGCTGTCTAGTTCCCTTTCAAAATCAATTTTTCCTCCAGTTTTGTGTAGCAGCAGGATCACTTTCCGTCAAACAGGTGGAATGTTTTCAGACCAGGGCCTCGTAAGGTCATCAAGAATGCCGACAAACCAATTTCCGTAAGATAGGTGTTCTTCAATCAAAGGATCTTAACCCTTCAAGGATATCTCGTCCGTTAAGATCGTATCGGTGTTTGTATTGACGATATATCTCGTCTAAAAAAACTACCAGGAGTGGTAATATAAAAATAAGTATCTGTCTTATTAGCGCTGATTGCGAAGAACCGAGAATTAACCCTCCTTCCACTAGGTTTTTGGTCTTTAGCAAATGTGAACAGATTTTGATGGACGAGATATCTCGTCATTAGTAAAATTGATCCGATCTTGATGGACGAGATATCTCGGTGAAACTGCTTGAGGTAAACAAAATGAATCTCCAAGACAAAAAAGGTGAAATTACTAGCATTTTATTATTGAAACCAATACATCGATTCCCCCGAGCAGTTGCAATCCTCCCTCAGGAATTTTCAAAACTCCCGATCATGGTGTCGATACAAAGACTTTTTTTAGTAGTAACTTTTGGCGTGCTTTTTATGTCGCCAATGAAGAATTTAGAAAAACACTGTTTTGTTCGTAGCGGAAAACAATTAAAAAATTAACGAAACTAATTTTATAAACAGAAAAATCCCGACTGATTATTCTCACTACTACCACCAAGTATTTACTTTAATGAAAAATCTACATTTTCTGAAATATTGTTTTAGGAGTTTGCCAAAGTTAGATACTTTCTTAGTTTTGAGTGTAATGACATCAAAAGGTTTTTTTTAAAATGAATGTCGCAAAAGATCACTTTTATTCTAGCTAACTCAAGTTGTTTAGGCTTGGTGAAAGAAAAGAAAGGATAACATTTACAAAAATTAAAAACATGAGATATCAGAATAATCAGTATTTTTTATATAAGGTTGTTTTAAATTGTATATTATACATTTCGCGGGTGTATAAATATATACACACACATTTGGTGATCCGGAAAAAATGGTTCGGTTTCGAGAATGGAAATGTTTCAGGTATATATTTATTGATCTTCGTTATTGAATGCACCTAATGTGTATTTTCAAATAGAACTGTCGAATTTCTCATTTTGCGCTTCCTCTGAATTCGAATAGTTTCTAATTTCACGTATAGATGGCGCTTGCTTAGTTGAAGAAAATTTATTTAATGCCTTTCTAAAACACGTATTGGGGACATACGTCGGTGAACATAGTTGGGACAGAAAGGTTATCCAATCAATTATTTACATTTTCCAATTGATTTGGATGAGTGGGAGTCGGTGTTATTAATACTTGGAACAAAATGTCCTCTTTGTCATTCGCTTTTGGATGATTTTCATCATTGTCGAATCCAATTTGATTTTGGTTAGGATTGATTCCGGACCGGCGACAATAGCCCGTAGTGTTGCTCCAGTACGACGTTAATTAAAATACCTACCTACCTACCTACCAATTTGATTTCGACGCTATTTCGACTTCTCGGCAAACTGAGGACTGCCCTTTTTCTTCGTTTACTTGTTTCAACAATTACCATTTCAAGTTAAAAGTAGTGACACTGTCATTACTTCAATCTCACGATTCCCTCAGAGGATTCATAAAAAATGTTTCTGTGGTCACCAGTAAAAATAGTATGCATTTACAACGAGAATTATTGAAGATAGAATCGAGTCATTAAGTTTCCCAACCTGAGCATAAATAAAATCAACTCGCGTTTTTGTCCAATACTATAACTATATATTAAGGTTTAAAGCAGGGATTCACAGACAGCGGGCCGCATGGGTCCCTCCCTTGATTTGCTGCTAGCTCGCCTCTCCATGTCTATTCTTTGGAGAGTGGGGTGCCAGCTCAGGTGTTGCTTCGTCATCTGACCGTGGTTCAAAATTACGAGGTGCTGTCCTCGGATCTTTCTCTTAAGGGACTGATCCCGGACCGTCGTCAATAGCCCGTTGTGTTGCTCTAGTACGACGTTAACTAAAAATTACCATTACCATTACCATGTCTATTCTTAACTTTAACAAGTCACACGATAGCTACTTTTAACAATTGTACGTGCACATAAAAATTAGCCGTGACGTCCAATTTTCTAATTTCAAGAAAGTTTGTAAAAAGTACAATGCGCCAAATTCAAGACATGAAAGGACTGGTAGTTTCATATCATCCTTCAAAGATCGCTTTTCTGATTCCCACCAATTAAACCGGCGTTAGACTTATTAACCAACCCCTGAAAATGCACCCGAATCAGTAGTCTGAACTCATTGACATGTAAAACGATAAGAACCTGCAAAATAAATTGAATAAAGGTAAATTCTGCAATTTTTACTGTGTATATAATAGCAATTATAAAGCGAGCGCGTTGCTAGATAAAGCATTAAAATGCGCAAGGCTCTTTAAGTCAGCGTATATCTGTGAACAAACTTTTCAGTCACATAAAAAAAAAAAAAAAAAAAAAAAAAAACCCGACTGAATTAAAAAATGAAAATTTAGAATCAATTTTTATGCTTGGACACTACTAAAATCGAAGCAAATATTAAAAGAATTGTTAAATCAATGTAATACGAAGCATCAAATTAGTTCGTTATTTACTTTTAACTACCTTTCTTTTAAGCATTATATGATAAATGTACAACAACAATACAACAACAACATGATAAATGTAAATAAAATAAATACTATTTGATAGATAACTTTATATATGTATTTTTTGCGGTCGGTTTAATGTTTGGTCACAGCAATATGTCCAGCCAAAGAATGTCTTGTCCACATGGGCTGGTGCAGAATTGATCTGTCGTGATTTTTAAGTCCACACGTTGACCTGGTGTGGAAGTTTGGAGAGCAGGGTGCAAGCTCAGGTGTTGCCTCGTCATCTGATCTTGGGCAAAATTACGTGATATTGTCCTCGGTAGTGGTATTTCTGGTATTTCCAATACACGTCGCACTTGAGCAACAACAACGGATTATTGGCGACGGTGGTCCGGGATCAACCCCCGAAGGAAAAATTCCGAGGACAACACCTCGTAATTTTGAACCCGGTCAGATGACGGGGTGTCGTCGTCGGCTCTTTCCCTTCGTCATTGATCCTGGACCGTCGTCGCTGACCAACCGGTATAGTGGTTAAGGTGTTAGCCTCTAGATAGGAAGGTTCCTGGTTCGAATCCGGGTCCGGACATGGATGTTTGTAAGCGTATGGCGTAGAGGCGGCTGGTGCACCTTAAATCTGTCGTGGCCGAAAGTCCTCACGTTGGGTTGGCGTGGAAGTTTGGAGAGTGGGGTGCCATCTCAGGTGTTGCTTCGTCATCTGACCGTGGTTCAAAATTACGAGGTGTTGTCCTCGGATCTTTCCCTTAAGGGACTGATCCCGGACCGTCGTCAATAGCCCGTTGTGTTGCTCTAGTACGACGTTAACTAAAATTCCCTCCCTCCCTGGACCTTCGTCAATTGCCCGTTCTATTGCTCCAGTACGACGGTGTGGTATCTATATCCACACAATTCTATAGTTCGGGCTTGACCCAAGCCCGGCAGCAGATTCTTTATATTTACTATCAATATTATTTACAAATGATCTGTGAAATTAAGTTGGGGTACTCACCCCTCTTTAGTTGGATCCACTGGTATCCGAATCTGGTTTCATTCCAATAAAAAAGATGTACACTTCTTGTACAACAATAACTTTATTAAAATAAAAACGTAACTGAACATATAACTATACATTTGTGGACTCGCCACTACTGTGAGGCCTTAGCCGTAAAATTACTTCCGTCCTCCTATAGTACAGGGACGGTCTCTGCGAAAACCTTTCTTCCCAAGACGCAACTCCTTGCAGCTGGCAACTTTCTCAAGTGCATGCGTCAGCTAGCAACGGAATTGCGGAGCAATAGCTCAACGGTTGCATCACCTAGCAACGTATGTACTTACAATTCTTAACATCCTCCCACCTTAATTTTGCGGGAGCTAAAATTAAACATAATAACAATATTAGAAATACAGAAATAAATCACTAAAATACAATAAAATCAATGGAACAATCAATTGAAATTTGGTTAGAGTTCTACTAAGTTTTTATGTACAAGTTCACCAAATGGAAAATTAGATTCGGATTAGTACATACAAATCCGTGAGCCTCACCACAAATTCAATCTCGCCGGAACCTTAAGGACTCTGCCACTTCTAGATCTTTTAACTACAGGATCATCAGTTTTTGAAACCTCTAGATGATACAATCTTTGAATTGGCCGAATAAGTGTTCCATTCAAGGTTTTTATTTGAACCACGCGCGCTTTACCATCCCTACTAGGGAAAATTTTTTCTATTCGAGCCATCGGCCACTTCACACGTTTCTGATTGTACTGCCCTACCAATACAACATCCCCTACTTGGAGGGTAGAATCTTTATTTCCGGATTTTTGCACTAGTTGTCCTAAATATTCTTGGCGAAAACGAATTCTTAGCTGCTCACGTAATTGTTGACAGTATTTTTGTCGAAGTTGCAGTCGTCTTTCATTTATATTGTCTATGTCTGCAACTCCCGTTGTAGCCATGTCCTGCAAAAACATAGATGGAGTCAAGGGTGACAGACCTTCTGGTCCGTCACTGATGTAAGTTAGTGGCCTACTGTTTATGGTAGCTTCAGCATCGCACAGCACTGTGCATAGCTCCTCAAAGTCAAGTGATGCTCGGCCAAGTGTTCTCACAAGGAGCATCTTCACACAGCGGATGAGACGCTCCCACCATCCACCCCACCAAGCCGCAGTGGGTGGGATAAATTTCCAGTTGATGGGTCTCTCGACCGATTCGATTTCGGACCAATCCACCTCCTTGAGCTGGTTATTGGTGCCAGTGAAATTAGTCCCATTATCCGAGTATATGGTAGAAGGTCTACCACGTCGGGCAATGAAACGACGCAGCGATTGTAGGAACGCCTCTGTACTTAAGGACGTGACTGCTTCCAGATGCACTGCTCTATATACAGCACATGTATATAATACAATCCACACCTTCTGAATCAACACTTTCGCAGGTAGCAATGCTGGAGCATAGATACCGATGGGATCGTGTATACTTTGGGTTACAGACAAAATTTCTCTTTTAGAAGGGTTTTTCAAATTCGAGTTCAATTTGCTACAAATGCTTAGACAATCTTCTGCTCGGTCCCATTGGAGACCTAAAACTGAAATAGGGGCAGCAAGATCATCTTCTAGAAGCATTTTATTCTTGAACGAAGCTTCGTAGACTTCCTCTGTTGGACCAAATTGCCACATCCTCAATTCCATCTTGGCTTCGGACATCAACTTAGTTGACTGAGTAACGAATTCTTCTAATTCAGATAAATCATTGAAGGAAGTTACGCAATTATCTACGTAAAAGGATTTTGACAGTTTTTCTGCGACTGGTTTCAGCTCCTCGGGAGCATTATCTAGATGACAACGGATGACTGCACCGAGCAAAAATGGACTACAAGTTGCCCCAAACACTACTCTATTGTGCTGATAAACTTGGATCTTGTCAGTCTTTTCCCACCATAGGAATCTCAAAAAATGACGATCCGTTTCTTTCACTTCAATTTGCAAGAAAGCTCTCCTAATGTCTGCAACAGCAGCGATGGCCTTTGTCCTAAACCGTAATAATATAGCAGGGATTTGCTCTATCAGGTTAGGCCCTTTCAGAAGACAGTCATTTAGAGAAGGTGCCCTTCCGAGTTTACTAGATGCATCAAATACGGGTCTTATTGCGGTAGTCACACTACCCGGCTTAATGACAGCGTGGTGAGGAAGGTAATGCCCTGGGATCTTAATATTTTCTTCTGGTACTCTACTGATGACCCCTTCCGCTTCCCACTCTTGGAATAATTTCCCGTATTCTTCGAATTTTTGGAGAGTCTTCAGCTTCCGAGTTGTGCTCATGAGTCTTCTCTCAGCAACATTTCTATTGGAAGGAATTTCCTGTTTTCCTTTTATCCATGGAAGCCCAACACAGTAGCGACCATCTTCATTCCTCGTCAGTTCTTGTAAGAATTGGTCGTGAGCTAGTTCTTCCTCGTTAACCTTTGTCAGAGTTGCACTCGGATCGGTGATGCCAATTGCTTCTAGTCTCCACAATTCAGGAACTTTCATGTCTTTCAGAACCAGGTTTGTGGTCAACAAGGCAGTTCCTCCCGTCCAACATTCTTCCGAAGGATTCTCTAGCTGTCCGCAGACTGTCCACCCGAGTTTGGTTTGGATGGCAGTCATCCCGCTCTCTAATTGTTTAATTTGACCCGTTAAAAGCTGTCCATAAATATCACTACCAATCAAAAGTTCTACTTCGGGACACCCTAGACCTATGTCGGACACCCAAATCCTGTGAAACTTCAATTCTTTCAGCAGTGGACCTTTGGGGACTCTGGGTATTCGGCCACAAATCCTATCCTGGTCCAGGAAATCGAATACAAAGGTCGTCTTTGGAAGGGAACCCTGTGGAGCACTTAACTGAACACGGTATTTATTATGTGGCTTTGCTTCCATCTGGGAGCCTCCAAATAACGAATGAGCTACTGTTTCAGTAGACATAGGCTGTAAACCAAGCTCTATGGCAGTGTGTGTCAAAATGTAACTTCTTTGTGACCCGGAATCACATAGGGCTCTAATTTTCTTGGATTTCTTCCCTCTTACTACAACTTCCAATGTCATGAGAGCAACTTCCCTTGTACACGTTGGATGAGATAAAGTCGTCTGTAGGACCTCATCTTTCTTGTCCTCAGACGAATTACTATCTTTATTCTTATCCGGGCAAAGCAGGGCGTTATGTGCTTTATCACATACAATACAACGGACAAACATTTTACAGTCCTTGGCTATGTGGAAAAATTTGAAACATTTCAGACAAGCTTTCTTTTGTTTTAGCTTGTTTACCTTTTCTTTATACGGCATAGATCTAGCGGTATAACATTCACGTGTGTCATGGGACTTGTCACAAAAAATGCATTTTAAGTTCTTAGTAGTATATAACCCGGCTACAGTTGCGGTACTTGGACTTCTATTAAGCTTATGGACCGCTCTATTTGGTATTTCGGAACTTCCCCCAGATGCCCTGGCACCTGTACCATCAAAACCTTTTCGCGCCAAAGACAATCTCTCTTCCCCTTCAACTTCCCTTTTCAGGAATTCTAACAAATGTGAAAGACGAGACTTTCCCTCCTCTACATCAATCATGTACGATGGGCTTCTATGCCATGCCTTTAATGTCTCCTCAGGAAGACTACTCTCGACCATCGGGAAAAGCCATGTTGCATTGGCATTTGAATCTATCCCCATTGATTCAAGCGACCTCAAATATGCCTCGACCTTCATGTATAAATCTGGTAATGGTAGCCTCTCTCTACTATTCGCTCGAACATTACCTATTATCAATTTTATTAATTCTCGAACGTATACTTCTATGAGAAGTTCTTGTTTTCCAAACCTCTCTTGAAACGCAGCTACCGCCTTCGGATAATTGTCAGATGTTAAGGGATAGCTCGATAAAAGTTCCTTAGCACGTGTTCCTGCTTGTACTGACTGTAACAAGTACTGAAATTTATCACTGTCGTCTAACTGCTTATCTTCATGTATTTTCTTGAATTGAGACCAAAAGGTCAAATAGTTCAGTAAAGTGCCGTCATAAATTGGAATGTTTAGTTTCGGGAGTTTGTAACTTTTCCTTTCTGGTGGAGCGCTTCCCCCCCGTTCTGAGTCTGCGTAAGTAGAATTATTGCCGACACACGTGTTCTCTCTCTCTTGAAACTGCGTCAAGGCCACTCTTTCTAACAGCTCGCTAACGCGCCGAGAAATCTCAATGTGTTGATCGGAATAATTCTCCGCATCTATTAGTTCTAGTGATGGGCAGAATCGAGTACTTTTGAGTATCGAGTACTTAGTAATCGAGTACTTTCAAGTATCGAGTACTATTCGAATACACGAAAAAAACGATTAATCGATATAAGAATCTGAGAATTACGATATATGGCTTTTATTTGTAAAAAAAACTTACGGCCGTATTCACAAGTCCGAGTTAACTCGAGGATCAACGATAATCCGCGAGTTATCGAAAAAACCTTATTCACAAGTCCTGATCCGTGGTTTAAACTGCCGTTTCGGTGTTACATTTTGATCCTCCGAAATCGGCGAGTTAACTCGCGAGTTACATTTAACGCATGCGCAGTACCATCTTTTTGGAAAAAGAAAATGGAGGACACATTTCATTCTATGCTCAATTACAGAATTCTTGCGACGACTGAACTGTATCTGTCATTACGGAGCACCTACTAAATAGCAGCTAATCTCCTCATAATAAAATTGCTTAAATGGAAAAATTTAAACACATTTTTTATTGAAATTCAAAAGAAAAATGAAAATAAAAATAGCTGCGTAATCTTAACCAAGCAGCTTAGCGAAAAGATAGATGGCGCCACCTCTGTCCTCTAAGCCGGAGAGAGCGAACGGTAGAAAACGACCATGGCAGATACAAATTCGTCGTAGAATTAAAATTATTCTGTTGAGTTACTACGAATGAAAGAAAATTGATAATACAAGTTACTTGTCACGACACCAACACACACCCATACTGACAAGTACAAAGATAATCAGATTACATACATCTGTCAAGACATTGTGTACAATTCTTTCTTGCCAAATTTATGTTTCCATAAAATTCCAATTTGAGATTAAATACCTTTGCATTTCTTTTCCCAAACCCATATTAAAATGCTGTGCGAGTCCTATTTATTCACAATTTGGAATCAATTCTACGGCGAAGTACGGGCTTGATCAGTATGAATGCAGATTCGGGCGTCCTAACCAATGTAAACAAATATCATGTGATCGTGAGGAGCCAATCATAGCGAGCGTCTCATTTTAATCCCCGGATCACTTAACACGCCGTTTGAGAATACCGTTTTTGATAATCCTCGAGTTAACTCTTACTCGCGGATCAACTGATCCTCGAGTTAACTCGAGACTTGTGAATATGGCCGTTAATATGTCACGTGTTACTTGGTATAGTGGTTAGAAGCACGGATTTGGAGTAACACGGAACGCGGTTCGAATCCAGATCTAGGACTGTGCTTCCTTCAACAAAAAATAATAAAAATCAAATTAGTTTGATTTTTTTTTTGCTTTGTAAAAGGATTGGGTTTTTTTCTCTCACAAAACTCTGAATGTTTTCTAAATTAAATGTTTGAACATTGTTTTTCTTCCGATTTATTAATATAAATTTTTAAAAATTTTGTTTAAATGAAAATTACTATTATTTCTCTTTTTGAACTTGTTAAAAAACAACTGTATTTTGCAAAACCAAAATACAATTTACAAATTGCCGAATTTTTTAATTTTATCTCGATTTTACAAATCATTTTTTAATTTAAGTTTTTGCATTTTATGGATTTGGTTTTCTACTATAATTTGAGGAAATAATCACTCAACAGGAAACAAGACAAACTTTTATTTTGAAGGGAACCCCAAATATAAGAACAAAAATTCTTTTTCTACAAAACTCTAAAAATATTTTAAAAGATGTAAGAGTGTTATTTTTAATACCAGGATCTGAAACTTTAAAAATATTTCTGTAAACTTAGCCCTTATTTCGATTCTTAATTTTTTTTTCAATATGGTATATTCACATTTAATAAGATTAAAATCTGCTTGTTGAAGTTCAGACAATTAAATTAATACATATTACACTTGCACTGAACTAGTAAAAATTTGTAATTCCAATATTTAGGTAGTAATATTAATAACGATATACATATTAAATTTTTATCATGTCAGGATTTTTGCTTCACATACTGAGCAATATAGGGCTCTTACAATGACAAAATAGGAGGGCATTTATCATCGTTTCATAACTTATTTCATAGTTCAGAAACCTGTTCGGTGAGACGTTGAAAATTCAATTAAAATAGTACTTTATTTCTAGTCCTCGTCTACAAGTTCTCATAATGGCTTTATTTTTATTCCGTGCTTTCTTTGAATATTATTTCAAATCAGTCACAGTAATACTCCCAAGTGCTGTGTTCGCATTAAACGTCAGGGTGGTCATGTTCGATGAGATTTGTTTCATTAGCAAAACTGACCGTATCTTGATGCACGATATATCTCATAACTAGAGGAAAACTGACCCAATCTTCATCTTGTAATCAGATATTTTTTGTACTTGATGTTTTTCGTTGCAACCACTAGGGTGGTTAAACTGAATTCTTATTAAATTTGAAATTTTTAGAAACTTTAAAGCTTATTATTGTGAACTTAATGTTTCTTAACTATATTAATTTCAAATTTTTAAAATACCATTTGGTGTTAAATTTTGAGTAAATATTTTTATTCCAATCAATTGAATAAAAACACCCAAGCTTGTAAAATCTATATATTTTAATTGGATTTGCTTAAGTGTAAAGAACCATAAATTAGTATTTTTTTGTTAAACCCACAGATCTTAAGAACATGTCATCCACGGCTGAGTGTCAGTACAATAACCAAATAATTAATGTAAATGCCGAGAATGGAACAAGTATTGTTCAGGGGCTGTTTCTTCTGGTGTCTAATTTCTCTCTTCCAAGGAAGGCACTTTGGACACAATTGTCTTGTTTGAGAATTTTTCTGCTACTAACAATACTCACTAATGTTACATAACAGGGCACCGTTTATAGGCAACGCCATCTACATTTTTAATAAGTATATTTCAGACTGAATACACCAATTTTATGTTTTAAAAGCTATTACAATTATATTCTGTAACTTAAAACATGTCCTAAAATGAACGATTCCATTTCCACATCACCCATGGGGTAGGAATCATGATGCACTTTTTTTATAGAGGTATCGCCAAGAGCTCTAATCCTCTTTAGCAGAGGTTCTCACCTCTAAATTTAATAACCAGTTTACGATGTAAACTGATTTTTCCTGTAGGAACCCTAGATATAGAATGCATGAAAAACTAAATTTAAAATTAGGAAAACTGCAAACATTTAAATTACTTTACAAACTTTAAGGAGGGAAAACACAAGAAAGATCAAGCTAGAGAGGAAAACCACTGCTCTTCTTCAGATTCCAAATGCCTAAAAGAAAAGAGAAAGCAAACATAAAAACATGTGTGCCGAACTTAGCCACCACTACAAAAATTAACTTAAGTTTACTAGTATCTATAACTAGCAGTGTAACTCTTCTTTACTTTTAATACTTTTGGTAGATACACGCTGCTAAACATATAATGTTTAAGAACAGTTCACTATCGGCAATCTTCAAGCAATTTAATGACTGATTGTCAGGACGTAAATGAAACCATGTATCTTCTTGGCCTGGATGGTGGACACATCTAATCTCGCTTCTAATTTAAGAGCCTAAGTTGTGTCTAAGATTCAAGTGAGACGAGAATTAACCATCTTTTCAAAAAGTTAGCACATGCAGCTGGTGAGTGTGATTGGCTTATTGTTATATGCATTTGTTGGATCTTTACAGGTTTTTGAAAAGGTATAAAAAAGGAGTGTATCCAAGCCAAAGGGAAGACATGTTCCTCCAATATGTGATGATACAGATGTAATATGTTATAAAGTGAGTGACAGAGGAAAGATGTATCATTAGATATACAATGCCATCAGGACAGGCACAGTTTTTCTGGTCCTTTTTAAAGCATCACATCAATCCTTTTTCTCTGAATTGAGTTATACGAGAGTTCAGATCAAGAATGGAAATTAATGCAATGGGATTATGCATGTTTTGTGCGCTGAAATGTCTCTGGATAGGTGTTAAAACAGGGAGCTGCAGAAAAAGCATGTGAAATGGCATTTACTATCGACAGGCTCTGAGATATGTTGCCCATTTGCTTCAACGAAGGAGATCGAATATAATCTCATTGCCTTCCGAAATCTGTCCCATAACTGTGTAGGAGCAGCAGATGTTATGCTAAAAGCATATTTTTGCCAAGATTCCCTTAGGCCTTTGTGTCGCACTCTTTGAGCATTGCCTTTCACTCGTTACTGCATAAATATGAGCACTTTAGGCGCTGAATATCACTTCTTGCTTCAGCGATCTAATGTACATCATGCTTATCTTGTCTCATATAGAAATCTTTGTCATAATATGAACACTTACGTTTTTATTCTTTTAAACCTGATCTGGATGACTCAGTTTCAAATATATCTTGGTAATGGGAATTTTAGTTAACGTCGTATTAAAGCAACACAATGGGCTATTGACGACCGTCCGGGATCAGTCCCTTAAGGGAAAGATCCATAGACAACACTTCATGATTTTGAACCACGGTCAGATGACGAAGCAACACCTGAGCTGGCACCCCACTCTCCAAACTTCTACACCAACCCAATGTGAAGACTTTGGGCCACGACAGATTTAAGGTGCACCAGCCGCCTCTACACCATACGCTTACAAACATCCATGCCAAGACCCGGATTTGAACAAGAAACGTTCCGATCTAGAGGCTAACACCTTAACCACTATACCGGTTGATTGGCTCAAATATATCTTGAGATATTTAAGATTCATACACACGATGACATGCAAAACAGGGAAACATATCGAAAACAATATACAAATGATAAAGCAGTTGCAACTAATTCAAGAGTTTTACTGGATTATACTAGATATTAGAATCAATTAAATTTTAGAAACATTAATTTAAAACATAAATGAAAACAAATAAGAACTGAAAGCAACACAACATTTACTCAAATGCAAGAAAGAACCCAACATACAAATGATAAAGCACTTGTAACTAATTTAAAAGTTTTACAGAATATTCTAGATTTTAGAATTAATTAACTTTTTAAGCAATAATTTTTAACCTTTATGAAAAAGTAAACAAGAAATGAAAGAAACATTTAAACTTAATAATGACCCCAAGTAACTTTGTTAAGACTAATACTATCACTTAAAAGAATTAATCTAGAAATTAAAGAAACGTAATAGAACTGATAATACTTAAGTGATTTTCCTAACCGACAGCAAATTGTTCTTGTAGAAAATAAAGGGCATAGCATGTGTACTTCACTGATAATCCAGCCTGTCTATTCGGGAAATTGCTTCCAGAAAATTTTAAATCCAATTTCTTAATCGATGGAACTTTTCAGCATTTCATGCAGCACATATTTTTTCAAGATAGCATGTAAAAATTGGGAATTTGTAGCCATTTACTCTGGTCAGGTACTTTGAAGAAAGTAACAGCCATCTCAAGAATGAAATAATAACGTTATTTTACTTGAAGAAACAGAAAAACATTTTGAGCATAAAAGTATCTTATTTGTATAGATAATTTTAATACCAGAAATAAAGCCTGAAAATTAAAATTTTAAAAAAATTGACAAATTTAAATACAATTTTCAACAATAAAAGGCAAACTCAATGTCATTTGCAAAGAAATCCAATCTCTCAATCGATGGAATTTTTCGACGCTTCATTCATCACGTGCATTTTCAAGATTTATAAAATTGGGAAAAGCAAAATCGAGACAAGAAAAATAAAACTAACGAGAACCATAGATATCCATACTTTTACAATATGACACTTCTGCTACTTAAGAATACGATGAATTCTCAGTTGTTCGAATACGCAGCGACATACTTTTGGTATTTGAACAGCCAGCATGAGTACTCTTGTATGCGAATACCTTTGATGAGTACTTACTACTTTGTATGAGTACAGGAACTACTACTAGAGTACTTCCGGTACTCAAATGAATACTTTTGTAACCGATACTCCTAGGATGAATACAACTACTTTAGTACTTCCTGTATTCATGAATACTTCCTGTACTCATATGAGTACTTTTGTAACCGATACTTTGGATGAATACAACAACAACTACTTGAGTACTTCCGGTACTCATATGAATACTTCCGGTACTCACATAAAAGTATCGAGTACAGCGGTTACTTTTAAGTATCGAATACATGAGTACTTTTGTATTCGAATACTCCCATCACTAATTAGTTCCAATTCTATTTCGCTTTCAGTAACATTGGACTCTACTAATTTATCCAGGATATTTGTATCTATTTCGCTTATATCACGGAAACTATTATTTAATTTGGTTAATTTATCTCTCAGGACACCTGTTTCGACTTCATCCATCTCTAATTGCTCTTTAAGCACATTAGTCGTACGTGTGAACGACGTACGCAGACCCCTTCTCTTCAGTTTTAACTGATCCATTACTTTAATGTACTTAGCACAAAGTTACTAAATATAACTTAATTATATCCTTAAATGCTCCAATACAAAATGCAAAACAATATACTTCACTAACTTCACATACAAAACGAAAATACTTGAATAACTGAATGAAAACTAAAATACTTCTATAATTTCACATACAAAACTAAAATACTTGAATAACTTGAAATGAAAACTAAAATGCTTCTATGACTTCACATACAAAACGAAAATACTTGAAATAACTGAACTTCTTTTCAAAGATTTCTCACTCAAAATACTGTAACTTATTTATCTACAACCAATACTACAGAACAGTTTTCACCAGAAAGTCCTGTCGCGGACGCCACTTTATGTGGTATCTATATCCACACAATTCTATAGTTCGGGCTTGACCCAAGCCCGGCAGCAGATTCTTTATATTTACTATCAATATTATTTACAAATGATCTGTGAAATTAAGTTGGGGTACTCACCCCTCTTTAGTTGGATCCACTGGTATCCGAATCTGGTTTCATTCCAATAAAAAAGATGTACACTTCTTGTACAACAATAACTTTATTAAAATAAAAACGTAACTGAACATATAACTATACATTTGTGGACTCGCCACTACTGTGAGGCCATCATGTAGTGGCCGTAAAATTAGCCGTAAAATTACTTCCGTCCTCCTATAGTACAGGGACGGTCTCTGCGAAAACCTTTCTTCCCAAGACGCAACTCCTTGCAGCTGGCAACTTTCTCAAGTGCATGCGTCAGCTAGCAACGGAATTGCGGAGCAATAGCTCAACGGTTGCATCACCTAGCAACGTATGTACTTACAATTCTTAACAACGGTAATTAATCTTCAGACTACGGACGGTGCAGCAGTTGTACCATGATCGCGCCAAGAAAGGATTCAGACAACGACCGTTGTATCTTGCAAATTATAAGAATCGCGCCAAGAAAGAATTTAGATTACGGCCGTTGCAGCAATTGTACCTTGAAAGTTATCAAAATCAAGCCAAGAATGAATCGCGCTTGTTATATCTATAGCCGTAGTCAAAAGGTTAACTTCGTACCTCGCCAGTCGTACCACTGCGTAAAATAGGCCAGAATATCGCCAACTGGGCCCATAACATGAAGCCCTACCAACAAGTGGAATAGGCAGTCCCATTTTCCCAATCTAGGTGGTGGAGGTAAATTGACGGAAGATGGCCAAACCGCTTCACCTCTTCGTGACCGGAGCAGCCAGCATTTTGACTGAGAGGCGTCATTGAGTTGTTTCGCGTAATCAACCGCCTTGATTGTCCTCCATTATTACGCGTGCTTGATGACTGTTACGAGCTGCCCGCCGCTGGGTTCTATCTAACCTAATAGGGCGACGGCGCAGCCCCGGTAATCGCTCGGGGATGCGCCGGGATTAATATCTTGTTGGGCCGGGATTTCCGTTGGAGCCCTTCATCTGGGGCGCTGCCAGGTTTCGTCTGTGACTTTCGGTGCGTGTATTTAGCTCCTGGTGGATTGTTGGGTTCGAATTGTGGCAAACTATTGACTTCCGTGGATACAGTTTGATTTTTTGTGCTTCTAACCACCCGATGTAATTAGTAATTTTTAATTAACGTCGTACTAGAGTTATACAACTGGAAAGATCCTCCCGCCATACTCACTTGATGAAGAGGGAGTACGTTTAGGGGGAGATTAACATCCGACTCCGGCGATTTAGGTGGGTTGTCTGTGGGAAGTGTAATCTTTGTTTCTATAGATCCTTGTAATCCTTTTTTGTTGCAAATAATTTTGTATTTTTGCTGAGCACAAAAGTATTTTTATTGAGCACAAAAGTATTTCTGTTGAGCACAAAAGTATTTCTGTTGAGCACAAAAGTATTTTTGTTGAGCACAAAAGTATTTTTGTTGATCACAAAAGTATTTTTGTTGAGCACAAAAGTACTTTTGTGCACTGGATTCTTGAGAAAATAACCTTTCCATAACATTACTCTGCAGAATTGATCTCGGACGGTTCACCAGTGATTTGTCCCAGTGCGACGGCCGAGCAACCGACATAGTGCTTAAGGTGTTAGCCTCTGGATCGAAAGGTTCCTGGTTCGAATCCGGGTCCGGGCATGGATGTTTCTAAGCGTATGGCGTAGAGGCGGCTGGTGCACCTTAAATCTGTCGTGGCCGAAAGTCCTCACGATGGGATGGTGAGGATGTTGGGAGAGTGGGGTGCCATCCCAGGTGTTGCCTCGTCATCTGATCGTGGTTCAAAATTACGAGGTGTTGTCCTCGGATCTTTCCTTGAAGGGATTGATCCCGGACCGTCGTCAATAGCCCGCTGTGTTGCTCTAGTACGACGTTAACTAAAATTACTATTGCCATTACCCAGTGCGACGTTAATTCAACTACCTTCCAAGCGAAGAAATATCACCCGTCTCGAACAAGAAAAGTGCGCATAATATCGGGAACAGAGTTGATGATAACAACCAGAGTTGGCGTGCTCCCTTATTAATGCACATTTAGTGCTCTTTGTTCCGTTACCTACCAACTAATTTCTGCAAAAACAAATTGCTCCGAGAAGCTTCGCGTCCATTAGTGGGTCGTACACCATAAAGAGCCTCGGTTCGTCCCTCGCGTCTCTTATTAAAAACAAGTAATGCGTTTAGTCGGTGCTTTTTGAGGGAATTTTCTTTCAGCACCGACCTTAGCGACCTTTTTTGTTCGTTGCTCCAGCGTTTCGGCGTCGCATTAGTGCGTTTTTCTTCTCTCCCGTGTTTATTCATTAGAGAGACGTTTCCGTTTGGGGGGAAGATGATGAATGCGAACGCCTTTTGTTTTCCTCCTGGAATATGAGTAGCGTCGCGTGTTGGGCTGGGATTTCGCTGGGGAATCGGTGCGTTTTTCGAATGAAAGTTTGCCGTTGTGGGGTTACGGGAATGAACGAAACAGAAGAGGGCTGTGAATTTATTTGAAAACCCAGACGAAAAGAAACGTTGGGTTGTGTGTGGATGTTTGGAGAGTGGGGTGCTAGCTGAAGTACTGCTTCGTCATCTGACCTTGGTTCAAAATATCGTGGTGTTGTCTTCAGATATTTGTCGTTGCGTCGTTTCAGTACGACGCTAATTCAAATACCTGCCTACCATATGTAATTTTAGTTAATGTCGTACTAGAGCAACACAACGGGTTATTGACGACGGTCCGGGATGAGCCCCTTAAGTGAAAGATCCGAGGACAACACCTCGTAATTTTGAACCACGGTCAGATGACGAAGCAACGCTTGAGCTGGCACCCCATTCTCCAAATTACCACACCAACCCAACTTTCCTACCATATGGGAAGTAATTCAATGAAGTGGTTGGTTATTTTTAGTGTTTGTGGTGCAAGGTGGGCAGTATTTCACCAAGCTGCGCCAAACACATGGATTATGAAGTTATTGTAAAGGAAAGGGAGTTTCGGTAGCTGGTTTCGTACTAGAGAAACACAACGGGCTATTGACGACGGTCCTGGATCAATCCCTTCAAGGAAAGATCCGATGACCTCACGCCATTTTGATCCACGGTCAGATGACGAGGCAACACCCGAGCTGGCACCCCACTCACCAAACTTCCACACCAACCCAACGTGTGGGCTTTCAGCCACGGCAGATTTAAGGTGCACCAGCCGTCTCCATAACATACACTTACAAGTGTCCATGAACTGACCCGGAATCGAACCAGGAAACTTCCGATTTAGAGGTTAACACCTTGACCACCAGACCGTTTGGTCGGCATGTAAAAAAAGAAAGGCTGTTGTGAGGAAGGAGATAGATTGGGCATCTTGGAGCCGCGATCCTAATGGTTACCATATGCAAAAATGAATTGAGATCCTTTTGTATAGCAACAGAGAGGGTATCCTTTATGAAGGAGCTGTTTTCGTGGTCGTACCCCCCCCCTACACACACACTTGTTTTACGCGAATTTAAAATTTACTTGAATTGGGCTGAATGTGAAGTATCGCGTTGACCAAAAGAAATACAACGATCAGTGTAAAAAGGACCTACAATTTTTACACCCCTTCTGTGTTATTTGACTATGGTTCGGAATTACGTGGTGTTGTCCTCAGATATTTACCTATAGGATGGATTGCTGATCCTTGTCAACAGCCCGTTGTGTTGCTCCAGTGCGACGTTAATTAAAAATCTTTCCTACCCTTTTAAGTGCGCCATTTAAATTGAATCTTGAATACAACCGCGAAATTATATCACAAAATGGAGGGGGGGAGGGGTAAGGTCTCGAAAGGTATTTTATTTAACGTCGCAGTGGAACAACGTAACGGCATATCGGGGACCGTTCGGGTTGAAACTCGAAGGGAAAGAACCGAGGACAACACCATCTAATTTTAAAGAAAGGTCAGATGACGAGCAGAACACCTGAGCTCTGTGAACTGTATTACCGTAGCTCTCAATAGTTTTAATAGACATATAGGAAGTGTTTGTGTATGTCTTCATCTCTGTGTGCAGTGTACTGACGAATCTGTGACACTTACAATTACGAAATTTTGCACACAGGTTGTCCTATTTTTTTTGACCATTTTAAATCCAGCCCGAAATTAAAATTTAATCTAGAACATTTTAAGAATAATTTATTTGTGCCCCCCGGTTTATAATATGCATTTTTACACAGTCCAGTCACATTAATGTGACCACCACCTACTTACGACGTCAACGTGAAATAACCAATCACAAAAGGCAGGTGGCAGCACATTACAGTGGAGTGTATATAAACGATGTCCTAGGGTATCGGAAAGCATTTCAATCGTTGGCGTAATGCAGAAACGTAGCAATTTATCCGACGTCCAAAAGGGCATGATTATTGGCTTTCGGGCCAAGGGTGGAAGCATTTCGGAAACGGCTAATTTGTGAACTGTTCGCGTGCCGCCGTGGTAAAAGTATACCGTGCATGGCAAAATGGCACTATCCAAAATCAGCGGCGTGGCACATGTGGTGCACCACGGGCTATAGATGACAGAGGCGAACGAAGGCTACGGAGATGCGTTCGGGCGAATAGACGTGCAACTGTTGAGCAACTGACCGCCCAGATGAACCAAGGGGCTACCAAGAGTGTATCCTCAACAACGGTTCAGCGAACGTTGCTGCGCATGGGCCTCCGCAGCAGACGCCTGGTTACTGCACCTATGCTGACTGCTGTTCATCGGCGACGAAATCTGGAATTTGCACGCCAGTACCGCAACTGGACGTCCACAGAGTGGCTACAGGTGGCTTTTTTCCAATGAATCACGTTTTATGCTCCATCGGACAGATGGACGTTAGCGTATACGGCGTGAAACGTCTGAAAGCATACACACTGCAACAGTTGCCATGGATCCTCAACCGCGTAATCTGGCGCAGCTGATTGTCCGCGGGTGGCGTTCCCGTGATGACATTGTAATCCAGAAATTATGTTTGATATATTTCATTGTATATAATTCACAATCATTTAGAAGTAAAATTTAACAAAGTTTAATCGTGTTGTTCCGACTATTTAATCATACCCCACCGAGCCAATACTACAAATGGGGTGTTCGCCCGGGATGTGGCCTCGAGAGAGAACATTTTCTGAGGAATAAGTGCGTTACTGGAGATTCGCTTGGAGAAAATTTACCGTGAAGCAAAGTACGTTTCAAGGGTTTTCGCTTGGAGAAAATTTTCCGTGGAGTAAAGCACGTTTTCGGACTGTTGCTTGGAGCCTGTGCTGACGGTTGTCGTTTTGCTGGCATCGCTGAAGAAAGGGTTCTTTGTCCAGTGTACGCGGTGGTTCATCATTCAAGCGGGTATATTCTTCGTTCAAGTTTGTGCGCGTGTGTTCGTTCAAGTTTGTGCGCGTGTGTTCGTTCAAGTTTGTGCGCGTGTGTTCGCTCAAGTTTCTGCGCGTTTCTTCGTTCCAGTCTGTGCGCGTTTCGTCGTGTTCAAGTGCGCGTTGGAGTACATATTTTAGAAAAAGTAATCAGTGTTTTATGAATGGGAAGAGTGATTTTCCCCCCAGTGATTATTCGTAGCTCTGTTGTGTTGATTTGTGATTGTGGTTATGATTTGTTTTAAAAAGACTCAGAAATCTAGTCAAAGAATTCAATGAAAGATGTATTAAATAATAATTCCAGATGAGTGGAAAAAATATATTAGGAGTCTTTTTAAAAGAGTAAGTGCCTTCTTAATTTTCTTACATGTGTAAAAATTAGTACAAGAACCATGGCCTTTTTGGCAAGATCTCGCAAATGTGATCTAATTGTACTTGTGGAGGAATTAAATTTAGCTCTCCCAGTAAATGCGAAAGTAGTCCAGCTAACCGATTTAATAGTAAAGGATACTAATTATAATGAGGAACTGGTTAAGTGTCTGCTCGCGAGAATTACCAGTGAACGAGAAGAACGTGAGGAATCGACTGAAAGGAAATCAGAGGAAAAAGAGAAAGGGATTTTGAAATTAAGAAAATGGAGCTTGAATTAGCTTTGGCCAAAAGCAAAGATTCACCGATAATAACAAACACTACTAAAGATCCAAATTTACTAAAATTAATGAACAGATATGAAATGCAAAATGATATTAGTGTTTACTTAAGTCTTTTCGAGAGACAAATTAAGCGAATGTCAATCGCTAAAGAGAATTGGGTAACTTATTTATTAGGGTTATCGCCTCTGGAAATTGTTAATGTCGTATCTCGAGAACCGGAGATTCACTCCAACGACTATGATTATATCAAAAAAGTATTGTTGAATCGTTTCCGTTTAACTCCCGAACAGTTTCGTCAAAAAATTTTCGGCCATCGGAAAGAAAATTCGGTTTCTTGGCGCGACTTCGCGTTTGAAATAAATAGTTTTTTGGAAGAGTGGATCACCGGGTTAGAAATCTTAACTTTCGATAACTTAAAAGAGATTCTTGTAGTTGACCAAATTCGACGAAAACTTCCAACTGATATCAGAGAACACTTTGTAGATGACTTGCCCGAACTAGTAAAAATAGACGATTTAATAAACAAGTTAGATGACTATGAGTCTGCGCGAAATAACCTAAAGAGTGCGTTTAGTCCTAAATATTCTAGTCCCGATACAAGAAAGTCTTTTGCCCAAGGCAATGAGAGTAACAGATATAACAGCCGTAATACTAATAATAGAGTCCCAAATAATTTTTCACAGAATCGAACACAAGAGAGGAAAAATTTCTATAACGCGTTGAAACCTCAAGATCAAATACAGGGTAACTACAAAAATTTGAAGTGTTATACATGTGGTGAATTTTCACATAAATCTGTGCATTGTCCCCGTAAGAAAGACGGTCCCGTGTGTTTTCGGTGTGCCGCCCCAGGTCACAAATCTGACGTTTGCCCAATGAAAGATGCTAAAACAGCTTGTAGTAATAGCTCCAGTTCTAATAAAATAATGAAAAGTATAAAAATTAAGGGTGAAACTGCGGATGCATTGATTGATTCCGGAAGTGAAGTGTGCATGGCCAGTTATAATTTTTATGTTGCCCTAGGATGTCCAGAACTGTCAAAAAATTCTATAACGTTGTCTGGCATTAGTGGGAGTACAGTTTCCCCACTAGGCTTTTTCAATGCTAATATTATGGTTGATGATTTTGTGGTAAAAATGGACTTTTATGTGTTGAAAGATTTAAACAATGCTATAATTCTAGGCCATAATTTTTTGAATAAGTTAAATTTTGTGATAAATGAACATGGTTTTTCAGTTACGGGAATTAGACAAAATTGTGTTAGTGAAAATAATATTGTTGTTAATTATGTGTATGTTAATCAGGTTAGTCAACAAACCGCAACGAAAAACAATTTCTCACCTATTGCAATGAGTAATGTGATCGCCCCCATAGAGGAAAAATACGATAGTCACAACAAAGTGAGACTCTCTATCTCCGATAGTCTAAACATTTCACCGGCTGCAGACAGTTGTAAAAATACCCGAGACTGTAAAATAAAAGCAACTGTCGAGAATGGAGGAAAATTGGTATACTTAGCAGAGACGGGGCTAATTGCGTCACTTTAAATGAGCTTGATGTTAGTCATGTGTTGGACAATAACAATAGAAAAACGTATAATAAACAACGAAAGAAAGCCAACACCTATAAACCAGGAGACTTGGTTGCATTACAAAAAACTCAATTCGGAACTGGAATGAAATTACGTCCTAAATTTCTTGGCCCTTATCAGGTGACCAAAGTAAAGAACAACGATAGGTACGATGTTCAAAAAGTTGGGTGCCATGAAGGCCCAACCCAAACTTCAAGTGCAGCTGACTTTATGAAACTGTGGACTGTCACATAAATTTCATTTATTAAATTTAATTGAATATTTTCATTTGATATCATTTTAATATTTTAAAAAGTATTGTGTTTCATTTAGTAGCATTGTGTTTAAAAAGTATTGTGTTTCATTTAGTAACATTGTGTTTAAAAAGTATTGTTTCATCAATTTATGTTTATAGTATAGTAGAAAATATTTGTTTTTGTGTATTTTAGTATTTTTCATGTAATTGAGGTCTGCTGGTTTTTGATGTGGTCATGAGGCTTGGTGAAGTCTGTGAGGACACAGGACTAGCAGGAGGGCCGAGTGTAGAATCGGAAATCGCTTCTCGCGAGGAATCTTGTCCATGACATCAATACACAGCAAGTGCTTGCACGTGTGAGGCTCCAGAAGCTAACGCAAACGAGCGATTTTACGAAACCTATAAATGTGTGTTATCCCTGAATACGGGACGATTCTTATGCTGGAAGCTGAGTGCTTCAGTCGAGCAGATTCGCTCGTTATTGTCCGCGGGTGGCGTTCCCGTGATGACATTGTAATCCAGAAATTATGTTTGATATATTTCATTGTATATAATTCACAATCATTTAGAAGTAAAATTTAACAAAGTTTAATCGTGTTGTTCCGACTATTTAATCATACCCCACCGAGCCAATACTACATATATCTATATATATATCTATCTATATCTATCTATCTATCTATCTATATATATATATATATATAGGGAAATAATACATGCTTTATTAAGGGGATGGTCCCCTATGTTCGGAGCGTTATCGTCCTGGAAGTAACACTCGTCCATTCCTTAAATTGCCAGAGCGTAGGAAGAGCCTGATTGACCAAAATGTTCATGTAGGCGTCGGCGTTCAATGTACCAGGAACAACATGCAAAGGTCCCAGGTCATACCACAAAAAAAACACCCGCAAACACGTAGTCGGATTTTATGCAAATCCGCTGGCGTCTGGTCCATTATTGTAGAGTAGTGTGTATATATTTTAATGCTAAAGTGCTGTTATTCTACAGATTGTCTAGGAAATGTGCAGATTAACTAGGGTAATCCGTTAATGTACCGAAAATTGTCTCATTTCTCAAATTACCTAGGTAATCTGCTAATTAACTAGATAATCTGCACATTACCTACTAGGCACTCGTTAAAGTGAAAATAATATCTTTGCTGGAACAACAGCAACGTTTCTGAACGCTTAAATTAACATAATGTTTTTTATTTATTTTTCGATATCTAAAGATTCAAGTTAATACAATCAAACATAAACAATCAACAAATTAGTTGATAAAATCGATCATCCATCAATTAAAAAATTATAATAGAAAGAATCAAACTGTTTAAAATATTATTACAACTAAGGAAATTAACATAACATTATTTATTTATCTTTCGAAAGCTAAAAAATCAAGTTATTATTAATCAAACAAGGAAATGGGAGAAACGGGCGAAATCAAACTCAAAGCGGAGAGATAGATTAGAGGGAAGGTGTAGTGAAAGGAAATGAGAGAAACAATTTTTTGATTTTTACCGATACGGAAGCCGTTAATGTGCACATTACCTAAGCTAAATGCAGAAAACTCTTGATTCCGCACGCTAACGGAGCAAATCAGTTAATCTGCAGATTAGCTACATAATGTGCACATGAACGGCTTTCGAGCTTTAACGGTAACATATATACAAATCTACACCGTTTGACGGATCCATACCAAATTTGGTAAACTTATACTTTAGAACACTGCGAAAAACATGCTATTTCTTTCCTGTCTTCAGACCTTTCTGTAGCCTTGAAAATTGACATACAGGTAGTCCTAATAGTCTCCTTTGAAGCCAGAATTTTAAAATCTGAGATTGGTTTTCCTGCAATAAATGGACATGGACAAGGAAACATGTTCTACTGGATTTGTGTATTTGAGTTAAAACAAGGAAATGTAGTTGTCGTATTTACCTGTAGTGGTCAGAAACACGTTCTAAAGCTTTTGTGTATTTGAATTAACACAGAAAAATGCCCGGGTCATATTTTAATCCCGAGCAACGCCGGGTTAGTTCAGATAGTTAGTGATATAAACCTTAAAAATCTCTAATACATTGTCTTTAGTTATACGCATTAGATGCGCGAATCGAATTCTAATATTAATAACACATTTCGGAACAATTGTTTCTGTTTACTGCACTATCACCTGAACGCATCATGCAAGTTTCATTGTTTGTGTTGCTTCAATTCTTTTGTCTGAAGAGACTTAATTGAAAACACCGCTTTCCTGCTAATTGTCTTCTTTTCTGAACACTATTTGAACAGTTAAGCTTCGTTTTGTTTCCCCGAAGATTCGTTATCGTCGCTTAGCGTGTTGTGTCCTTGAACGAGGTTGGAATTAAATAGCTGTTGTTTTTGTTCTCTTCAATTTAAAACATAATAACGCTTCACGGAGTTCAGCTCAACTGCTTCATTTTCGTGCCTATTTCGCTTTCGATTCGTCGAGTATTTCATATTTATTCTTTCGCTTTTGACGTTTGTTACAGCTGTTTGTGGAGTTTAGTTTTCCAGTTCCTATTTTTCCATATATGTGATAGCCGGAAAGATTTGATCAGTGCTGCTTTTAAAATTTTACGAAGGCTTTCCTGTTACTGTTTTACAGATATTTCCCTTCGGGATTAATCCGAAAAGGAAATATAAAATTATAGTAGGTAACCTTTTAATGTGTTTAGGAGTGACCCAAGTTAAGAGCAATGTGAACCTTAGACTATACTTTAATCTGCCAGGTGGAAACGAACATTCATCATTTGATTGGTCCCCGGGACGGGAAAATACGCCCGTGCATTTATTTATTATCTAATTGGTTCTACAAGATTTTTGTCGCCAATCTACAGTCATCTCTACCAATCTGGCCGGAACATCAGTTATACCTTGAAAGTTACAAGAATCGCACCAAGAAAGAATTTAGACTACGGCCGTAACAGCAGGTGTATCTTGAAAGTTATCAGAATCGCGCCAAGAAAGAATTTAGACTACGGCCGTAACAGCAGGTGTGCCTTGAAAGTTATCAGAATCGCACCAAGAAAGAATTTAGACTACGGCCGCTAAAGCAGGTGTATCTTGAAAGTTATCAGAATCGCCTAGAAAGAATTCAGAATCGCGCCAAGAAAGAATTTAGACTACGGCCGTAACAACAGGTGTACCTTGAAAATTATAAGAATCGCACCAAGAAAGAATTTAGACTACGGCCGTAACAGCAGGTGTATCTTGAAAGTTATCAGAATCACTCCAAGAAAGAATTTAGACTACGGCCGCTAAAGCAGGTGTATCTTGAAAGTTATCAAAATCGCCTAGAAAGAATTCAGACTACGGCCGTAACAGCAGGTGTATCTTGAAAGTTATCAGAATCGCCTAGAAAGAATTCAGACTACGGCCGTAACAGGAAGTGTACCTTGAAAGATATCAGAATCGCACCAAGAAAGAATTTAGACTACGGCCGTAACAGCAGGTGTATCTTGAAAATTATAAGAATCGCACCAAGAAAGAATTTAGACTACGGCCGTAACAGCAGGTGTATCTTGAAAGTTATCAGAATCGCCTAGAAAGAATTCAGACTACGGCCGTTACAGCAAGTGTACCTTGAAAATTATAAGAATCGCGCCGGGAATGAAAGAATCGCGCTTGTTATATCTATAGCCGTATTCAAAAGGTTAAGTACCTACCGACAATCGCTGACGAAAGAAGTCTAGCACTCATGTCCGGAGAACGTTTTGAATGAAATTCCATTACTTTTCAATTTACGCGCACACGCCTTGGAGCACCAGTTCAAATACGACTCCATTCTAAATCCACATAACGGCCGGACGAACTCGCAAACAAGCCTTCAATTTATCCTCCCATCAACAAAAGATGGTCGGCTGTGATACGCCAGATTTACGACCTCGCCCTCACGACCCCTTACATATCTAATTACAAATTGAATTCAGACCCAACTCGGAAGGCTTACGTCCACGTCAGGCTGGAGTTGGGACTGTTTTAAATACACAAATCAAACTTTAATTAATGCTGTCCCGGTTAAGTCCCTGTCGGGCGTTTATGGAGACTGGAGCCCAGTCCCTTAGCTCTCGTCAAATTTATTTTTGCGAGCTTTGCGGCAACCCCCAGGGGGTGGAAGTGGCCAGATTTATCTTTTCAAAGGCCTCCGAAAGGGACACCGGCCAATTAAATTAGAATGCAAAGTGAAACGTTGGTCGGGGTGTATTCGATTAATTTTCGGAAACTGGAAAGGCGGTGAGGATTTTCGAAATGGTGCAAAAAAAGATACAGAAGGAATTTGGATGAGGCTATTGTTGGACAGGTGGGGTGAGTGAGAAACATTTTTCGTTCCAGTGCAGCTAAGGGAATGGAATATTTAAATGGGAAGTTATGTAGGGTTGCGCTGGACTTTTTAATGAATAAACACTGGTGGTTGTGTTTATTTTGTAAAGAAATGTCGATGGCGGATCTTACGTGGAAAATTTCATAAACTGCATTGAGTTGTTTTGAATCTTTAGCATTTGTTACATATAGCTTCTTTTTGAATATCTAATTTTGTAAGCTGTGGGTATTGAGAAGAAATACAAGTTGTTTGAATTGTTTGAAACTGTATACCTAGATGTGTGATACGAGGCGTTCAATTTCAGTTGGAGACCGATGGAAAAAATACATCGCACTGGTGGTTATAGTTGTTATCGGTGTATAAAATTAAAACACCTGTACCACCATAATTTTACCGAATCAAAAGTTGGCTGCTTGAATGTCTTGGGGCTTTATGGGCCATACTGAGCCAAACACAAGAAAAGAGAACAAAACATCTTGTTAAAGATGTTCGCTCGGCAACTCGTTTGTGGGGGCAAATGTGGGTTAGTGCCCAATTCACCCTGGGGTGAAGCAAACATTAACTATCCCAAAGGTTTCCTGAAGGACAAAAATTACCTTGCCTCAAAGGTCCACCGCCGTAACAGGCAAAACATCTTGCAAAAGATGTTCGCTCGGCAACTCGTTTGTGGGAGTAGATGCGGGTTAGTGTCCAATTCATCCTGGGGTGAAGCAAACATTAACTGTCTTAAGGGTTTCCTGAAGAACAAATCAACCTTGGCTTTCAAGGTCCACCGATCTCGCTGTGTCGACCACGTTCACGTCCCAGCTTAGCTTTTCAAGGCGGTCAGAGGATTTTTGGAGCGGAAAGTCAGGGATATGTTCCTCTCTTTTGTGCCACTCGAGAACCTCCCTAAGCAAAATTGCACAATCTGCTATATTCCAATTCAGTGTTACCACGGATGGGGTGTGCTCCTCCTATTAAGAAAGAAAGAAAGGGCTTCACGAACACGAGTTACTCTAGCGATCTTTTCCTGTGAGGTTTACAGCCACGGGGTTCACGTTCCCAGGATACCCAAAAGATTCTTTTCTTCCTTCATCCCACTACTCTGGTCCTCAATTCCACTTTTGTCTCTTTCGCGACACTTCTGACTCTACGCTGTCCAGTGTTTGGTGAAGCTGGACCTCATATGGCCCTTGCGCAATAAAACGCCACTAGTGACCAACCTCCAATGAAAATGCATGTTAAATTAAATAGATCTTGGTGAAAATGTATCTTATAAATATATTGTAATAGTCGTGTTTAGCCTAATTTATACAAAGAAATAGAAATTCTTTTAACTCACATTTGCAAACAAAACGTAACTTCAATTTCTATGCACCTGTGAAACCTATAGATTCTATCGTCCATATTCAAATCCAAAAGAATCCTATTTACGAAAGTCAAGGTACCTTCCTCTTGAGAAATGTCTCAGCTTCCATTTGGAAGCACTTTATTGCATTTGCTTTCTGCTAGTTCCTCCAGTAATGCAGATCAGTTTCTATTCCTCGATTTCCCTTTACGACACGATTCTCAAACTTATTTTCTTTCTGTTAGTTTCTTTAGTAAGCCAGCTGAGCTTCTATTCATCAATTTCCCTTCCAGACATGGTTCCAAATTTTTTGCCTCAGCACCCCTTTTCGAAGACAATTTTTTCGGGGCGTGCACTGGAAAACTATTTAAAATAAGTAATAACAAGTGACAAATGTAGCTGTGTGTGTTTATAATTTTTGAATTTCACCAAAATATTCATGTATCTATGTGAATAAATTTTAGAATTTCGTAAAGCTGCTTTGGAATTAACGGGTACAGCTACAGTCTACGTTTAAAGTGGTGGCAACGGTTTTGGCGATTTTATTTGACGCACTTCTAGTAGCGAGTTACGGTAGGTTATAGGGATGCGACATCGACAGCAAAACATCGATGTTTTGAAACATCGATGTTCAAAATTAAAACATCGATGTTGATAATACATCGACCCAAAAACATCGATGTTTTTAAAATTCAGTGTATTTAAACTTTTCGCTCCCATTTCTTAAAACTGGTTTAGCAGCTAGTCATGCAACATCGACAGCAAAACATCGATGTTTTTAAAATTCAGTGAATTTAAACTCCCCCCCCCCTTCCATTTCTTAAAACTGGTTTAGCAACTAGTCATACAACAGCAAACATCGACAGCAAAGCATCGATATTGTTGTAACTTCGATGTTCAAAATTAAAATATCGATGTTGATAATACATCGCACCAAAACCATCGATGTTTTTAAAATTCAGTGAATTTAAACTTTTTACCCCATTTCTTAAAATTGGTATAGCAACTATTGATGCGACATCGCTAGCAAAACATCGATGTTTTGAAACATCAATGTTCAAAATTAAAACATCGATGTTGATAATACATCGCCCCAAAACCATCGATGTGTTTAAAATTCAGTGTATTTAAACTTTTTTCCCCCAGGTCTTAAAACTGGTTTATCATTTAGTGATGCAACATCGGCTGCAATGCATCGATGTTTTTATAAAACATCAATGTTTTGAAAACATCGACATCGATGTTACATCCCTACTTTTCAGGTCCTTCACTCTTGGCCATTTTGGTCTATAAGTATGTTCAATTTGCTGATTATAAAAATTATGCTACTTTGTTAATTTTAAAATTTTTATAACGATACTTTTTTCATTTAAAAATAAAACATCGACAAGTATAAACATCGACAGGGTGGTAACAGAACCGGGAAATCAGGGAATTCTCAGGGAACTTTTCAATTCTGGAAATATCAGTGAATTCTCAGGGAAAATTTCCAAATTTCACAAAAAATCAGAGGGAATTTTAAAATTTTTTATGAAAACTGTAACTATTGTCGTTTGTGGACTATTTAGAGTTGCGCGATTACAGGTACTTTTGAGAATAGAATAAATCGTTTTTGCCGAAATTGTAAGTCGTATAAAGAACACCGGCGTCGTAATTTTCGAACCCATCGAAAACCGCCGCCGTGGTTTTCGTTAACGGAGCGTCTCGTCGCCATGAGGACAGCGATACAACTTGTGGTATACAATTTTAAATTTGTGTAACTAATAATGTTTTTTGGTGCATTAAATTAATATTTTTTGCTCGCAATTATATTTTTGTAGAATTTTTTGGTAAAACTACGTTTATAGCGATGTTACGGCTTTGACGCTTTTTTTGCGAACTTCTAAATTCGCCAAGGAAGGAATTATTTCAAATGAATCAATAAAATCAACCGACAGTTCAACGAATTTTGAAAGAACTTAAAAGAATACTAGCCACTGCGTTGCCCGTGACAGTTCTTTTCGTGGGGTCTGGTGCTTACTAACTAGGTGCTGCTCGCTAACCCCTGTTGATTGCTACGAATACGGTTTGAGAAACTAACCAAATGATAATTCGTAGTCTATTGGATAACAGCCATCATGGCGTTTCTCGTGGTGTTGGGTTGCTTCGCTAACCGAATGGAAATTCGTAGCCTATTGGAATGAATTCCCTGTGAAATTCCATTTGGTTTTGCGAAGCAAACCAAACTATGAATATAGTGAACTATGTATTGCTTCGCAAATTCGATAACAGCCATAACGGTGTAGTCCATGGTGTTTTTATTTTCCTCTTTCGCTGAAAATCTCTCTAAACGTCAGAATCTGCTGCGAAAATTTTAAAGATATTTAATTTTAAAATTTTATTTAAAAAAAAACAAACATATTTTTAGGTACTGATTTATTGTAATATTTTCCGCAGATTTCAAATCCGTTGAAATTTGAAATTTTTACTCTATCTTTAACGGTCTAGCACAGTGGTCCCCAACCCCCGGGCCGCGGACCGGTACCGGTTCGTGGATCAAGTGGTACCGGGCCGTCCAAGAAGTATTAAATTATTTCCATTTTATTTACTTTGGTGTATTTATCTCGGGTTTGTGCGGTTCTTATCTATGAAATGTCCACTCAAATTAGGAGGCGGTAAATCAGATCTTGAAATTTGTTCTGCTACTAGAGCTTCAATTATGATTTCTGAATTCTGTATGTCTCTATTTTCTAATTTTGACAAATGTGACAACTGTTTTCAAGTTGGCAGACAAAGTAACTGCATTTAAATCCAAACTGAAGTTGTGGGGACGGCGCGTGAACAGAGGCATTTTGGACATGTTTCAGACGTTAGCAGGGATTTTAGGCGAGAGTGAGCCTAACATTCATTCTCCGAGTTGGTGCACGATCACCTGTCCTTGCTTTTAAAAGAGTTCGAGCGCTTCGTGGGTTTTTTGTGGTTGGGAAACTATTTTATTGATTTAGCGTTCTAGTGAGTTAAAATGTTAAATCACATAATATTCATTTTTTGGTGTTTCTGTATTTTATTTTGAAGGCATGATTAAATCCAATTAAATTAAAATTATTCAATCAAAACAATCTAAAATATAAACAATCAACGTATCCCCCCCCAGCGTTAAAATTATCAAACGTTGATCCGGTCCGCGGTGATAAAAAGGTTGGGGAGCACTGGTCTAGCAGATAGAAAAAAGAACTAAATAACTCCAGATCAAAGTTTATTTGTTTTTTATCGTCCGCTGGAAAATCATTCCTCCGCGCAAAAAGATAACGGAAACGAAAAAAAAAAAAATTAGAATCTGTGATCTTCTATGCTGTTGCATTCAATAGTAATTACATTTCATTAATTCATTAAAATTTTTTTTTGTTGAATTTTAAAATTCGCCGCGACCCAAGAATTGCAAAACATTCGGACTACCTGTGATGTAAGTGCCATAGATTCGTCAGGACTTTCTTTGCGTGCAGGAAACAAACAAACAGACAGACTGACAAACACTTCAGTTTATAATATTGGAGATTCAAAATGAAAATTTAACCTTTTGACTACGACTATTGATAGAATTAGCGCGATTCTTCCTTGGCGCGATTCTTATAACTTTCAATTCACTACAGTTGTAACGGCCGTAGTCTAAATTATTTCTTGGCGCGATTCTCATAACTTTTAAGGTACAACTGATGTGCTGGCCGTTGTCTAAATTCTTCCTTTTCGCGATCATGGTACAACTGCTGTACTAGCCGTAGTCTAAGGCCCGGTGCACACATCCGATTTTTCAACATGCGGCACCGAAGCCCAATTATGCGCACATAGCCGTGAAATGACTCAGATTCAGACATTTCGCGCCATTTGCAATTATTTTTCTATCGATGAAAACGTGTTTATTTCGTTAACTTAGAGTTAAAAAAGTATATTTTGAAACAAAATAGTTGTTACAGGATCAACCATTTATTAATCACTTCAGTCCGGAGAAGCGTGTGCGGCGATCTGCTGCGCCGTGGAGAACTGCGGTAGAAATTGCACGCAAAGTTGGACGTACATCGCCGCAGTGACGCCGGAGGCAAGTGTGCACTACTCCATTGGATCTAATGTATCTCAGACCGCACTTGCTTTACGGCAGCGGCGCCGTACGTTGAAAAACCGGATGTGTGCACCGGGCCTAAGGGTTTAACTTTTCGCTTGCCGAGGTTACCATGGAAACCATAATAATCGTAATTCAGATAGGTTGCCTTAACCTGCCCTAACTTGTTACTAGAAATGCGCCAAAAAAAAAAAAACCCGCGAAGATCGTTGCAACCGCTTTAAACATAGACTGAAGCTGTACCAATTTTTTTTTATGTATATTTTTATTTGATTTTGATGTATATTTGGATAATGTAGGGACATGTGTAAAAGGTTCATAATATTTTTTAAACAAAATATTTTTTTTCGCATTTTTTTCAATTGCTATTGTTGGAGTTCCATTAAGGGTTCCAGACTTTACAATAACAATTAAAATATCTGATGAGAAAAAATGCAAAATATTTGTGGAGAATGATTCTTTTACCCCATCTGACCCTAAATATTTAAAAATATTGTCGTGGGTACTGTATATCGATACCAAATACGGATCCCGACATTTCTTAAGGGATTTGTAAAATCAGGGAAATTTTTGTCACACTATCATGGAAATCAGGGAAATATCAGGGAACTTTTTTTCGAAGATTTTGTTGCCACCCTGATCGATGTTACAAAAACATCGACTCCAATACATCGATGTTAAAAACATCGACATCGATGTCGCATTCCTAGTAGGTTAAGGCAACCCATGTGTATTTATGGTTATTGTGGTTTTCATGGCAACATTGCCAAACGGAAACTTTTAATTATTATTATACGGAACTTATTCTAGAAAGTTTTTTCAAAATACGTTAAAATCGTTGGATTACATTGGTTAGTTTGAAATTTTTTCTGTTATTCTTGGTTATTTTAATTTTAAGATATCCTTTGATTGCATTGGTCCTTAAATTTTTTTTTATTTGATTTCATTGGTTCATTTAATGGTTTTTCTCCAGTTGTGGAATTTTATTGTACAGTACAAATGTTTTTCACGGTAGAGTTTAAACATTGGTTTTTCGCCATTTGTGGAATTTTCTTTTTTAATACCTTTTTCCCAGAAAAGTTTTGACGCATCAGGTCATATTAATTATGTCAGTTTCAGAGTATTCTTACCCAACATTCGCAGCTTAATTTTTCTGCTGGTTCACAAATGTGTTTTGAAATGTGTTTAAGCTTATTACTTTTGTGAATATTTAAAAAAAATACACTTTTTAAAACGTTCTCAAATGTGTTTTCAGTCTTTCATTTTCCGTTGTAAAAAGAAAAAATATTTCTGAAAGAACAATATTCTTAAAATAAGGCGACTTTAGAAGTGTGTCAAAACAAAAATCACCAAGGCCGTTGCCACCTCTATAAACGTACACTGTAGCTAGAAATAACGTAACTTGGAAATGAAATCATACAGCCATTTATAAAAAATAAATATTAAAAACTAAATTGCACAGAGCCACACTAGATTGCTCACTACTACTGTTGGTTATTGTTGTCAAACTTACGTAGGGGGTGTTTTAGAGGTATAGTTATGGTTTTTTCTAGAAAATTAGTGCCTAAGAATATCCGACGATCTACCACTGATTTCGATGTTTTTCAGATTCCTTTGTAGACCGATTGGATGAGGCGCGGATCAGCAATTAGACTTGCGAATTAAATATTCTATCCAAATAAAGTCATGTATGTGAAGGCTGGTACAAGTTGAATTGAATGGTTTAAAATTAGAAGGTGTATCCTCGTATCTTTCCCTTCGGGTTAGATCCCGGACCATCGTCAATAACTCGTCTTGCTTCAGTGTGACCTGTTGTTGTTGTTTCTTCTGCCTACACTGGCAGACCAGAGGAGTGCCAGGCCCGTCGAAGACGGCAAGAGGCGAGGTGGGTGCGCCTTCCATGTTATTGAGCCCCATCGGGAGGAAGTACGACTTTGCTCGACATACATGACACTTCCATTTTACAGGAAGGTCTCTTTCATACATCCATTCACTCACACATATCGTAATTTAGATCCCAATCAGAGGCCGATAACCCCTTGATCAGGTACCCCCAGAGGTATTGATTTGGTATGGGAACATTTGTGGACTTTGTGACCACGACCTATTGAACGTGCTCCAGTCACCATGAGTGAACACGACGGTCTTTAGCCAGGTCGAAGCGCCGATCTCGCAATCATCAGAATTGCAGGCTCCGCCGAGGACAGAACCCACAACCCTTCTGATGCGAGCCCGACGCTCTACTGACTGAGCTACCGCGGCTCTCAGTGTGACCTTAATTCGTTTAACTAACTTGAAAATTAGTGATCAGGAATGTTTTTACTACGGTCTGAGTGACTACCACTGATCAAGATATTTTTCATTCACGGTTCATTTCCATCCGCGGTATCCTAGCAACGACTATCAACCAGAGGGTTGGGAGTTCGAATCCAACCAAATACTCAAATGTCCTCACGTTGGTGTGGTGTGGAAGTTTGGAGAGTGGAGTGAGAAGGCTCAGGTGTGATCTCGTCCCCTGACCGTGGTTCAAAATTACGTGGTGTTGACCTCTGATTTTCCCCTGCTGGGGTTAATCCTGGACCGCCACCAATAGCCTGTTGTGTTACTTCAGTGCGACAATCATTAAAATGCCTATTTACCATCCATTCACGGTTCCGGGTTCGGCGTTAAAACTTCGAAATTGGCTTTCCTTGTACATTCCCAAAGAAAAGAATCCTTAATACTTTCCCGATCCTTATAACCGAAAAACGAGAGTGATTTTACGGAGAATCCGGAAAAGCAAGTACACGCATCCACCATCATCTTTCGGCTGTTGCTGATTTTATACAGGTTTTGGTGATTTTATGTCCTCGTACAGCATTAGTGGCGATGGACTGGAAAGAAAAACAAATCCTACAGCCTTCTCAAAAGAAGTACAACTCTCACAGAGCCCTTTAATGAAAAAAAGAATTCCAAAACCACCCAATTTCCATTTCCTCATCATCCGAGGTTCTTCTATGCCAAATCTCGAACCAGAGGCCCATGAATTCATATCTCATTCGTCCCCATCTCCTCCCCCCCTCTCAGCTGTCCTTTATTAAAAAACTTCTTGCTCCGCGTTTACCAAGAAGTTTGAAATTAGAAAAGCGGTCGGAGATGAGAACGACTCGAAACCACCCCTATCCGTCGGCACAGGAATGCCTCGGGCTGCTGCTGATTCCTTTATGCGGTCATCCATGGGAAAAAGCTGGGAGCGATATTCAAAACTTTTTGCCCTTTGCGGAATCCCTTTTCGAGGATTTTCCCCTCGATGGCCTAAAACCTCCTTTGGAGATTCATCAAAGACAAAAAAGATGTGTCAATTCGCATTTCTATAGAGTAACGACAAAACTGGTAAAATCGCCTGTCTACTGCTATTAGATGATCAATGAATGGACCCATCAGATGATGAATCAATGGACGGGCGTCTCCTCCCGTTTCGTGGACCAATCAGAAGGCGAATGTTAGGTTCCACCCAGATCATTGCTCTCACTCTACTTTTGTATTTACTCTATGTTAATGGTTATTACCGTCGCACCGAAGCAACATAATGGGTTATTGTAATTCTTCTATGGTAATGGTAATTACCGTCGCACCAAAGCAACGTAACGGACTGTTGTATTTCTTCCATGAAAATGGTAATTATCGTCGCACCGAAGCAACATAACTGGCTTTTGTAATTCGTCTATGGCAATGGTAATTACCGTCGCACCGAAGCAACATAATGGGTTATTGTATTTCCTGTATGGTAATGGTAATTACCGTCGCACCGAAGCAGCATAACGGGCTATTGTAATTCGTCTATGGTAATGGTAATTATCGTCGCACCGAAGCAACATAACGGACTATTGTATTTCCTCCATGTTAATGGTAATTACCGTCGCACCGAAGCAACATAACGGGCTATTATATTTCTTCTGTGATAAAAACCAACCCACACAAAAGTGTCGCCCTAAGCAATGGGATCGATGCATCTTGACCTCATCGCAATCGAGGCGAATATCTATGATTTTAATAAGGCGATGGCCAGACGAAGCCGGCGAGGCTGAAGGGATAAGCCGGCTGCCACTCCCACTGAGCGCAGGGCCCAGCGAGGGACATTGGGAGGGCGGACAGGGAAATGAAGGAAGGACTGAATGTCGGAAAAGATTTCCACCTACTGTCACAAATCGATTGTCCGAGTGGAAATAAGGACGAATATCATAAACAAGGGACGAGGCCTCCGTATCGATTAATCGATGCAGTATCGCCGATGTCATTCGAGTGAATGCGATTTGGGAGAAAATTGGTGTTCATGTGCGCGAGTGTTAGGAGTTAATAGGTTTTCTATCGTTTCTAATGTTTTCTATGCTTACTTGCCAACTTTGAAAACTGTGCATCAGTAAAGCTTTTGCGCCGAACGCCTCTTGCCACCAAATACAACGTAAATACATGAATTAATGTGTATTAGAAATATCCATATATGTCGCAATAACTAGTATTATTTGTATTTTAAAATGCATAAATAAAAATTCGCATTTTTATCAACTGTAGAAGCCTTGCACCGTAGTGTTTTAATACCAAACCACTGTAAAAAAGCATTCACTTTATGACTACCTACACATTGCATCCGAAACTGTATGTTACTTACCATTTAAACTTGTGTCAGGATTACAGATCATTGGTGTTCTTAAAGCTTATTTACAAGTAGATGAAAGGGGGGAAATAATGTTTTCTTTACAAAGTTGTTTCATTTAGTGTTTTATCCAGAAAAGGGGGTTGCAGAATGATTCAATGGAAGCTGTAGTAGCTTTTCGGGTCTTCTTTAATAACTATGCACTGAATTCTGCTCAAAACAAGGTTTGGGGGTTTGTGTCTTCAACACCATCAACCCTTCCAACATTTTGTTAGAAATAAGCGAGCGGTATTCAGTTCGTTTCTTTTTGATGAGGCTGAAGATTCTCTGACACTCTGCATTGGAATGGGGGTGATTAGAATAGAAAGCATAATTATGGCCAATCTAGCGAATTCTAGAAGTCCAGCTTCTCTTTTTTTACCTACTTCAACTCACTGCCCATCAATACGGTCATGTCCTTCTATTATCACAGATAAATCTTCCAAGTGCCTACAACAAAACTCCTTCTCCAACTCGTCCATTGCTTCGTCTTTGCACTCATCAATTCCGATAGAAAATTTTAGTGGATGCTTGCAGAGAATGGAATATTTTGATTGCTCGATCAAAATATTAAAAATCCTTAAAAAGGGCAGACCCTCCGTAAATCAGTAAAATTAAGTGAAAATCCATAAAAAATACGGATAATCCGTAAAAGTTGGCAAGTATGTAACTGTAATTATATCCTTCTGTTTTAAGAGCTTGACCAAAAGCAATGAAAGGGATAGAAATTATATCATGATAAAATGTGTTTTTAGGTCGCATAGACGATATTTGGCCAAGCAGCACCAAACGCGAGACGCGTGGCTATAGTTGAAGCATAACAGGTTTACCAAAAGCAATCAAAAGGATAGAAATTACATTCTGGTAAATTAGGTTTTAGGAAATGTCCGTTACCAAGAAATAGGGAATAGACCGTTATTAAAAAATAAGGAATAGTGAGTCAACTAACTTAACAGTCCGTTGTGTTGTTCCATTGTTACGTAATTATCTACCTTCACATATTTATAACCTCATGTTTTGATTGTTTCTTTCCCATAAAATTATATGAATTTCCTATGATTAGAATGCGAGTTCGAATCCAACCAAAGACCGTCGTGTACAAAGGGGGCTTGTTCACGTTAAATCGATAGGGAAATCAAATGTCCTCACGTTGTCGTGGTGTGTAAGTATGAAGAGAGGGGTGCCGTATGAGATGTTTCCTTCGTCATGTGACCGTTGTTCAAAAGTACGAAGTGTTTTCCTCGAATTTTTTTCCTTCGGTGGTTTATCCCTGACAGTCGCCAATTGTGTTCCTCCAGTGAAGTTATTTAACTACCTACCTACCGATAATATGCATTGGTATTTTTAATCAACGTCGTATAAGAGAAACACAGCGGGCTATTGACGACGGTTCGGTATCAATTATAAAGGGAAAGATCCAAGGACAATACCACATAACTTTGAACCATGATCAGATGACGAGGCAACACCTGAGGTTGCACCCCACTGTCCAAACTTTCACACCAACCCAACGTGAGGATCTTTGGCCACGATAGACTTAAGGTGCACCAGCCGCCTCTACACCATACGCTTACAAACATCCATTCACTCGAGTGAGAGAGAGAGAGAGAGAATCGAATTGAAACACCCTATCTCTGACAAAAGAAACGATAAATATTGCTAACGTTCCATCTTTTCCGATTATGGTTATCCTGAGGCCCCCCGAGCCTCAATAAAAGGTTTGTGCCCCGAAATCTCAGAAGAAACGCAAGTTAATCGAAGTAAGAGAAAACGGCCCCATGGTTGAGCAGATAAAGCAGATATTGCTGTGTTTCACTCGAAAGCAGAAGTGGCTTTAAAAGTGGAGTGGAAATACAGCAAAACATCCAGGAGTGAGGTATTGATAGGGGGAGCGTGAAGGCAGCTTTTTGAATAGGAGGGAGAAATTTGTAAATCGATGTTTTTAAAGATAAGAATTCTCCTTCGCCAAAAGAGGAAAATAAGTTCACCCCTTTTTTCAAATAAATCTTGGTTTCCGATTCAGAGTCGAGCTGAAGAGCGAGAGTAGTACATACGCAAGGGTCTGTTTCGCGAGATTGATGTATTGTAGAATTCGGTCTCGACGATTTTAAGGCTGCGAGGATTTCGATTTGTGATCATCCCACCGCGACATTAAATTTTCCTCAAACTTTTTATCGATTTAAAACAAGATATTCTCTTGTTTTGAGGTGCTATTTACAAATTAACTGTGTATAACATACCTGAACTTGTAATTTTTATTAGGGGAACAACCTCTATAGGTCACTCTCAAGGCATACAGGGTGGTCCCGAATTCATGGTACAAACTTTAATGGTAGGTACAGGACATTGTAACAATGATTTATTGTATAGGAATGTATAGTCGCAAGTGACGCGGTGAGGCGTAAACAGGGGAAATAAAAGGAAAGAGAAATGGAGTGATCGGTTGGTATCATTGCCGGTAGAGGGCAGTAGATGTCTAGCCGCTGTTGAACATGATGCATCGCAGTAGGGAAAAGCGCCATTCACAATTGTGCTGCCGTAGACGATGGGTGACTTTACGTATGCAGAAAAAGCAGACATGCATTACATGTACGGCCGTGCAAATGGTAACGGCAGAGCTGCGTTACGAATGTATCGCGCGGAGTATCCTGATCGACGAATGCCGGATCATAGAATTTTTCAACGGTTACATCGTCAACTTTGTGAAACAGGTGCGTTCGACGTCAACAGACATGGCGCTGGTCGAGTAAGAGCTGTACGCACTCCAAGGCTGGAAGAAAGCATCTTGAACATTGTGGCTGATAGACCCGAGTCAAGCACAAGAACTGTTGCGCGTGACGTAGGTGTGAGTCATCAGACTGTATGCAGAGTGTTAAACGAAAATTGCTTACACCCCTTCCATTTTCAGAAAGTACAAGCATTGAATCCGGCAGATTATCCTCGCCGCGTGAACTTCTGCCTGTGGGTGATGCAGCAATGTGCGTTGCAGCCGGATTTCGTAGATTATGTGCTATTTACAGATGAAGCGACATTTTCACGCGAGGGTGTCTTTAATGCGCACAATTCCCATGTGTGGGCAACCGATAATCCACATGCAACGCGTCGACATGCGTTTCAACAACGTTTCAGTATTAATGTGTGGGCTGGTATTGTGAACGACTTTTTGATTGGCCCATACTTACTACCCACGCGGCTCACTGGCGGAAGCTATCTTATTTTTCTGAAAGAAGTGTTACCACAACTGCTGCATGATGTTCCGATCGCCATTCGTAACCGCATGTGGTTTCAGCACGATGGGGCGCCAGCACACTTCAGCATTGATGTACGGAATTACCTGAATGCCACGTTTGGTACTCGATGGATTGGGCGTGGTGGACCAGTCTCTTGGCCACCCCGATCTCCCGATTTATCGAGCCTCGATTACTTTTTATGGGGACATCTAAAGCATCTTGTTTATGAGACTCCAGTTGACTCAGATGAGGATCTCGTCGCTCGCTTATCTGTAGCTGCTGCAGGTGTGCGTGAAATACCAGGCATCTTTGAACGTGTACGCCAATCGCTCCACCGACGCTGTCAAGCATGTATCGATACTGGTGGACGCAATTTTGAACAATTACTGTAAACATGACACTTGTCAACAACGCTTTCAATAAAATCTTTGTTTTTCCTTTCGGCCGTTATTTCCCCTGTTTTCGCCTCACCGCGTCACTTGCGACTATACATTCCTATACAATAAATCATTGTTACAATGTCCTGTACCTACCATTAAAGTTTGTACCATGAATTCGGGACCACCCTGTATATTCCAACCTTGTCTCAAATATGGTTAAATGATATAGTTAATAATTTGGTTTTTTAATATCTGCGATGTTGGCTGACAAAAAGATAACACTTATTATACTTAAATGATAAATGTTTAATCGAGTTTACTTTCAAATTGGCGCATCTAGCTTACTCACTCTTTGATCTTACTCTACCCATTGAAACATTTGCTGCGATAGAACCTCTAAAACTTTTTGTACGCTTCAATTAAGGCTAGTGATTTAATGTTGAGGAATAAGGTGAGATATATTAGTGATGGTAAGATGGAATTGAGATGCAATATTTTTTGCGATGGACACTCCGAACTTATTTACCTGTTCCAGTTACGTCTAGTGATTTAGAGTTCAGTGATAAAGCGGGATTAAGATGGACAACATTTGTTGCGATCGGCGCATCGACCCTTTCCCCTTGCTTTAGTTAAGGCTAGTGATTTACTGCTGAAGGTCAAGGTGGGCAATAAGGTATTGGGATAACGGTGGACAACATTTGTTACGATCGCTAATTTATCCTCTTCAGTTAAGGCTAGTGGTTTAGTGTTCAGGGATAAAGTAAACAACATTAGCGAACTTATTTACCCTCTTTTGCTAAGGCTAGTAATTTATTGTTGAATGATAGTGTTTGGAACTGTAGAGTTCTGTTAGAGTGACGGACCAACTTGTTTCTTATGTTTTATTTCAAACAAGTATGAACAAGTACTATGTACATATTTACAATAGATATGTTAAAATGGCGAATATGTCCCGCTAGAGAGTCAAGTCTCATACATGTTGTTCCGATGGAAGCTACAAAGGTTCTACTGCGACGTACTTCTCCGCAGGGTCACATGACCTACTGCTACCAATCAGCGCGTGCTCGGACATATAGGATGGTGGGATAACTGGACAATATTTGCTGCGATCGACGAACCAAACTAATTTACCCGCTTCAGTTAAGGCTAGTGATTTAATGCTCAGGTATCAGGCAGAATTCTAACACAAAACAGAAGGGGGAAAATGAGCTAGACGTTGGGTGCTACCATGGTGACAGGAGTGGGAAGGGAGAAAATTGTGTGATCTCGAAACACCCCTTTAAAAGTAATGCACTGCAGTTGTAACTTTTACTGTACCAGGACCGTATATTTAAATTCGATTTCTTCACAAAAATAACCCAAATTGTAACCGCTTTCTCGAAATTTACATTCCATTTCGCGAAACTTCGTAATTGCAAGTGCCTGACTTGCAGCGATACCAAAGGAAATATAACTTCCTCTATCTTTTTCACACATCCTGTACATTAATAATAAATATTTGTGCTTGGGACATTATACTCTCTTATCCCAACAAACCCGACTGCCGAGTTTACCCTCTCCTCCTAGGGGTAATGTTTATTTTCATCGCGGTAAGAAGTTTTTCATGCAAATTTATGTGGGTAGTTCCCGATATTTACGCCATAGGGGAATTCTTACCCGTGTTTCTTTCCTTCACTTTGTCTGCCTCTGTCATACTTTGGCTTCGTGTTTTAGTCTTGGTGGTTTTCCAAGGGAATTATCTAATTATCTCTGGATGGAGCTGGATTTAATTGAGTTGGGCCAGGGCCGTTTCTCCGATCTGCAATTGAAAAAAAAATGGAAGCAGTTTGTAATTTCCTCAAGTTCTGCGTGTCGTTTTCATTTCTCTGCTTTAAAAATTTACTTCAAGAAACTTGTTCGTCGATTAAATATCAGTTTTTGTTGGGGCTCTCAATTAGGCATTAATTTACTTTATATTGGGAAGTAAGATCGAAAATATTTAATTTCGAAACGTCTGTGGAAAGTGGGGCTTGTGTCTGATCGCAAATTATAACCACCGTACTGGTATTTTTTTCGTGTGTGAGAGTGACTGTATATGTAGCCTTATCTGCTCTGATGTTTGCGCGTTTGAAAATATTTATTATAAATATTTATACAACCGGTCTGGTGGTTAAGGTGTTAGCCTCTAGATTGGAAGGTTCCTAGTTCGAATCCGGTTCAGTGCATGGATGGCACACTGGAACCACGCAACGGGATATTGGCTACGGTCCGGGATCATTTCCGAAGGAAAAGAACGGATCTATCCTTTAGGGCAGGGGTTCCCAAACTTATCCAAGTCGTGGCACGCTTGAGAGAATTAGAATTATCTCACGGCACCCTCGTCGCCGACCCACCGGTCTGGAGGTTAAGGTGTTAGCCTCCAGATCGGAAGGTTCCTGGTTCGAATCCGGGTCAGTGCATGGATGTTTGTAAGCGTATGGTGTAGAGGCGGCTGGTGCACCTTAAATTTGCAGTGGCCGAAAGTCCTCACGTTGGGTTGGTGTGGAAGTTTGAAGAGTGGGGTGCCATATCAGGTGTTGCCTCGTCATCTAACTGTGGTTCATAATGAAGTGGTGCTGTTCTCGGATATTTCCCTAACGGGATTGATCCCTCGCCGTCGTCAGAAGCAGGTTGTGTTGCTCTACTACGACGTTAGTTAAAAATTACCTGGAAAATCATTGATTATAGCTTCTCGGACGCTTTGGAAAAAAGTAGCCAGTAAGATTCGTTCCCATTTTCGTCTCACTTTATTTTTTTAATTGAATTTTTCTACCGAATTTAAAAGAAAAACCTGATATTTACAGATAATGAATTTTGTTTCGTCCACTGGCTTCATTTGAAGAATTTCACACTTATAATACATTAAATCACTAATTGATTTAAGTTAAATAGGTTGTATTGTTTGAATAAGTTATTTTTATGCAAAATTACTTGTGCATTCATTTTTAAAGTGCATAATTCTTAAATTGGTTTTGATTAATGACTGTTGAATGCTAAAGTATTTCTTGTTTTTTTCCTTTCCTAAAAATGTCGTGAATAGCTTAAGTATGACCTGAAATTTTGTAAAAATTTGTCTGTATAACCGGGAAAAGTCCGGGAATTTTATTTCTGTTGAAGTGTGGGAACCCTGAAACATAAAAGTAGTTAGCAAGGTGCCAGCTGTAGGGCCATGGGTGTGATTCCTCCAGGTGTATTTCTCTCTTCTCTGTCAGTAAAATTTTTCATATATGTTCAAGTCCATTACATGCTACGATTTATATCTATGCCATCATCGTTGGCTTTGATATAAGTCGTTAAAATTTGGAGAGTGGGGGGCCTGTGTTGTTCTCGACATCTGACCGGGGTTCAAAATTACGAGGCGTTGTCCCTGTATCTTTACCCTTGACCTCCCCTTACCCTTGACCTCCGATCGTCGCCAATAGCAGGTTATGTTGCTTCAATACGACGTTAGTTAACTACCTACATACCTAGACCAGAATCAAACTAAAATTTCTAGTGTTTCCTCTGTACAATCTGCTCACGTTGGGTTGGTGTGCAAGTTTGGAGAATGGGGTGCCCAGCTCAGGTGTTGCCTCGTCATCTGACCGTGGTTCAAAATGACGTGGTGTTGTCCTCGCATCTTTCCCTTAGTCGACTGATTCCTGAGCGTCGTCAACAGTCCGTTCTGTTGCTCTAGTACGACGTTATTTAAAAATTACCAAATTAGCTGTACAAGCTGCGTCAACGGATCTCACAAAATTCTTATTTTAGAATGGAATCTTGAGCCAATACTTCCCGGATCATCTGCATAATCTGAAGCAACTCAACCGAGAAGCCCAACATATAATCACCCACCTCTGTTTGATGTCCTGATACTGAGATGCGAAATGAACCCAATTAAATGAGCGCAGGAATGAAGCGTCCACTTGGAATTGTCACCTGCGAGATGCCCAATAGATTAAAGCTGTCAATTTCCATCGCGTAGATCATAGGTTTATTCGATGTAAACTGATCTCGGGAAACTCAAGATTGCCTACAGTGGTACCTTTGCTTTGATTTATTGGAGAAATATTGGGATAACAAAGAGGGTGGACCGAATTATTGAGCAAGTGCAGTTTGACAGTAGAACGATTATAGAGAAAAAGGTTATGGCAGGCTAAATGGGTTGAACTTATGGGGGGAAGGGGGGGGGGTTTGAAGTAATGGTTTTTTATTTTTTGAATTTACTCTTGTTTTAGAAATTATATATATATATATATATATATATATTTGTGATACCCTACAACAGGCCTCGAAATAGATTTTTTAATATAGGTGCACCATGTGCATCTAAGTTTTTTAATTAGGTGCACGGATTATATTTTAGGTACACATTAAAAAAAAACGTAATTCAAGAGTATTAATGTAATGTAAACTAGTTTATTAGTTGGGTATGTTTATATAGGTTCGAAGTATACAGTAAATAAAAATATTTAAAAATCGAAATTCTCCCTTCTCCGGCATACGGCTGTAGCGACAGTCACTTCAACAGAGCCATCTTGAAAATGTTTCAATCATCGGAAAGTTCTGGTGGCAGTGACACAAGTAAACCTTCCTCCTGTATAAACCTGTTACGGCCCAACGTTTTTGTTTACGCATAGTGTGTAGTTAGGAATTTTAATTACGTTTCTTTAGAGAGAGAGAGATGTCGATACTAATATTTTGTTCAAACATCAAAATAACATAAAACACGTTCCCCCCCCCCTTTTCTTTTCTTATACGTGCACCTATCTTGAAAAAATTTGGTGCACAATTTTATTTTCATGTGCACAGTCCACCTGTGCACCCGGGTATTTCGAGCCCTGCCCTACAATAATCGTATCGGACAGCAAGATGTTTTGGTGTAAGGGAAATAATACATGCTTTAATAGGGGGATGGTCCTCCACGTGCTGAAATTACACTATCAACCCTTCTGGGCATACTTTCAACAAGGTTTTGATGCACAGCTACGGGTATTTGTGTCAATTCCTGCTGCAAGAATGTCGCCAGCTCAGTTGTAGATTTCGGACGTGGTTCTCTGGTCCCTAAGCTCTTGCTCTAACTCGTCACACAAATGTTTTATGGGGTTTTGGTCGGGATTCTGAGCAGGCCAGAGAAGATGTTTTACATCCATATCCTGATTACACTGCTTGACAGAAGCTTCAACATGACATGGAGCTTTGTCGTCTTGGATGTAACATTCGTCCATTCCATAAAAGATCGTAAGAACCTGATTGTCCAAAGTGTTCAGTTTACCAGAAACAACATGCAAAGGTCCCAGGCCATTCCACGAGAAACACCACAAACAAGTGGTCGGATTTTATGCAAATCCGCTGGCGTCCGTTCCATTATGGTAGGGTAGTGTATATATTTTATGATATTATCCTCTCGACATTTGACTCCAGCGCCCTCTGTTGTGCGTGGCGACTGGCATGTTAGTAGTGAGACGAAATCCCTGTTCAGACGTTATGTTCAGATGTCTTGTAACTATTAACCAGTAAAATAAACGTATTTAGTCCATCAAAATATGTGATAGAGCCATACGTGAGCAAAGGCGTGGTGTTTGATCGATTTCGTCAATTTTCTAAGAAGTAATAGTTTTTGAGTTGTTACACATTGGAACTGAGGTATCGATATTTGTAATAAAAGTCACGTAATAGCATTGACATCTCCTCTTCAAATCGGTCTTAAAAATAATCAGAAATCTAACAATTCTACACATTAATGACGAAGTGGTATCAATTAATAGAAAGATGGCCAGGACATTTCATGGTTTCCGTTTCTATCGTCCGATTTAACCAACCCGAGTATTTTTTTTCGTCCAGGAGAAAGTGACTTATCCTTCTGCTTTCTCCCTCTCGTCCAGGAATGCACTGACCGGAACCACTCTGCGCTGGCATTGTTTGATTGCGATCGGTTGTCCGAAGAGATTCGGGAGTGGCATTAGAGGAGTGTCTCCCACCGGAGGGAGAAGAGATAAAAAATTAAAGCAAGACGAACGGGAAAAACTCTCTGCTTAGGTATCGGACATTTTTTCCTTCTTCCTCCGCTGCTGTCTCCTTGTTACTTTCTTTCACGGAGGACAATTGATGCGAGACTAATTCCTCCTGGGGATACCTCTGGTAATTAAAATATTAGGGTGTAATTAAATTCCTTACTCTTTTGCGCTTCTCTTTTAATTGCCTTCGGTTTCCAAACGCGGTTGCGATTTGTTTGTGCTCTGAAGCCGTTTCGAAAGCGGTTTTTTTTTCGTGGGCTAAAAACTCAGAAAAAGCGAAGTAGTTTTTGTTTTTCAAATATTTGTAAAGAGGTGCTTGTTTCCACACCGTTTAATTGAGTTTTGAGTTCAAATTAATTTCGTCATTGGAATTAGTTTGCGAAAACTAATTTATCCAATTGTAGGAAATGAATGTGTCTGTTTTTTGTTGCTTCTTTTTTGGTTGAAGTCACGAAAAACAATTCTTTTCCCAAGTGTGGTTCTACGTTTATCCCCGAATGGAACTGGGGTCGCTATGGCTCAGTGGTTTTGTCCACTGCTCTAGCAATCTGCAATTTCACAATTTTGATTGATGGACACTTTTCTTACCGTTTACTGGTGAGATCTTTCTTTTGTAAAACTTTCCTTGTAAGTGTATGGTTCATTTACTTGAGGGGGCCATGATATCCTAGTTGGAAGAGCAACGTCGGTAGGGGCTGGTGCGTGTTCAATCTATCGTTGTCTGAAATGTCTTCACGTTGGCGTAGTGTGGAATTTTTTAATGGGGGTGCCAGCTCAGGTGTTTAACTTGTCATCTGAATGTGGTTGAAATTGTAAGGTTTGTCCTAGTACATTACCCACCGGGTTATTGATCCCGGCCCAATAACGCAGTGCGACGTTAATTAACTACGTACCACAGGAGTCGACGGATGGACGGCCGGATTTATTACTCTGTTGGAAAAATTTACACCTTGAACTTTTATAAAATGATTCATTTACTCTGGATAAAGAATCGGAGGTTTTTAGGGGAAGTTAACACTTAGATCTTACCTTTGAACCAGGAAAGGATTATTTACATAAAACTACCATTCGCAAGAATATTTCGAATGATTTTCAACGACCTTATCGCGATTTCACAGGACTAAGGTTCATTAAAAGTATTTGCTTGAAATGATAATTAAACGTAGGTCTTCTAAACCAAAGCTTTTTTCACTATCTCAACCTCGAGATGATATCTTAATTAAATCCCCTCCCTTGTTCTCTCCCGGTTTACTTTTCCTATTAAATATCCCTGAGCCTCATTCAATTGTCCCGTTCCCGACTATCTTTTTCCCCTTTTGGGCATCTTATTTCGAAACTGGTCACCCGGATTTTAACTGCGACTTCGACTGAAATTGGATTCCAGGGAGAGGGAAGGAACAGGACTTAATTACAATATCGCATCGAGTTCGGGGAAAGAGTGTCTTCAATGGGTTCCTTTAATTACTTTAATTTTCGCTTTAGCGATAAATTGCGCCGCGTTAATTCTGGGTTTTAAGGAATTTTCTGCTTTCTTTGGCGTGCGGAAGAAAGTTCTCTGGGAGCTCGGAGTTTTAAATTATTTACTGCGTTTCACCTGCGAGAGGGCAGCTGTTTAATTACAGCTCTGTTTTCGCCATTGGTGTCGTCGGGTTCGGGTGATTGGAGCGTGGTTTTGTTTTGCTGATGACGGATTGTTTAGGGCAAAATGGCGAAATATTCTTGCGCGACGGGGCGAGAAGACTTCTGTGTTTGTTTTCCGTTTTTCATTTGATAACTGCGCTTGAAGATTTCGTTGTCGTGGTTTCGATTTCTGAATGACGGATCTTTTAACCGAGTAGGTTTTTAAAAGAAATATTCGAATGGGAGGAGAGTTTAAATATTCGAAATGGTATGTCAGAATTAGAATATTTTTGAAATTGATACGCTTTTAATTTCTAAATGCTGAATTGAATCTCGGAGGAAATGGATACTTTTAATTGCTGAATGCGAATTATTTAAACTAATGTTTCGTTGAAATATTCCAAATAGCTCCGAAGTGATTTAAGTTGGTTATTTTTATGGATCAAGGGTCATCAACTAGCAGTGTTCCGTAGCGACGATAAAAAAAGGTCCGTTTTCTATCAAATTTATCTAATATGTTAATCCTAAAAAAAATTACATTCTATTTACAAGTTAGAATTTAAAAATTTAGTGACGAGATCCACCACCGATACAATACAAAAGCGACCTCATTCGTCTGCGATTACACCAGACTTTGACGTCATCATAAGAGTTTCGCTTGCTGTCCTGTAGACGTAAACCCTGACGTCATCTGCATAGTCAGACGTAGAGGTAATGGTAATTTTTAGTTAACGTCGTACTAGAGCTACACAACGGGCTATTGACGACGGTCAGTCCTTAAGGGAAAGATCCAAGGACAACACCTCGTAATTTTGAACCACGGTCAGATGACGAAACAACACCTGAACTGGCACCCCACTCTCCAAACTTCCACACCAACCCAACGTGAGGACTTTCGACCACGACATATTTAAGGGGCACCAGCCGCCTCTACACCATACGCTTACAAACATCCATGCCCGGATCCGGATTCGAACCATGAATCTTCCGATCTAGAGGCTAACACCTTAACCACTATACCGGTTGGTCGGCTGAACTTACAATGGTAGTAATAGTAACTTATAAACATTTATGACTAAAACCAGTTGTTATTTTTTGTGTCGGGTTTGAGGAGGTTATAAGAGAATATCTAATAGATAAAATCAAGGAGGTGGGTAAGTATTTTAATTAAACATCGCACTGGAGCATTACAATCGGCAACGGTACGAGTATATTTTGATGGTATTTTTAATTAACGTCACACTGGAGCAATACAACGTGCTATTGCAACATTCCGGTATCAAACCCGAATTGGTAATTATTAGTTAATGTCGTACTAGAGCAACACAACGGGCTACTGACGACGGTCCGGGATCAATCCCTTAAGAGAAAGATCCGAGGACAGCACCTCGTAATTTGGAACCACGGTTCAAACCGAAGGGAAAGAGCTGAGAATACTACGTAGTTTTGAACCGCGGTCAGATGACGAGGTCACGCCAGAGCAGGCGTTACACTCTCCAAACGTCCACACCACGCAGAGGGAAGATATATGTGGCCACGATCGATTTAACGTACACGACGGTCTTTGGATGGATTCGAGCCCGCAACTCTCCGGTTGCAAATCCGTTATCTTTTCAACCGAGCTACCGCGGGCCCACGGAAATATAGATCCTGAAATGCTACAGTTAAAAACAAAATAAAGTATTTGGTAATACCTTCTCCCCCAATTTTCTGCACGAACTACTCTAAAAATTTGATCTCTTTAAAACTGATGTCGTAATTAAAATTAACCACTTTTGACACAAAAAACAGAGTGATACATGCTTGAAAGACTCCAATTTTCCTTCTTGAAGGTGTCCTTGTTTGAGCACTAAAGTAATTAATTATCCGTCTGGTTTTCTTTTCCAAACGAAGTTTTAAAAGGATCACACTGAGATATGAGAGCCAAATTTTGAGTAAAACCAAAATCAAAACATGAGGACACCTGATCGAGTTAGATGAGCGTTCTTTCACAAAGGATCGACGCCGACATACATAACTTAACAAAAAAAACAGTAATTGCCTACATATTTAACAGCTGTTCGAAGTTTTTCCAGACACCGTTACCCTAATCTTTATTCTCAAATTTATCATCGGCTTTCGTTTTGGCAGTCTACTTTTTTTTTATTTATGCATAATTACACAAGACTGAATTTGTCGGCCGATAAAAAATTGGTTGCAGATTCTAATTTAAGATCCAAAATAAATTAGAAAAAATTTCCCCCTCGACTCAAAGCCTACCAACCGGTCTGGTGGTTAAGGTGTTAGCCTCAAGATCGGAAGGTTCCTGGTTCGAATCCGGGTCCGTGCATAGATGTTTGTAAGCGTATGGTGTAGAGGAAGCTGGTGCATCTTTAATCTGTGGTGGCCGTAAGATCTCACGTTGGGTTGGCGTGGAAGTTTGGAGAGTGGGGTGCCAGCTCAGGTGTTGCCTCGTCATCTGACCGTGGTTCAAAATTACATTGTATTGTTCAGTGACCTTTCCTTTCAGGATTGATCCCGGACCGTCGTCAATAGCCCGTTGTGTTGCTCCAGTTCGACGTAAAATGCCATCTTGAATGAGCATTTAATAGAGGCCACTCTCTCCACGTCTGGTTAGCCGACCAACCGGTATAGTGGTTAAGGTGGTGCACCTTTAATCGGTCGCAGGAGAAAGTCTTGACGTTGGGTTGGTGTGGAGGTTTGGAGAGTTTGCCTCGTCATCTGACCGTGTTTTGAAATTACGTGTTGTTCTTTTCCTTAGGGGATTGATCCCGGACCGTCATCAATAGCCCGTTGTGTTGCACTTGTACAACGTTAATTAAAAATTACCTATATTACTTCTAAACGTATTCTATTAAATTTCCTCGACTTGTGTTTGGCGCAGCTTGTCTCTTCCCCTATCAAACCCAAATGAACGAACCCCACCCAGGTCTGTTCTGTAGCATCCAACCGAAAGGGCACCTTCTGTTAGCATTGTAAGGAAAAACTCATAAATCTAGGCTCAGGTGAACAAGAAACTCCTTCCGGATTCTGCTGAGATGATGGATTCTGGCGATTCCGTCTCACAAAGGATTCCGTTTTCCAGCAATCTTACGAAGGACTGATCCCGTTTTCCCGTTGTTACCCAGACTCCTCCCTTTTCTGGTGGATCGATGTGTATAACACTGATGTGCATACGTTTATGCAGTTGAATGGTAATACGGAGTCCCAGGAAAAGATTGTCTAGAGCGCTGTTCTTTTGGTGCGAAGAAACTATTGACAATGCTGGAGTTTGCAAATCTTTTGTTGCGTACGCCTATTTAAAGCTTTGCACTGGGTTAATGATAATTGGCTGGTTGCTTTTTGGGGTTTTATGGCGCAATGGACCATATGTATTCATAATTGGAGTGTCTTTTAATGACTGGGCCGAGATAGACCGGTTGGAAGCGTAACAATAATTTGTAATTACCGTCGTACTAGAGCAACACAACGGGCTATTGATGATGATCCGGGATCAATCCCTTAAGGGAGAGATTCGAGGACAACACCCCGTAATTTAATCCGTCATCTGACCGTGGTTCAAAATTACGGACTGTTGTCCTCGGATCTTTCCCTTAAGGGATTGATCCCGGACCGTCGTCAATAGCCCGTTGTGTTGCTCTAGTACGACGTTAGTTAAAAATTACCAATTACCGAATGTAAAAGGCCGAGCAACCGGTATACTGATTAAGGTGTTAACTTCTAGATCGGAAAGTTTCTTGTTCGAATCCTATTAACCCCTGATGGCTTTTACACTGTTGTCACATTCCATCGATCCTAAGCGGTCCAGGATCAGTCCCTTAAGGGAGAGATCCGAGGACAACACCTCGTAATTTTGAACCACGGTCAGATGACGAAGCAACACCTGAGCTGGCACCCCACTCTCCAAACTTCCACACCAACCCAACGTGAGGACTTTCTGGAAGCGTAACGGATTATCAATTAGAGGATTGCGAGTTCGTATCCGACCGTGTGTAAAAAGGGGCTGTGTCGTGTTAAATCTGTCGTGGCCACAAAGGTCTTCACGTTGGCGTGGTGTGGACGTTTGGAGATTGGGGTGTCAGCTCAGGTGTCGACTTCTTCACCTGACCGTGGATCAAAATTATGTTGTTCTTGTATCTTTCTCTTCAGGATTGTTCTCGAACCGTCGCCAGTAGCCCATTGTGTTGCTCCAGTGCGACTTCAGTTGGATACCTGTCTACCTGCCATCTTTTCTAATGGCGGATATTGTATTGTAAGTGCGATGAAATGCAATGTAGTTTCATGGTTGTCTTCTTTAACACTCGAAGTGCTACGACGAGATATCTCGTCCAATATCTGGTCAGTTTCGCTAAGGATGAGGTATCTCGTTCGGTTTAAACTGCCCTATTACTCCAGGAAATGAAGATCCAAGTAGAAAAACAAATTATCACATGCTCAGAACGGGTGACAGTTTGGAGCAGTTTTTTAGCACCAGAGACTGGCCATACTACTCGACAGTGTTCGCCAATAAACCACCGAGATGGTTGATGCACGTTAAATCTGCAGAGGCCTCAAATGTCCTCACGTAGGCATTGTGTCGAGTGGGGTGCCGGTTCTGGTGTTGACTTTCATGTGACCGTGGTTCAAAGTTACCAAGTGTGGACAAGCAGCCTTCTGGTGGAAGTTCCTGCACCGAAAAACCTCCCTCTCCGGTGTACAAATTACCAGCTGCGGTCCTCGGATGTTTCCCTTTGGGACCGTTCCCAGACCGTCGCCAATAGCCCGTTGAGTTGCTCCAGTGACGTTAATTACCTTTATAATGTAATATATCGTCATTAGCAAAATTGGTCAGATCCTGAGGACGAGATGTCTCGTCGAAACCATTTAGAAGGTTAAAAAGGATATATTTATTTCTCTCATATCTGACACATCTCCTATGACTCGACATACGACAGATGTTCCCAATCTGAAGATTCTTATTTGAAAGAAGAACCATTTAAGGCAGCAAATCTCAGTCAACACCCTCCCACTCCATTGAAGGGACTTCTTTTTCGCTCCCCTTCTTTCTTCGCTGCGTTCTGTATGCTAATCGATATGCCGTCGTTCGATGGAATTCGCTCGAATGTGTTCGCGGGGCAGCCGGCCGAGAAATGGAATCCTAGAGGGATGTCTTCTGCCGCTTCATGAAATCTCTTTCGTCGCGAACACGCTTCAGGTGCCTCAAGAATAAAATAGTAAGAGTTGAGTGAGGTGTTAGCTCTGAAAAAGGTTTTTTGAATCGAGCTTCTAGACGCTGCATAACAGAAAAGCATCCGAATTTAGATCCCTAATTTTACCACTTATTCACTTTTGGACCTTGCGTCATAACACCCAAGCATTCAAACCAGTCCTCGTGATCAAGTACTGCTTAAAATGTGTGTCTAGTAAAGTAAAGAAATAAATATTTTCTTTGAAGTTAATAGGATTTCAATATGCAGTGTTTCTTAGGACGTATCGTCGGACTTTGGAGAGGTTAAAAAATTTTCCTTATCGTATCCAATGGTGGGTAATAATTTGGTAATTTTTTGTTTACGTCGTACTAGAGCAACACAACGGGCTATTGACGACGGTCCGGGATAAGTCCCTTAAGGGAAAGATCCGAGGACAACACCTCGTAATTTTGAACCACGGTCAGATGACGAGGCAACACCTGAGCTGGCACCCCACTCTCCAAACTTCCACGCCAGCCCAACGTGAGGACTTTCGGCCACGACAGATTTAAGGTGCACCAGCCGCCTCTACACCATACGCTTACAAACATCCATGCCCGCACCCGGATTCGAACCAGGAACCTTCCGATCTAGAGGCTAACACCTTAACCACTATACCGGTTGGTCGGCCCAATGGTGGGGTTCATGAGAAATAATTTCTCTCCAACCCCTCGCTTACCAGCATCCAGTCGCCAAAGCGTACAACCATTTGTAAAAAATACCATTTGTCATCATTGAAATCTGCCGTATGCTTCACTCCATTCACTGCAGATGGCAAGCGACATTTTAAAAAATGGCTTCATGCTTTGGCGATTCAAGGTTGGAGGGAAATCATTGTCGAGGACAATCCTCATTAGATGCAAAATGAAGTTTCTTATATACACGCGAAACCAGACGTGATTTTCACCTTGCTGCCCTCCACGAGCTAGTCGTTTTATGAAGTCACCAAAGCATTTGCCCTCAGAGTGGTTTCGACGAGATATCTCGTCCATCAAGCTTTCAACAGTTTAGCTAATATCGTGAGACAGCCACGAGGAGAGTTAACCAACTTTTGGAGAATCCCACCATCATCAAGAATCTCGGGTCATCAAAATAATGCCGAATTTTCGAGGATGACGAGGTCGTTTATTTTGATGACGAGATCAAGGTTAAGATTTCTTGCGAAAAGATATTTCATCCATCAAGATCTGGTCAGTTTTGTTGATGTCGTAAGACATCCACGAGGAGAGTTAACCAACCTTTGGAGAATCGCACCCGTTCCAAAATTGCATGTGATTATTCATCGATCCCAGCGATTCAGCGCCAACCAACTGGTACAGTGGTTAAGATGTTAGCCTCTAGATCGGAAGGTTCCTGATTCGAATCCGGGTCCGGGAATGGATGTTTGTAAGCTTATGGTGTAGAGGCGGCTGGTGCACCTTAAATCTGTCGTGGCCGAAAGTCCTCACGTTGGGTTGGTGTGGAAGTTTGGAGAGTGGGATGCCAGCTCAGGTGTTGCTTCGTCATCTGACCGTGGTTCAAAATTACGAGGGGTTGTCCTCGGATCTTTCCCTTAAGGGATTGATCGCGGACCATTGTCAATGTCAGGTCTCCGTCACTCTGCAGCAATACAAAAGCGGGCTATTGGTGACGGTCAAGGCTCAATCTCCGAAGGGAAAGATCCGAGGACAGTGCCTCGGAATTTTGATCTAGTGTCAGATGACGAAAACGTCGCCTAAGCTGGCTCCCCACTCTCCAAACTTCTACCCACTCCAATTAGAAATCATTTGAGGCCACGACAGATTTAACGTGTATCAGTCACCATGTTTCTAATCAGTTGCTCTTTCAACTAGACTACCACGTCCCATCTAACAATTCAACTATTGAATCTTTCTACAGTCATCAGCATGATTCATGAAATCTACGAAAGATAATGATCATTCAAGTTTTTCACTTTTTATTGATAGTTACTTTAGAAACACCCTGCATATATTGGTTAATCGATCGATAATGATACTGTACAGGTAGGAAAGCTTTCAATATCTATTCGACTCAATTGTATCCCCCCTTTTACTGCATAAGAATACAACTTCTGAATTCATACTTAGGTATTTATAAACGTATTACGGCGGTGACGTTTTACGGTTGGGCGAATGCGACTTTAACCCCCCTGTGAAGGACGCTGTCATTATTAATCCATTTTCCTCGCATCTTTTACATAAATTTGAGAGGAGGATGTCAGAAAATTCAGTTAACTCAAATTCCTATTGTCACGCAGACCCAAAATATAATTATAATGGAGCACGTTTAAGCACTGAATATAAATCTTATTTTGTGTGTGAATGAACTTCTCCAAAAACTTTCTTTATGGTTTGTTGTAAAAGAAATTCGACGGTTTTTGGTTAAAGATTAAATAATGAAGATGGATTGAAACCAGAAACTTTTCCTGAAGAAATATGACAGGAATGAGGTTTTTCTTCCTCGACTGTAGTTCGACCATTTTTCTAAATGTCGTTGGATTTGAGTACGTACGATGGTGAAAGGTTTCTGCTAACTTACTACTGCTATTTTGCTGTATTTTCGTTATTCCTCCATTGATTTTATTCTGTAATACATCAATCCAACTCTAGTGATTAGAGATGACTTATGATCTTCATATCAATACGCCTGAGATATTCAATCTGATTTCACTTAAGCCGACTATCCGGTATTGTGGTTAAGGTGTTAGCCTCTAGATCGGAAGGTTCCTGGTTCGAATCCGGGTCCGGGCATGGATGTTTGTAAGCGTATGGTGTTGAGGCGGCTGGTGAACCTCAAATCAGTCGTGGTTGAAAGTCCTCACATTGGGTTGGTGTAGAAGTTTGGAGAGTGGGGTGACAGTTCAGGTATTGCTTCGTCATCTGACCGTGGTTCAAAATTACGAGGTGTTGTCCTCGGATCTCGCCCTTAAGAGACTGATCCGGGACCGTCATCAATAGCCCGTTGTGTTGCTCTAGTACGACGTTAACTAAAATTACCATTACCTGATTTCACTTGGCGGGTTGTTGTTTCTTATGCCTACACTGGCAGACCAGAGGAGTGCCAGGCCCGTCGAAGACGGCAAGAGGCGAAGAGGGTGCGCCTTCCATGTTATTGAGCCCCATTGGGAGGAAGTCCGTCTTTGCTCGACATACATGACACATCCGTTTTACAGGATGGTCCCTTTCATACATTCATTCACTCACACTCGTAATTTAGATCCCAATCAGAGGCCGATAACCCCCTGATCATGTACCTCCAGAGGTATATATTTGGTATGGGAACATGATAGAGTTTGTGACCACGACCTATTTAACGTGCCCCAGTCACCATTAGTGAACGCGACTCACTTGGTGGGAAAGAGGATAAATAGGTATTTTAATTCACGTCGTAGTGGAGCAACACAACGGGCTATCGACGACAAAGGTGGGAAAGATAGAGCAGCCAGGTTGAAAGAGTTGCGGAATAGCGTCCTGAGGGTTTTGAGTTCGAAACTCGATCCAATCAATGACCGTCTTGTACGTAGGGGTTGATGCGGGTCAAATCTGTTGGCTTCAAATGTCCTCACGTTGGAGTTGTGGCATGCTCACTACTTCTCTGTCTCCGAGGTAAGTTATCCTGGAGACCGCTAGAGAGCACCTCGATAGCTACTGCACCTCAGAGAACCAATAAGACCCACTATCCCTTTTTCCTTCCCCTGGCGTGGAAGTTTGGAGTGTGGGGTGCCAGTTTAGGTGTAGCTTCGTCATCTGACCGTGGTTCAAAATTACGAGGTGTTGTCCTCGGATCTTTCGTTTAAGGGAATGATCCCGGACCGTCGTCAATAGCCCGTTGTGTTGCTCTAGTACGACGTTAACAAAATTACCATTACCCTCTTAGCTCGAGCCGACCAACCGGTATAGTGGTTAAGGTGTTAGCCTCTAGATCGGAAGGTTCCTGGTTCGAATCCGGGTGCGGGCATGGATGTTTGTAAGCGTATGGTGTAGAGGCGGCTGGTGCACCTTAAATCTGTCGTGGCCGAAAGTCCTCACGTTGGGTTGGCGTGGAAGTTTGGAGAGTGGGGTGCCAGCTCAGGTGTTGCTTCGTCATCTGACCGTGGTTCAAAATTACGAGGTGTTGTCCTCGGATCTTTCCCTTAAGGGACTGATCCCGGACCGTCGTCAATAGCCCGTTGTGTTGCTCTAGTACGACGTAAAAACAAAAAATTACCAATTGCCTCTTAGCTCGAGCGGGTTTTATGTTAGAATGCTAAAAGGCTAGCTACGTTAACTTGTATCTGTGCTCTCCAACAGATGTGTAAATAAATTTGTTTTTACTTAACTCGGATGGTTTTCAATCACCTACAAAGTTTGTGGAAGTTTGGAGAGGGAGTGCAGGCTCGGGTGTTCGACATCGTCTTCTGACCGCGGTTCTAAATTACGAAGTTTTGTCCTCGGACTTTTCTCTTTGAGATTCATCTCCGGAACATCGATACTAGCCCGTTGTTGCACTATAGTGCGACGTTAATTGAACTGTCTACCGACCTCGGGAAATATGTCCTTCAGTTTGTACGGGATTAATGGTCCCGGAGATGCTCCAGAGATCTTTTATTTTCACACGGGGTTTGTCTTCAGTGTAAACACTGGGGTACACGATGATTCCCTAACCATCTTTTTCGGCTTTGATTTCACTTCTCTGTTTCCTAATGCGTTTTTGTTTCCCCTTTAACGACTTTATTTAATTGACGTTGTCATGTGTTTGGCGCAGCTTTGACTAAATGCGGTTCTAGCGCCATAAAACGCAAAAACAACGAACCTAACTTCCTACCAGGTTTATTTTTTGGACATCTTACTTCTTTTATGGGCATTTTGCCTTTTTAAAACTAAGTAAGCAATGGTTACCTGGCTTTATGTGTGTATTTTTGAAGTAGAGTAATTATAACCTTTTTATGTGCCCAGGATCATTTAACTAAAACTTGTTGAAACGTGATATTTAAACTACTTTCGTCTGTGGGTGGAAACGAACATTCATCATCTGATTGGTCCATTGATTGATTATCTGATGGTAGTAGACTTTGGCGATTTCACCACCTTTGTTGCCACTCTAATAGAAATGCGGATTGATACACCTACCCTGTCAAAAGATGTTACGAGGCGATTAAGGTACCAAATCGACCAAGCAAGTCAATTTTTCGCATGGTAGACGACATGTTGGTCACGCTTTTTGAAACTCCTCTCAATAGCAATGCTGAATTTACTTATATTTCACGTCTATGTATTTCACATCGTAAAAATTCGTTTCTTTAAAAAGTGAGATGTGGCAACAGTATTCTAGAATACATATTTAAACTCTCATTTTCCTCTTGCTCCATCGCTATATATTATGATGTTGGACATCTTGCTCCTCCGAAGTATATTACGATGGTAGCCATCTTGCGTCACCGAAATATATGATGATGGTGGAGATCTTGCTCCATTGAAATGTGTGATGATGGTGGACATCTTTCTCCATCGAAATATTGATGGTGGAAATCTTGCTCTATCACTATATATGAAGATGTTGAACATTTTGCTCCTCCGAAATATATGATAATGGTAGTCATCTTGCTCCATTTAAATATATGATGATGTTGGACATTTTGCTCTATCGCAATATGTGATGATGGTGGACATCTTGCTCCATCAAAATATATGATAGTGGACATCTTGCTCCGTCCAAGTATATGATTATGGACATCTTGCTCCATCGAAATATATGATGATGGTGGCCATCTTGCTTCTCCGAAATATATGACGATGGTAGCTATCATGCTTCACCGAAATGTATGATGATGGTGGACATCTTGCTCCATTAAAATGTGTGATAATGGTGGACATCTTTCTCCATGAAATATATGATGGTAAAAATCTTGCTCTATCGCTATATATGAAGATGCTGAACATTTTGCTCCTCCGAAATATATGATAATGGTAGTCATCTTGCTCCATCGAAATGTATGATGATGTTGGACATCTTGCTCCATCGAAATATACGATTTTGGACATCTTGCTCCATCGAAATATATGATGATGGTGGCCATCTTGCTCCACCGAAATATATTATGATGGTTGCCAACGTGCTTCATTTACGATCTTTTCTAAGTTATCTTTGAGTCTTTTTTCAAGTAGTGCAATCTTTTCTACCTATTTCAGTAATATTTTCATTTGTTTGTCTACCAGATCTACACTTTCCTGAAATGTAGTGACGCTCGATGGGTTAAAAGACATAGAACGCAAACATAAACTGAAAAGGACGTTTAAAATGTACATGGCATGCCAAGAGAGAGAGAGAGAGAGATGTGTGTACCCTATTTTTCCCACAGGAATTCAAGCGAAGGAAAAGAGGATTTTGGAGGAAATTCCTTGGCTCTAGAGGCGATATTGATTGGAACATTATAATGATAAACACGTTAGCGGAAGTAAATGTGTTCTCCGATATTTGTTTTGGAAGGGAGGCGGGCTAGGATTGTCATGTGCTTTGTGTGGTTTTGCTGAGGAGGGTGCTCCTAAACTTCGAGATCGTTTGGGAGGGCGTTTCTGGGGAATTCCTTTTCGAAATCTCTTAATCCACAATGGAAGGTCGTTGGGTTTTTCTTTCTACCGCGGGTGTTTATTGATGTCGTTAGTTTCTCCAAGTACCGTGCAGGTTCTGGTTTTTGAGGTTTCTTGTGCAGTTGTGGGCGATCAAATGTGATTTAGTTCGGGGTATTTTCGTCGTTACTCTTCCAGGATGGGCGTTGATTTGAGGTGTTGCTGGACGAGTGTTGGATACTGGATTGCGATTGAAATGAATGACGTCATATTTGTGGCGTGACGTTTTGTTTCTGAAATGGAATGTCGAATATCTTTTGCAGTTAGGTGTTAGTGGCCACCCACTCTGCTCTCTACACGCGTCATTGTTCTTTCGTCAAACTGTTGAATATGAGTTTTCTTGTTTCGCTGAATGGCAACAGAGTTCAAAAAGAAAACATGAAGGTTTTTTTTGTATAGTTCACATGGTGTATCGGTATGCCTCATGTTATTTTGTGAGACGACTTGTCGCAGTGGATGGCCCACTGCGCTAGCAACCTACGAGGTATTGATCAGATTTCTATATATGGTTTGATGTATTTCTATCTTCCATTCGAGTAAAAATTTCCTTCTATACGTATGTCCATTGCTTGACGTTCTCTGTCTTATGTTTAGGGTAGCTTGGCCAATTAGGGTTCGTACGCCATAAAAACCCAAACAATTTTTCTGTTTTCATAAAATTTCCTGATTGCTGTTAAAATATAAATATTTTTCGTTTAGGTAAGTACTTTATATTCAACTAGCCACTGCATGACCAGCACGGCGTCGCCCGCGACAGTTTTTTTCGTGGGGTCAAGTATGACCACTGCTCGCTGTAGAATCGGAAAACTTGGCGTGGTTCCATAGGCCTAAAGTCCGGTCGAAAATCGCAAAATCTGCTTGCTTCTTCCTCCCGAGGACTAAGAAAGGAAATTTCTTTCTCTGGAAAGAGGTCCTAAGTCTGAACGGTACCTGTATAAGATTAGACTTCGACTCAGCTTAAAATTATGAACTATTTCGTTCCTTTTACTGGGTACAATATATTATCAGACAACAGTTAGTTGTACGAAATTGAATATGGCCCATCTCTGGCTACACGCCAAATACAACTGGACAGGATTCGTCTAAGTTATTCTCACAAAATTCCAGACTTCGAGGCAATCATGGGCACATCTTTAGCAGTGTACAGGCATCAAACATCCGTGCTACCCAAACGATTTTACCACTCTTTCATTTCTACCCTCTCCTAACCATGTGCTTTTTCTTCCTACATCATTGTGTCGTTCGTCTTGTGTTTGGTCATCGTGCCTGTAAAACCCGAAAAAAAAAATCCAGACAGAGTTAATAAAAAAGTATTTCTTCCATGAATTGTGAAACATAGCTTCTTTGGATTTGCTGCGAGCGCCTTTTCAACATAAATAATGTTTGTTTTTCCCGTTGCTCTGTCGCTCTAATGTCACTTTTTCTCACACGATGATGGTTTCCGAGTCCAGGAGGGTGGCAAAGGTCATAAAAACCATTCCACCTACCTTTGTCTGCCTTTTCGAATGATGAATCATTCTAAAATCGATGAATTTTCCTCTCCGAAAAGATTTTGGTTGACCGCCAGCTGATATTGTGATGTAAAAGACGGCTTCTGTCAAAACTGTGTCAGTGGACAGAAGAACCTTCCTGCCTACCTTTCATCCTGCCTTTCCAAATGATACATCATTCCCAAATCAACGTATTTATTTGCTCCCTTAAAAAAGGATAAAAAGCAAATACTTCAAAAGAATGTGTCGTCCGATTTTTTTTGAGTGGGCGGAGACGATTTTCTCTGAAAAAAACGTGCTTCCTCCAGGATCTGGCTCAAGTTCTCGAAAAGAAAGAAGCGGACCATTTATTGAAATGTACTTCAATAAAAACTTAGTGCACCATGAGTTTAAGCACGTCGTTCTTTGCTCTCGGCGGCAGAAAAAGTAGCTAAAAGCCTTTTTATTGATCACCGGCCTTCGCGTAAGAGCTGCTACTCGGCAAAGTAACCGTTTCAAAAAGCAATTAACCCTGGTTGTTGTTGGCTTGTTCTTTTTATTGAAAGTCGCCAAATTGGAATGGCTCTGCTACTACGATGTGGGATAATTATTATTGAGCAAGATAGTTTTTGGAAGTAAAATAATTTTTTCCTACCCAAAAGAAAATTTCGAATTTTTGTTCAATTTTTTCGTATGCACTTTTTCTCGTCCACGTGATTGACTTTTTTTTTTGCCGCTAACGTTTTTTCCTCTAATTTCCTTTTTCTTGCGATTGTAGAAACGCAGACGTTTCGCTCACATGAAAAAAATTCTTCCTTTCTCTGAATCTATTTGAATGTTTTTGTACTTGGAAATCTCTCTCTCTCTATATATATATCGTCACTCTCAAAGTGCAATGGGTCGTATATCAAAAATTCCATTTTTTCTTTTATTATTGCTACATGTGGCATTTTGTGATTTCCACCTAGGGCAAAATCTTTTATTTCATCAGCTGATCCAATAAAAGTTGCAACCAAAAATGTATACAATAATAATATAATCAAATCACATGGAAAATAATTAGACTTTTTTCTGTCCTAAAAAATGCAGCTTTTAGACATACGACCTCTTGAACTTAGAGTGACGATATTTTTTGACCCATATACCATCTCATTAAATTACTTAACCGCCTCCCACTTTTGCAATGTCTCCAGAATACTTTGTTTTAATGAAATAACCGATTGCAAGATACACACATGATAAAATTTTGAGCCTGTTTATCCAACATTTTTTTAAACTAGTTTTATTTGAATTTCCTGCTCTGTCGTTTAAATTAGATTACGTAATTCGAGTTTTCAAAGTTCTTTGAAGATTAGAATGTTCGGAGAAATTTTAGTTGGAATCCCATATGACCTGGTTCTTTTTCTTCTAATGGCTTGTCGTGGCATCAGTCTGCATACGAAAATAAGTCGTGTGGCTCTGAGAATGGATAGAATTAAATGAGTTTTTCTTTCAGTTGTTTGACTGCGAATTAAAGTGTCTTTAGAATGCAGCGATAAAAGAAAATTGAGGTATTAAAATTTTAATGGTAAGCCTTTTCGTTTTGAGGAAAGACGATGTGCTGGAAGACTAGTCAACGCTTAATGCTTGTTTATATTAGAGAATATTTCATTAAAGTTACTTTATTTTTACCTTCTACGGTTGAACCATTTGACATCTTCTTATGGATATGAGAATTACATCCATGTATCCCTAGGCTAAATAAATGTATTTTCAATGCAATGAAAATAGCACGAAACTCGTTTGATGAAGTGATATCAACAGAAACAGTATCACCAATTGTCCGTTGTGCTGCTCTAGTGCGACGTAAATTCAACTACCAACCAATACACCAGAAGATAAACAAATTAATTTTAATGTTTTGGCGTTGAAGTTTGGAGGGTGGGGTGCCAGCTCTGGTGCGACCTCGTCATCCACTGTGGTTTAAAATGACCGTTGCGTTGTCCTCAGTTTTTTCCTTCGGTAGATTCCGGACCGTCACCAATAACCCATTCTGCTGCTCCAGTGCGATGTTAATTTAAAACCTGCCTGCCAACGATCCTCTAATTATGAAGTTAAGTACAACTCAAAGTGAAACAAATGACTCGACGGTTCCATCTAGGTAGGTATTTAATTAGCATCGCATTGGAGCGACACAACGGGCTATTGGTGACGGTCCTGACAAACCCGAAGGGATATTAACGAGGAGAACACCACGTTATTTTAAACCTCGGTCAGATGACGAGATCACACCTGAGCTGACACCCCACTTTCCGAATTCCACACCAAGCACACCCGAGGACATTTGAGGTCATGACAGATTTAATGTGCACCAGCCCCTCCCCCCTGTACACGACGGTCTTTGGTGGGATTCGTACTCGCAACCCTCCGGTTGCTAGTTTGTTGCTCTTCCAACTGGCCTACCTCGGCCCAGCATAGGGAAATGACGCATTTGACTTGTGAATCTGTCTATTCTCTCTCTCTCTGTTTAGATTTCAAACTTCTCTTAAGTTTCATACTTTATTATACACAAGATGCAATGTATTATTCTGAACAACGCCTTGCGTTGTATTGAACAAATCCTTGTGTTGTATTGAATAAATCCTTGCGTTGTTTTGAACAAATCCTTGCGTTGTATTGAACATTTTGAATTCATTCAAAGTTTATCGTAATTTCTTTCGGAGCATGTTGATTTAACAACCAGCGCTACGATTGTAGACACTCTTCGAACAGGGTAATTTGGTAATTCTTTTAATTAACGTCATACTAGAGCTACACAACCGGCTGTTGACGACGATCCGGAATTTATCCACTAAGGGAAAGAACCGAGGACAACACCGCTTCATTTTAAACCACAACCGCTGTCAGATGACGAGGCAACACCTGAGCTGGAACCCCACTCTCCAAACTTCCACACCAATCCAACGTGAGGACTTCCGGCTACGACAGATTTAAAGTGCACCAAGCAATTATACACCATACGCTTACAAACATCGATGCACTGACCCGGATTCGAACCAGGATCATTCTGATCTAGATGCTAACACCTTAACCGGTGGGTCAGACTAAGAAGATGGAATGAAGACCCATTCAGCCTTCGAGTCTATCTACCATGACGACATTTCACAACCTATTCCGCCGAGATCGTAAACTTCCAAATCCCCGTGATGACCAGAAGCCGTGCTAATATCCAGTCACCCTCAATAAATCTACCTCCCTGTATTGATTAGTCTCAAGTTATGGCCCTGAAGATAAGATTCCAATGTGGGAGATGCATTCGCCGAAATTTCCGGATCTCTGGTAAGTGCTGCCCAAAGTTTGGCCTCCAAGTTCGCTTCATAAGCGTCTTCATCTATTAACCCCTGATGGCTTTTACACTGTTGTCACATTCCATCGATCCTAAGCGGCTTGAGTAAGATGAACGTTCGTCTCCTGATTGTCGAAAACCATTTCGCTGTTTTGGCAGTGGGCCCCTCTTGGGGCCGAAAGCGGGGGGCCCCTCGTGCCATCGCTCTTCCTCCTTGAAGGATACGATTTAAGGGCTCATTAATTGTTCCGTTATGGGGAGAGGAGCTCCTCTTGCCGTCCATCTTGGCCGTGTTCCTGACTGGAGGATTAGGGAAAGTGGAATAATGATTTTTGCTGCTCTTCGGAACAAGATGACCTGGCGCTGTTGGGTGAGTTATGGATTTTGAATCTTGCTCGAATTTATGTCTGCCCCCGTCTGTGCTATCGGAGGAGGTGTTTATCGCCATCTCGGGGTGCGGGAAATTCGAGCGTGGTTGATTGATGCGGAAATACGGAAAATTTTTCCTGCTCAAGTTAAAGTTTTTTGGAAAGTCTTAAGTGAACTTTTTCCCTCGCCAAAAAAAAAAAAAAAAAAAAAAAAACATATTAAGATTCTTTTTTGTGGAAACCGCATTTCAGTATGCCAATTTTTACCACGTGTTATGATGTTCCAATGTTTTCAATGTATATATATATATATATATATATATATATATATATATATTCTCACAGAATTCAAGAGAATGTTACATAATCGGTTAAACACAAAATATAAAATAATTACTGCATTTTTAATGCAACGAAAATAAGAATAAAATTAAATTCAGTAAACCTGTCCGGTGTCCATTCCATCCCACTGCGATTGGCGGTGAGTACGAAAGTTCTCGTTCGTTATTCATAGACACCCAGAGTCGGCTGATGAAAAAAAGTTATTTTCAATCCTCCTGGCATACTTGGCGAGACATAGCGCCGGTTCGCCTTGTACGCTCCAGCCTGGGTGATGTCTTCCGTATATTCCATGGGACCCCAAGGATATTGTCCCCCTGGCAGGATGTCCACACCTGTAGATTCATCACTGGGGTTGTTTCCACGCAAATTGTGCCAAACCCAAGTTAAGGAGTCGCGTCTGCGTGGAGGTTCTGCTGTGTGGAGGCGATATTGGTATGCAACTGTGGGTCAGTTGGACAGTAGATATTTTAATTAGCGTTGCATTTGAGCAGCACAACGAACTATTGGTGACTATCCTGGATAAATCCCAAATGGAAAGGCCTGAAGTGGGACAAAAATTCCAAACAAGTATCCAAAGAAGAGACGGACATCTTCGATTATTGCAAAGGTACGTTGTTTAGAAAATCCCCCTAGTCAAAGGACAGTTGCAAAATCATTAAAATGCTCGGTGTCCACTGTAAACAAAATGATAAACGTTGATTTAAATCTTAAGAAAGCGAAAAAACGCAATGTGCATTGTCTTTCTCCAAAGCATATCGCTGAACGCAGGACACGCTGTCGAATTCTATATAAGAAACACTTATCCAAAGAAAAATGGAAAAAAATTGTCACAATAGATGAATCATGGTGTAATTTAAATGATTGCAGCAAAAAAAAAGCCATTTATTATTATAAAAGGGGAGAAAAAAAATTTAAGCACATGGTTCACAGAATCGAAAGAAAGTTTTTCTAAGAGATTCATGATTGTTGCTGGTTTTTCATTTAATAGTAAGTTAAAAATAAAGAGAGTGGGAAAAAAATATCAAGATTAACTTCAGATACTATCAGGAACATATTTTATCGCCAATTTTTCGGAATGAAATACCATCGCCTTACCCACAGTGCCATCAATCTGTGGAAGTCCATCAAGACAAAGTTTGCTGTCACAAATCAAAATCTACTGTAAATTTCCTTAAAAAAATGGAACAAAAAACCGGTATCAAGGCCATACCCTTCACTGATATCCCTACTAAATCTCCCGATGTATCACCTATGGGTTTTTGTGCTTTCAGACTTTTAAAATCTGCATTATCCAAACATCGTCCCACAACCCTTACAGGACTCTGGAAAGCTGTTCAGGAGGAATGGGATCGAATGCCTCTTCTGACACTTCAAAAGGCATTTTTATCCTGGAAATTACTGTGTCGAAAGATAGCTCAGAATAAGGGCTTTCAAATAGAACATTTAAAACACAAGAATTTTATGTAATTTAGTTTTGTGAACACTATATACATTGTCTAAAAAATGTGTGAACAACCTCTGTATAAGTTTTATAGTATTCTTTAAGTTGATGTGTGTGTGTGTGTTTCTGAAATTCTACAAGTTTGAGTTGTATCACTTTTCTTGCTGGGGTGCGATATGTATAAAAAATGTGTGTGTTCTCTTTACAAATCTGCACCGTATGACCAATCCACACCAAATTTGGTGCACTTATACTTTAGAAAACTGCGGAAAACATGTTTCTTTAATGCCTTCAGACCAATCCGTAGCCATGAAAATTGGCACACTGGTCGTCCTAAAAGTGCCCCTCGAAGCCCCAAGTTTAAAATCGAAAGTTTGGTTTTCTATAAATGGATAATAAATGGACAGGAACAAGGAAACACGTTGTACAGAGTTTGTGTTAACACAGGGAAATGACGCGGTCATATTTAAGCTGCCGCGGTCATATTTGAAACCCGAGCAACGCCGGGTTATTCAGCTAGTTTTTTATAACGAGAGAGAGAGAGAGAGAGAGAGAGAGAGAGAGAGAGAGAGATCTGAATGAGAGAAGTTTTATAACTACGCGATACTTTTTTGCCTCGCTGTTTGAGAATTCCACGTTATTATTATTTTTGGTTTTTCGTCGTGGCTGTAAGCACCCTATATCCCAAACACACTCATTTCACAGACCCTTCGTAATGTGATTCCCGACTCCCAAAAATATTCCGGGCACACTTCCCTTTGGAAGTTAAACCATAGAATTCACGGGACTTTTGCTCCGCGAGCTTCGATAAACATTCATTCATGCAGAATTCCACTAACGTAAGAATCCGTATGAATACGAATTGCAAGTCATGGCATCGAGTACAAGTCGAGGAGATCCATGTGTCCGGAGGTTACGGGTGCAAGTCAAGTTTGGAAACCTTTTTGGGATTCCGTTCTTATTTTTTGATTTCTGAACCTTTCAGTATTAGCGATTTTCTTTTCATAAATGTCCTGCGTTTTTTCTGTATTGTTAAAGCATGCGTGTTTTCCGCAAAATCCAGCTTGCATTGAAAATAGTGTTTTCTAAAGCACTTGGTGTCTGACGTGAGGTATTTGTAAAGCGTTTACGTAGCGTTTGATGGGGTTCTGATAAAGGCATATTCTATACAGGGTGGTCCCGAATTCATGGTACAAACTTTAATGGTAGGTACAGGACATTGTAACAATGATTTATTGTATAGGAATGTATAGTCGCAAGTGACGCGGTGAGGCGAAAACAGGGGAAATAACGGCCGAAAGGAAAAACAAAGATTTTATTGAAAGCGTTGTTGACAAGTGTCATGTTTACAGTAATTGTTCAAAATTGCGTCCACCAGTATCGATACATGCTTGACAGCGTCGGTGGAGCGATTGGCGTACACGTTCAAAGATGCCTGGTATTTCACGCACACCTGCAGCAGCTACAGATAAGCGAGCGACGAGATCCTCATCTGAGTCAACTGGAGTCTCATAAACAAGATGCTTTAGATGTCCCCATAAAAAGTAATCGAGGCTCGATAAATCGGGAGATCGGGGTGGCCAAGGGACTGGTCCACCACGCCCAATCCATCGAGTACCAAACGTGGCATTCAGGTAATTCCTACTGCGATGCATCATGTTCAACAGCGGCTAGACATCTACTGCCCTCTACCGGCAATGATACCAACCGATCACTCCATTTCTCTTTCCTTTTATTTCCCCTGTTTACGCCTCACCGCGTCAGTTGCGACTATACATTCCTATACAATAAATCATTGTTACAATGTCCTGTACCTACCATTAAAGTTTGTACCATGAATTCGGGACCACCCTGTATAAAACATGTTGTCTGGATTGTGCAAACTTGATTTTTACTTAGTGCATTTCGAAAATGAGCAGTGTTTCCTGAAAGTGTACTAACTTAAATTGACAGAATTTACTACTTTTTAGTAAACTGTTGGATCATAATCCAGTAATAGACAATCAGCCTGAAAATTCATTACCTTGCGCTGTCCATTTGCTACTTTTTAGTAAATTGTTGGGTTATAATCCATTAAAACATTTGACTTGAAAGTGCACTATCTTGCACTTACATCATATGCTACTTTTTTTGTAAACTGTTAGATTATAATCCAGTAATAGACATTCGGCCTGAAAGTGATGATCGTACACTGACATAATCCAGTAATAGACATTGGACTTGAAAGTGCTATCTGACTCTGACATAATTTGCTACTTTTTCTAAACTGTTAAGTTGTAATCCAGTAATACATATTTGGTTTGAAAGTGCACTATCTTACACTTACATCATAAGCTACTTTTTTAGTAAACTGCTGGATTATAATCCAGTAATAGACATTTGGCCTGAAAGTGTACTATTTTACACTGACATCATTTGTTACTTTTTAGAAAATTGTTGAGTAGTAATCCAGCTATAGACATTTGGCTTGAAAGTGCACTATCTTACACTGACATAATTTGCTACTTTTTTAGTATACTGCTAAGTTATGATCCAGTGGTAGACATTCGGCTACTATTGGATTATAACCTACTACTTAAGCTACTTTTTTGTAAATTGTTGAGTTATATTCCAGTAATAGACATTTGGCTTGAAAGTGCTCTATCTTACACTGAAATCATTTGCTACTTTTTTTAACTGTTAGGTTACAATCCAGTAATAGACATTCGGAAAACGTGTAACTTTATACAAACTTACAGTTTCGGAATGATTTTATTTCGTTCGTAAAAGCGAAAACAATTCAATAACTGTCTGATGAATATAATTTTGCTTCGCATTAACCATTCAAGTGATTTCGATGAGATATATCGCCATCAAGATCTGATTAGTTTTTTTTTCTATAAGATATTACCGATTCTTTGATGATAACGATACCAAGAACTAGACAGTTTTTCTAATGACGAGATACCTCGTTTGTCAGAGATTTGGCCAGTTTTGTAAATGACGATGCCTTGTTGAGAGAAACCTGCCCTGCTACTATATAGAAATGAACATCCAAGTTGGAAAAACAAATTGTTTGTTGCTTAGAACTGGTCATTATTTGGAACAGTTTTCTCGATGCGATGAACGTATAATACTTATTTTTACGACGACTTAAATAGTTTTTTTTTCTGAATCATGGTCTTGGAGTCGTTATATTAATTGGTCCGTGTTTTTTTCTATTTAGTGATGGAACCTTAATTTTTTTGGCTGTCTCCATAATTAAGTCTACTTGAGACGTTCCTCGCGATTTTTACCACTCAACAAAACCAGTAAATTTTCATACATATTTCTTGCAACTTAGTGTCTCTTGGAGATAAATTGATTTTCGGAATTTTTGCATTGTTAGGAATGCATATTTTTTTTGTTGCCTTTCCCGCAACTGGCTCTCTTCTTACCGATTACATCTACTGCCTCTACAACTCCCGTGGATGCTTCATTGTATGCTTCTTATCGTTTTTTTTACTTTCTTCTACAGTAATTGCTGCTGTTTTGAATTTTCGGATTCATCTATCTTGTTTCAGACATTCATGGTTTTTCTTGTCTTTTGGGGTATTTTTTCCCCACTGCGCCGCTTCGATCCTTTTTTCTTGCGAAGTTATCGAAGAGTAATTAACTTTGTTCTTCTATAGTTGCATTTAGGAAAGGACAGCTTTGACGGTGAAAAATTGTTCCTTCTTCCAAACCGTCTTTGATATTCTTTCCTACCCTCTCCGTCTTGCCGAAAATCAATTATATATCAACTTGACGAGGTCATTTTTCCCCCGTTCTCCGTTAAGTTTTGCTTAGTTTCGTTAATTTAATTATGATAGCGTGTTATTTGCGGAATGTGCATCATTTTCGGTAAATCATCCCGAAGCTCTTAGATTGTTTTCTCCCTTTCTTCCTTATCGTCCCTGTACATGATCGCACTTGTTAACCGTCTTGGTGTATCGACGAAGTATCTCGTCATTGGCAAAACTGACCACATCTTGACTTAGCTAAAAATCTGACATGATTTTGATCTTGTCATAAAAACAACTGGAAATATCTTCATTCGGAATTAAATCGATTTTCTTGGTGAAGAGAGTCAGAGAATAAAGAGTTAGTCTTTAGAAAAATTGGTCAGATTTTGATGGACATGTTATCTCGTCATTAGAAAAAGTGACCTGATCTTGATCCATAAAAACGACAGTATCTTCATTCGGAATTCAATTGGTATGGATGAGAGGTATCTCATCATTAACAAAAATGGTCACATCTTGATGGACAAGATATCTCGTCAAAACCATTTGAAGGTTTAACAAAGACGTAGCGTGAAATGCTTCTGTTATCGATTAAATAAACAGTCATATAGATAGAAATATTTTCAGTTTTTGCTATGTGTTATACAAATATGGATAATTCATCTTATACAAGCAGGACAAACTTGTACTTTGGAACGGGATTGCATATTTTACTCTCAATTCCAACATGGATGTATGCAATGCAGCGCTGCTACTTTGATATTCGAATATTGAGATATTAGATTGCTTTAGAATTTGACTACTTTTTTTTTATTCGACTATTTTTGTGTACGAATACTTTGGTATTTGATTACCCTTGCATTCTATTTTTCTAATCCTTTTCTTTCGTAAACAAATATTTTTGTATCCTATTATTTTGTTGTTTGATTACTATAGTATTCAAATACTTTGGTATTCGAATATTTAGTATGAATACTTAGGCATTCAAATACTTTGGTATTCGAATATTTAGTATGAATACTTTGGCATTCGAATATATAGGATGAATACTTTGGAATCCGTATACTTCAAAATCCGAATACTTCAGTTGTCCATTGCTTTGGTTGAATATATTTGGACTATATCCGAAGGCGACAAGAAAGTATCGAGTACTACGAATATTTTATGTATCGATAGTACACGCTTACTTTAGTACATTTCAATAGTTATATGTATTCGAATACGTAAGTGTTAAACTACTTTGAATGAATGCTTTGCTGTTCAAGTACTTTGGTTTTCAAATGTTTTCGTATTGGAATATTTTTTGCATTCAAATGCTATTGATGACAACGAGGAAGAATAAGTACAATGAATAGTTTTGTGTATTTCTTGGTTTGAGACAAAGTTTGTTCAACTCTCCCAATGTAGAGGCTGATGTCGTCTTCTATAGTTATACCAGGTAACAAAATCGATTATTACATTCGAATCTCTGATACTGCTGGGTCAAGTACACGACTACTTTAGCATTCCAGTACCCCAATCCCTAATAGGGGAAGATGCTTTTGCATGTGGAACACCTGAGCTACCAACTTGAAGGCTCCTGTCAGTTTGTAGCCGCAATTCCCGGCAACGCAGTTGAATTCGCTTTCCAGAGGGAAGTGGAATCCCCAGTAATGGAATTCGGACAAGACGGTCTAGTCCACTTTGCCTCCCACCATTCGGAACCTGTGTATCTCTCATCGTCAACTCCCCTCTCTCCCAAATCCCGTTTTTCCCCTCTCCCGAACCGCGTTGTCCCTATTGGGAAGGAAAACTTTTCCATGACCCTATTTCCCAAAACATGAGATGCCTCTCTCTGACACTGGGAGTCCTAGAATGCCGGATTTTCCGGTAAGCCATCAGACAGCTCCCGGATCCATGCGCCCCGGAATGAGTGGACTGCATTTTCCTTTTTTTTGTCCCCTCTGATAAAAACGGGAAAAGCGAAGGCCGCATGGCTATTTCTGTGTTTTGTCCTGTTTTGTTGCTGCCTGGGAATGATAGTGGAATCGCCTTCAGAAGTTCTGTGCCGTGGCTTGTGTCTGAGAATCTTATTTCGTTATGCTTTATGGGGTATTTTCTGGGCATTCTTATGGGATGTATTTTTGGAAGACGTCGTAAGAGGCAAGTATCCCGTGTGTTTTCTTCTTATTTTGATGCTTTTAGAATGTGCGAAAGTGCGTTGAAGAAGTTTTGATGGATGAGTGGATTATGTATAGCTATATATCAGCGTTGATGTGTATGTTTTTTCTTAGGGAAAGCGATTGTTGGGATCGTTTGAAAGAAATGGTCAGCTTCGGTTTTTTAAAGGTAGCTACGGTATTAGAAAACAGCTGATTTGGATAGTAAATATGCAAAATGTGTCGTTGAATTCATTTAAACCAGTGAACTATTGATTGCTCAATTATTCCATGATTGCTTATATTTATTGATGTTGTTGCACTTATTTATACCCTAACGAAATTGAATTATAATGAGTCCAAGCATCGGATGTTTCATACCTTAAGAATAAATGTTCGGTGGGAGAACATGGGAAGCTGAAGGCTTTCATTCTCCCGTAAACTTGAAAGAACTGAACAGCAGTACCTTTCGGTAATCGGAGTTATTTCATTCCTTCTAATGAGATGAATCAAACTTGTCAGCCATTTTTTAAATGTTACAGTATTAGTAGGGCAACTTTTTGTTGCAGTAAAAATGGGAAAAGTTGCATTTATCATTCTCTAAAGTTGCATTTATGGAAATAAAGTTGCATTTATTTTGGATACACTAAATTCTAAAATAAATTATTCGTAAAAAATGAAAAAATTCAAAATATATTGACAATTTTAGTCGTGTATAACAGTATTATAATACATCAGGGTGGTAACAGAGCCGGGAAAACCTGGAAATCAGGGAATTATCAGGGAACTTTTTAATTCTGGGAAATCTCAGGAAAAATTTCCAAATTTCACAAAAATCAGGGAATTTTTTTAATTTTGACATTTTAATTGCAACTATTATCATTAGTCCTTTTTGAGATGCGCAATTACGAGTACTTTTGAGAATCTAATCAATCGTATTTGCCAAAATTGTAATTTGATTAAAGTAAACTTGTGTCGTAATTTTCGAACACCGTGAAAAACACCGTTTTTTTTTAGCGGTCACAACAACGTCTCGTCGCCGTGATGCCGGCGATAGAACTTGTGGCATAAAATTTGTGTAACTAGAGATGGGTTTTTTTGTGCATTAAATTAATATTTTTTGCTTGCAATTGCATTTTTGCAGAATTTTTTGGCACAGCTTCAGTTTATGTTTATAGCAGTGGTAACGGCCTTGGCGCTTTTTTTGGAGCACTTCTAAAGTCCTCAAGAAAATAATTATTTCAAATGAACCAATGAAATCAAACTGCAGTTTAACAGATTTTGAAAGAACTTTCTAGAATAATCAAATGAAATTTTAAAGATTCCTTTGCCGAGGTTGCCATGAAATCCACAATGACCGTTATAGATGGGTTGCCTTAACCTGCCGTAACTCGCTACTAGAAATGCACCAAAAGAATAAACGTCAAGACCGTTGCCATCCCTCTAAACGTAAACTGAAACTGTACCAATTCTTTGTGAAAATTTGTATTTGATTTTGATGTATAGTAGGATAATGTAGGGTCACTTGTAAAAAGTTCATGATGAAAGTATTTTGTATTTTTTCTCCACTTTTTTCAATTGCTATCGTAAGAGTTCCATTAAGGGTTCCAAACTTTACAGCAACAGTTAAAATATCCAAGGAGAAAAAATACAAAATATTTGTGGAAAATGATCCTTTTACCCCACCTGCCCCTAAATATTTAAACATATTGTCGTGTGGATACCGTATATCGATACCAATTAGGGATCACGACATTTCTTAAAGGAATTATAAAATCAGGGAAATTTTTGCAAGACTATCGGGGAATTCATAGAAATATCAGGGAACTTTTTTTCGAGGATTTTGTTGCCACCCTGTACATTCTTAAATACAGAAGAACGTGGAATGGCCGATCCTTGGCCAGTAATTTCTTTAACATTGAAAAACTGCGCCAGCCGACAGTCATGAATTGTGCTGTATCGGATAGAAGAAGCGCAAAATCCTTTCCCTTAACATTCAGAGATTTTAAAACATCATCTACAAGGCGAACAACATATTGATGATCGACATTTACCTCGCAAACTCTGCAGTCGATTACGCAAGATTTTTCTGTATCATCAAGAGTGCCAACCAATGTGTTAAAAGGTTACCCTTCTTTCCATGAACTTCTTGTTTGATCTGCAATACTTCGGCGTTCGCAAGATCACACACGTGATCGAAGGGTTGGTTTAGAGTATTAATTAGTAGTAATAGTTCAGATTATTAATAGTAATTTCATATTAATTAATTCAAAGCTACATTTTGAAAAACTGCAGGTGGTTGCATTTGTGTAAAAAGTTGCATTTATGCAGAAAGTTGCGTTTATGTTACGGTTATAACTCACTTACAATACACCCCCATTCAGGAGGAATTTTGGTTTTAGTACTTTACATGCAGCATAGAATATGTGAAAAAAATGTTGCATTTGTTGCAAAAAGTTGCCCTAAGTATTAGCTAACAATTACTTTGAAAAGTAAATATGTCAACTATGTCGTTGAATTAATTTAAGCTAGCAGACCCGCGACTATCGTCTGCGTTGAAGTTTCCTTAATTGTTTATACTTTTATCTTTTAATCTCATTTTTGATTATAATGAAATCCATTTATAATTAATCTAAGCATCGCATATTTCATACCTTCAAATGAGTTATACCAGAACTGTCAACTTCGATTTTTTTTTAATCTGACAATATTAGCTAAAGGCTGCTTTGGTTAGTAAATATACAAATCTCTGTCGTGGAATTCATTTAATTCAACAGACTCGCTCATAGCGTCTACTCTTAGTTTCCTTAATTGCTTATACGTATTGATGTTGTGTACTCTCTTTTATACCTTAATTAAATCCATTTATGATAAATCTAAGCATCAGGTATTCGATACCTTCAAATGAGAGAAGTCAAAATTTTCATTTGTGGTCTAAACACTGAAGAATTTCATCAGAGAGCGGCTGGCTCTTCCGTGTAGTATTAGTAATATGTGGCTCTGTAACTCAAATCGAGTATATTTAAATTAACCGATAGAATTGGCAAATGAATCCGGTGTCGGTTGATTGTAAATTACTTGCATTCTTTTTTGCCATTCGCCAGTATACAAAATATGTCGATTTTCATGCCTCGTACGTTAGTAAAAGCCCCGTCTAGAAAGGGGTTTTCACGGGCCTTAAAAATCTTCTCCTTTTAAGCTTTAATGGAACCTTAAATAAATTTGCTGTAAGTCGTCTCAAATTTTCTAGCCCAAAATTTATTGCTATAGTTTGTAATCGTTTAATGAATTTTTAAATAATGATTTTTTAGTTTTTCTGTGCCATACACTGGCCTGCTAAACTTAAACACCATTATCTTTAGAATTTACAACCGCAAAATTGAAGTAAAACGCCACAGTAGTGACGATTAAATATATACTGAACTTATTGACAAGACCGACTGTTATAAATTGACTTATTTTTTGAATGGTGATGAAAAACTAATCCTGTATATCTTTTCTTTTTAGGTAAGTGTGTTCTGTAAACCTTTCTTGATCTCTAGTTCATAACATGAGGTAAGGCTTTATTTTAAATGCTGCTCTAAGTGAAAGAAGGTAAATAGAAATTAATGTTTTAGGAAATTTGGTTGATAACTTCATATACATAGAATTTATGTTTTATTCGTAAAATTTTTTTATATACCGGCTAGCAAAACTCGAGGAATATCATTATTTTAAAAAGTTACAACCTCAAAACTAACGAGACGGCCTCTGGTGATTTGCATAGCTGTGGATGTTCAGTAGAATGGTGGTGTATATTAAAATTTTCGAATCGTAACGTCAGAGGCTCTTACCTTGAAATGAAATAGACGGATCATGCGCTTGTAGTTTCATGCTATTTCTTCCAGTTCCTCGGTTTGAAGATGTGTCTCGTGGTTGTAGGTTAAAGCCTGAATCCTAAGTTATTGATTGGTTAAAGCGATTATACACCGTGGTAAAATAAAAAAACTATAGTCTGCAATTCAATACAAATCAGCTAAGCCTATTTGTGTTGTATCTCGAGATCTTACGACAGCGACTCCGACATGATCCGCCAATTTCATTTCAAGGCCGATGCTCTCACATAGGAATGGCTTTTGCTGCTACAGGAGCTCATCTGCAACCTCATTATCTGTATGCAAAGACTGCATCACTGTTGTAGGTGGTCATACAGTCTACAAAGGACACCCTACTCTCATTTGACGTAAATACGTCTTTAAAATCTGAACAGTACTTGGGACATGCATGACGTCTAGCGTTGGAACTGCTATGTCTTATGATTTTAGAACTAGAAAACATCCAGAAGGTAAATAGTGTCGTGTAGAGAAAGGATGTCCATACCTGACATGACCGTAGGGAAAGGGTTTTGCAATGTGTCAAAATTCTACGGTGCTGGGCGAGCTTTGGGCCAGTACCACTTTGAATTGTGGTTTCCGAACTACACTTCAGTCAGAGGCCGTTGTTCAAAAAAATTACTTTCGAATATCTAATCCCAGCTGTTGCAGCTGATATGATTCAGATTAAACTCTCTCAGCTGAGTCAGAAAATAATTACGTTCGTCAAATATTGATTTACTTAGCACAAAATATTTCCACAAGCCTGCCAATTTTTTTTTGCAGATGTCTAGCAGAATAAGCTTGGTTTTCAGATCTTCGGGATGGAAAAAAAAAAGTTATATTCCTAATTTTTCTTTGATTAAACAATTTTCGAGACGCCAATATCGGAAGTTTTGGCGCCATGCTGCAACAAATATGAATTGCTAGATTGTCGTGAAAACCTTAGTTGGTAGTGTGTGTTTTAATTTTCAAGTGAAAAACCTGAAAATATACCTTTAACCTTTTGACTATGCCTGTAAATATAACGGGCGTTATTCTTTCTTAGCGCGCGCCGACCAACCGGTATAGTGGCTAAGGCGTTAGCCTCTTGATAGGAAGGTCCCTGGTTCGAATCCGGGTCCGGGCATGGATGTTTGTAAACGTATGGTGTAGAGGCGGCTGGTGCACCTTAAATCTGTCGTGGCCGAAAGTCCTCCCGTTGGGTTGGTGTGGAAATTTGGAGAGTGGGGTGCCAGCTCAGGTGTTGCTTCGTCATCTGACCGTGGTTCAAAATTATGAGGTGTTGTCCTCGGATCTCTCCCTTAAGGGACTGATCCCGGACCGTCGTCAATAGCCCGTTGTGTTGCTCTAGTACGACGTTAACTAAAATTACCATTACCATCTTTCTTAGCGCGATTCCTACAACTTTTAAGATCTTCTATACCAGCCATAGTCTAAAGGTTAATAACAAGAAACGGAGTTTAATTTCTAGTTTTTGTTGATATATGACGCCATTTGGCTATAAAATATCGCCAAATTAGTTACGTCGAGTTTCAACTGCCGTCAAAGGTATTTCGTTCGTACATAGCAACTAAATTTCTGCTTTGAATTGCTTTCGTGAAATTAAATTTGGAGCAAATATCGCTAACTTAGCACTTTTAATTTTTTTTTATCGAATTACTTTTAGGCGCTTTTCTTTTCTGACAATTCTTTGTCACAATTTTCTTCCGGATAATTTTTCTTTGAAATTGCCGAGTATGCATTCGATCCAATTGTATGATTTCACTGTTAATCGTATTGGAGAAATAATTTTATTTCGCTAAAGGAAACAAAATCTTTCAATTTCTAAAATTCACGCAATTACAGTTAACCCTCAAGTTATATTACCTTCAGGTAACAGAAGACTCTTCATCAGCTCACGCGAGCTAATGGTAATCTGTTTTGTGATCCAGTCTACAGATCTTGATGACGAACCCATAAATCTCTTCCATTCTCATTACTTCTCCTTGCATAAGCTTGATGACGCCACATTTTCTTTATCACCAGCCTGCATCCCGGGACATTCATGATCATTTTATTAACCATTGCGGATAATGAACGATTCAAGAGAAGCAGGAACAAAATATCGATCACGGATTGTGTGCGCAGTTTTGTGCTGGCTATTGAAAATGAAATTTATTCATGGTGGAGTAAAGGTCCTTTTGGTGTCAAGTGTTGGAGGAAACTTTCGGAATGACTCTTGCCCAATTTTTGGTTACTTGTCCTTCTTGTTTTTTCCACTGCGTTAGCAACCTTCGAATTGTATACTATTGTGCTTTTTCGATTCCTGGAACTTACCTTGGGCGTATTACGTAAAGTTGTATGCGTCGTGTTTGGCGCAGCTTGGCCAAATATGACTCCAATTCTCATTCTTGCCATAAAAAGTCCAATAAAATACACTCTATAACAAAAAAAATCTACGTACCAAGTAGGAGTTGTGCTGAGCTCGATCGGCTTGGAACAGCGCTGACTGGGGTCATGTCTTCAGTAACGGGTCCCGTTTTCAAATGTGTCCTGACGACCGACAACCGCATACGTTTGTGGAGACGTCCTGGGCAGCGTGGGGTTCATGACCTTACTATCGCACGTTCCACATGCCCATAACAGGGAGTTATGGTATGGGGTGCCATCTCCTTTGATAGCCGGACCCCTTTGTTAGTCATTTCTGGCACACTTACAGTACATCGGTACGTAGACGACATTCAATGACCTGTTGTGTTACCTTTTTTTTGCTAAACCCAAGACTTGCGTTTCAACAACATAATGTCCGGCCGCACATGTTGCTATGAATTGTCTTCAAGCTTTTCCAACACTTCTATGGCCAGCTAGGTCTCCAGATCTCACTCCCATGGAGCACATTTGGGACGTTATGGGAAGGGCAACTATCCTGGAATGTTGACCATTTAGCACGACAGTTGGAGACAATTTTGCAAGAATTTCCGCCAAACAGCATCCGGAAACTTTTTAAGTCCATGCCACGCCGAGTGACGCAACCAGGCCGGAGGTGGACTAACGCCCTATAGGTTGCCTCTCTTTGTAACGTCAAACTCTAAAGTAAATCATTCAATTGTTCATCTACGAATTTAATAGCAATCGGACAACTCCTTCTTGTTGCGTCGATTTTTTGTTGTTGTAGAGTTAATAACGTAAAGAAATATTGACCACCTTACAACCTATCCAACCACATTCTCTCAATAATTTATAGTTTGCCGCATGTGATCCTTGGTTCAGTGGTTTTTCGCACTACGCTAGAAACTGTAGAGCTGTAAGCGATGCATATTCTATTCCTTCCTGTATGTATCTCTCTTCTCTGTCATCGAAACTTTCGTTTGGTGTTTATATCCATTACTTGACTTTGTGTGTCGTGGTTGACACAGCATGGTCATTGTCGTCATAAAACCCAACCAACCGTATATTCCCGGTAGTTATTGCAACGTTGCACTGGAGCAACAACAAAGGGCTAATGGCTACGGTACAGGATCAATCCCAAAGGGAAAAAACCAAGGACAACACCTCGTAACTTTGAACTTTGCTCAGATGACGAAACCTTATTCCAGGAGAAATCAGTCTATGGAAAAACACACTTCCAAGGAACCAAACGTTACCAACGAACCTTTTAATTACCACTCACATTCACGCAGCAAAAGTTGCTTATTTTCAAATAACCGTTCATCATTACAAACAATTAAATTCCCGCAATCCGGCTAATGAGCAAACGTGGATCACAATTAAGTCCAGTAATGATACACGAGTAATGGACGAATGAGACGTTTTGCTCATTGCCCATTGTTGGCGAACATACTTAATTTCCCATTCCTCCGATTTTCTACCCTTTTTATGCAATTCTATCATTCCCGTTTTTTCCTTCTGTCCTCCTGGGAGTGATTATGATCTCAAACAGCAGTCACTAATAAAAGTGACATGGTTCATTATTTCGGACATTAACGAGCTTGTTTTCTTCATTTAATGTTTCAGGGGATCCTAAATGCTTTTTTATGACGTCTTTTAATACTAGCTTTCTTTCCAGCAATCTGCTTCTTTTTGTTACTGGGGTGCTTTATTTTTTAGTATTGTTCTATCTGGGTCCCCATTTAATCCTTATAATGCAAGATTGTCTCTCTCCGTTTGTGTTGAATTATGTGGTGATTTCGGCTCGCTCGTGAAAGCGCAATTTCGGGTGACCATGATTCAAGACCTGTTAGAAAACGCATGTTAATTTTTTTGTTGCCAAGATTAAATGATAATTTTATACTGGGGTCAAGTGTGGGGGTTTGGAGAGACTGGGTTTCCGTGGAGGAAAATTACTTTTGTCAGGCAATGTTGTTGGAGGGATTTGTTGTTATTTTTTTTCCTGGGGGTGCCTAATTTTGGTATAAAACACGGCAGCTTCACAAAGTAGATTGCCCCAAAGCATTTTTCTGTAGTAGTTAGTATTTTTTTTTAGTTAATGTGAAAAAGAAAGTGTTTCATTTCTTTTGTGTCATTGAGAAAGAAATACATTTTGAAGATCGCTCCTAAATTAAAATGAATAGTTTTAATATATTCTGGAGGGTCTTTAATTAAATTGCTAGATCTACTTTTAAAAAAATGTTTGGATGGAAAATTAAAAAAAAAAGTTCATGTTCTTTTAAATAGTTTATACTGCAGTTAGTTCTTCCCTACTTCTAAATCTTTAATTGAAAATCCCTAAAGCTGGGATAAATTATTTGCTCGAGAGCACCAAATCCTGTGATTGTGATTTTGTTATTAAAATCGAGTGGGGGGGGGGGAAGAGTATCTCCAGGATCTTCGTCTTATGTGCACGAGTTTAAATTTTAAGTTTGTGGGCTTCCGAAGATTTCAAACGAAACAGTGATTCATTTATTTTTGCTAATTTGAGAACAGTTTTCTTTTAGTGCGGATGCATTAATTTTAAAAATTAGTTCGTCTTGTTTTCAATTTCCAGCTGTCTTAGTGAGGCAACCGGCAATAATTTTTGTTATAATTTCAGCATTCACCATTGTTAATTTACTACTATCAACTTGTACAGACAACGTTTATCCACTGCTCTTATTTATGTACTCTAACGCCAAACTGGAGAACCGTGGTAGCCAAGTTGGTAGAGATGCAGATTTGCAACTGGAGGGGTGTGAGTTCGAAACTCGATCCAATCAAATACCATCCAGTACATGAGGGGGTGAACGTTACACCTGTAGGTCAAAAGACCTCACGTTGTCGTAGTGTGGAAATTCAGAGTGGGGTGCCAGCTCAGTTGGATCTTTCCATTCGGGATTGATCCCGAACCGTCGTCGATAGCTCGTTTCTTTGCTCCAGTGCAACGTAAATCCAACTACCAACTACGGCAAATCTGTCGTGGCTTCAAATATATCAACGTTGACGCGGAGTGGAGGTTTGAGAGTAGGGTGCCAACTCGCGTCATCTCACCCAGGTTCAAATTCGCGAGGTTTTGTCCTTGGATCTTTTCTTTCAAGATCGATCACGAACTATAGTCCATAGGTCGATTTGTTTATAAGCGTATGGTATAAAGAGGCGGCTGGTGTACCTTCAATCTGTCGTGACCGAAAGTCCTCACGTTGGGTTGGTGTGGACTTTGGAGAGTGGGGTGTCATCTGATCGTGGTTCAAAATGACGTGGTGCTGTCCTCGGATCTTTTCCTTAGGAGGATTGATCCCGGACCGTCGTCAATACCCTGTTGTGTTGCTCTAGTGCGACGTGAATTAAAATTACTTTACCTTACCCACTACTCTGTTCCCCAATCTCTGTCCTTTCACGACATTTGTAACGAGACTTTCTTGTGTTTGGCGGAGCTTGACTGAATATGACTTGCGCCATTAAATCCATCCATGAGGCCTATTCGAAAATGGACTGAGCCATGGTCAACTGCCTTCTCTTCCCAGTTGCACTTCACCGCTTAAAGACGGCTCTGAGACACATGATTTGAGGATTTTTTTAGAATAAGGTATTCCGCTACGATTAAACTGAATCCATTTGAGAGAACTGTCACCGAAACATTTCTTCCGAAAGCAATTGTGTTAGCCTCTAGATCAGAAGGTTCCTGGAATCCGGGTTAATAGATTAATGTATGTAAGCGTATGGTGTATAGTCGGCCGGTGCATCTTAAATCTGTCGTGTCCATAAGTCCACACGTTGCTTTGGTGTGGAAGTTTGGTGTGTGAGGTGCCAGCTCGGGTGTTGTCTCGTCATCTAACCGTGGTTCAAAATAGCTCGGTGTTGTCCTCGGATGTTTCCCTTAGGGCACGGCTCGAAATACCCGGGTGCACTGTGCACATGAAAATAAAATTGTGCACGTAATTTTTTCCCGATAGGTGCACGCAGTGTGAACGTGTTTTATGTTATTTTGATGTTTAAACAAACTATTAGTATCGATCTCTCTCTCTAAAGAAACGTAATTTAAATTCCTAACTACGCACTATGCGGGAACAAAATCGCTTGGTCGTAACGGGTTTATACAGGAGGAAGGTTTACTTGTGTCCCTGCCACCAGAATTTTCAGATGATCGAAACATTTTCCATATAGCTCTGTTGAAGTCTTCTGTCGCGACAGCCGTATGCCGGAGAAGGGAGAATTTCGATTTTAAATATTTTTATTTACTATCTACTTCGAACTTATATAAACATACCCAACTAATAAACTAGTTTACATTACATTAATACTCTTGTATTACGTTTTTTTTAAAATGTGTACGTATAAAATATAATCAGTGCACTTAATTAAAAAAAACTTAGGTGCATTTGGTGCACCTGTATTAAAAAATCTATTTCGATGCCTGCCTTAGGGGATTGATCCCGGACCGTCCTCAATAGCCCGTTGTGTTGCCCTAGTGCGACGTTAATTAAAAAATAACCTAATATTAGCTGAGACGCATGATTTGAGGATTGTTTTCGAATAAGGACTCGCGCTACGATAAAACTGAATTCATTTATGAAAACTGTCAGCGAAACATTTCTTCCGAAAGCAATTACCAAATACTCAATATTTGATAGCTGGGTTCTTTTTTCAGCACCATATAAAAAAAAGCTATTAGATCCTTTAAATAAATAAATGCGTGACCCTATGCGACAATTATTAAACTTTTAATAATATTTTCTTTCCTCCCTTTTTAATATTTCCCATTAGGTCCCTGATTTATCGCTGAACAGAGGGCGATCAGACAAGTCAAGATTAATGCTGATTATTAAAACTCCCCCGGAGCTGTTCACAGCGCCATCTGACGGCGGGAGCGTTTTCCGGGATCCGGAGAGCGGGAATCTGGATTCCGGAGAATGCATCCTGGTTCCCCGATCGGGAGGAGGGGCCGAGCAGCGGTAGCGACGATTGCAGTTTGAACCTCGTGGTGAATGGTATTTTTCAGTGCGCGATTTCCCCGAAGTTTTGGATTTTTCTGTTGACATTTTTCGTGGTGGAAGAATATGTGATTTGTGTGCTGTTTGAGTGCATTGGGATTTGAAATATGAAAAAGTTGCTTCTTTGTCGAATTGGATAAATTTCTTATTGCACTTATTAGACATCAAGTGGAATTTCATCTGAGGCTGATTTAAGTTTTATGATGTCACGTGACAGTGTACCTTCTAAACTAGAATTTTCAGGATTTTGTTGTTTTTAATTCCCTCCTCTGCGATAGCTTTCCCGTTAATCAGTTTTTTTTTTTCAAAATTATTTCTTGAACGTATGGTATAAAAATGAGAAATCGAAGCTTTCATTGGTTAAACTTTTAAAAACGACTCAAGAGCGTTAAAGCGCGAGATTTAATTATACGTTTGATTTTCGTTATCTTCCAGTGTTAAAAGTTTGATTGTTTCGTTAAATGATTTCTATTTTTTACTTCTCCTTAACTTCTAGTATATTGCGTTTTTAATTTGCGCATCGTCTCTGTCTTTTAATTGAAACAAAATAGTCTCTTCAGGTTTAGAAACTGCTTTCGAATAACATATATGAAATTTCGGGTTCTCTGATTTTAAGTGTTCGCTGATTTTTACCCAATTAGTAGAAGTTTAGTAATTGAGGTTTTCACCCCACTTCAAATCAGCAATGTTAGTTTACTGTGTCCCCAATCTGACCTGCTCTGATTCTACCGGGAAATTGTTCAACAGTACATTCTAGTCAATCGACCGTGATGTCTACTTCCGATCTAACCCCAAACCCCACAGTTGGAATGATGAGCAAGTAAATGGAAGCATTCCAACTCGGATCTTTCCGATTCTAACCACAGGAAAAAAGCCTCATTTTTATTTATTTTATTCCGGAGAAAGTTCTTTCTTCATTTGAGATCCTCCTCCCCCCCTTCTAGTCAGGGGGATCCTTACTCTCCTTAAGCCGGACTGTTGTGAAAGTCAGTTTTCTCAAATTGGATGTGTACTTTTTATATTGAAGACGGTACAACAACGAATTCAGTGAATGGAGCCCCCTTGCTCATTGTGAGGTATCCGGAGGATTACGGAGTGGATTCGACTGCGGCATGCCATTGTGGATATGCGTGTCCTCTCTTTTGAGATCTACGTCCTCAGACGTGAAAGTAAGAGCTGAGTCTGAGGATTTTCCGTGATTCGTGTAATTGGATGTCAAATGCCCAATTCGGTGAATACTTCACAGATGAAGCTCCTTTTGGATTACGGTTAATTTGCGAATCCACGTGACGAATGAGGATGATTCAGAAACTGACCCATCTATCTTTGGATAAAGCATCACCCGGAAAAGTGGATTATACATTTGTGCTATTTCGGATTACCTTTTAACGCCTCGATTGATAACAACGCTATATGGATGTGAGCTGTGAAGAGATCTTTTAGTGTCTACTCGGTTGATACAGGTTTGAAGATGATATACCGCTACATGTACTTCCTGAAATCCAGCCAGGATTCCTCCAAATCGAAAGGTAATGAGAGTTTTTGAAGAAAAAAACATTTTTTTTTTGTCACTGATCTTGTGTGTTAAACCTGTTTACAGATAAGAGTGTAAATTGACCTTATTTACAGACGCGTTTCGGAGGAATGAAAACTAACATTGCATTAAGTTAGCATGTTTATGGGTACCTTGCTCATTTCGGACCATCAACGTCTCATTGTGGTATTGTTGGTATGGGAATCTTGCTAATTTCGGACCATCGACGTCTCATTATAGTATTGTTGGTATGGGTACCTTGCTCAATTCAAACCATCAACGTCTCATTATAATATTGTTTGTATGCGTATTTTGCTTATTTCGGACCATCAACGTCTCATTATAGTATTGTTGGTATGGGTACCTTGCTCAATTCAAACCATCAACGTCTCATTATAATATTGTTTGTATGCGTATTTTGCTTATTTCGGACCATCAACGTCTCATTATAGTATTGTTGGTATGGGTACCTTGCTCAATTCAAACCATCAACGTCTCATTATAATATTGTTTGTATGCGTATTTTGCTAATTTCGGACCATCAAAGTCTCATTATAGTATTGTTGGTATGGGTACCTTGCTCTTTCCAGACCATCAACGTCTCATCAACATCATTGGTATGGTTATCTTTTTAATTTTGGATTATCAACCTATCATTGTAGTATATATAGAGTGTGAGTGTAGGTATCGTGTTCATGTCGAACCATCAACATTCCATTATGGTAGTGTGGATCAGACTCCGAATTCAAAACGGTTCAATTCTTACGAAAGCATCGATAAAAAATTTCCAGGACATTCTCTATTCTAAGAACAGATCCGATAGAATATCATTAAAAGTCGGAAGTAATCTGTATTCTTCCGACTACTTCCAACACTCATAGTAACTGGCTTGACACCAAGCTTCGACATTAAGACTTCCTCCTCTTTTTTGGTCTCTCCTCTACGTTAGTTTTAGTCTGCCTTTCGATTATAACATGTAAATTATCTGAAGAGAAAAAATACATAATATTTGTAGAGAATTATCCTACACCCCATCTGACCCTAAGTATTTAAAAATAATTTGTGGCTACTGTGTATTGATACCAATCACGGATCACAACATTTATTAAGGGGGTCCGGGACACAAAAATCGTCAAATTTTCAAATTTTTTTTTTATTATTTTAAGAAATTCTCTGTGTTTTTCTGCTTAAAATGACGTCTAAATCCTGTTTCTATCTTAATTGGAACTAGAGATATAATAATTTTTGTGGTGCGCTGTTTTAAAAATCTAACACTCTTAACAGTTGTTGTCATGGCAACAACATCTGTCTTTAAAACTTTAAATGCGTTTTTTTCCATGACTAGGGGGCTCCGCCCCCTGCTCGCTTACGCTCGCCAACCCCCGGGGATTGCTGCGCAATCCCATTTGGTTTGCTTCGCAAACCAACACTCCTGTCACAGATACCATTTGGTTTGCTTCGCAAACCAACATTACTTTCACAGAGTGAAACTATCTGAATAATTCGTATTATGCTGATTTCACTTTCCGGTTCATGACGTCACAGCGAGGGCTTCGCTGCGTCTCGCTTACGCTCGCCGACCCCGGGGATTGCTACGCAATCCGTTTGGTTTGCTTTCTCAAACCAATACTTCTTTCGCAAGTGATTTAACTTTTTTTTGCTTTAACACTTAATGCACCCTAAACTAATAGCCGCATCAGTAAAAAATCTTCTGCATCTTGTTCCCTGTACAATTTTAACTAAACATTGTTAATATCCAAACTTTACGATCTGTACTTTGTCGGTAAACTGTCTTGAAAACAGAGGGAAAAAAGCGAGCCTTTTTCCTCGCCAAATAAAAAGAAATCGTTTTTATGGCAATTGTTGCTACGATAAATTTGATATCTGGCAAACCCGATAGTCAAAAGTGTAACCCACTACTGCTTTCGGAAGCAGCTATGCGAACTGAAAAATACGAAATTTGTGTCACCAACTTTTGATTGCATCGAATTTATTTATGAACCAATTTTAAAAATAATTGTACCGTAAGAAAGAGTATATTCTGAGGTATACTGCAATATTTTTAAAATTAAAAATTAACAGTAATACTATACAGATATGACCATTTTAGTTTTGTATCGGAAGTTACGATCTGAAAGTTCCGAAAATTGTATGACCCACTTTTATTTGCATCGATTTTATTTATTAACCAATTTGAAAAATAATTGTACCATAAGAAAGAGTGTAATGTAATGTATTCAGTGATGTTTTCAAATTTAAAAAATAATGGCTTTTGCCGTAGACATAACGGTTTTAATAAAACGTAGCGAAAATATCCGAAGATTCCGAATTTTGTATGACGAACTTTTGATCGCATCCAATTTAATTATTAACCGATTTCAAAAATAATAGTACCGTAAGAAAGAGTATATTCTGAGGTATACTGCTATATTTTAAAAATTAAAAACTAATAGTAATTAGATATAGATACGGCAGTTTTAAAAAAAAGTAACAAAAATGTCCCGATTTTTCCCGAATTTCAAAAAAATATTATCAAGAACCACATTTAAATTTCAAAAAAAACTCGACGAGCTGCAAAAATTTACGTTGAGAGGTACTCTTAAAAAAAAACTCACGACTAAAGACTGAAATTTTGAATGTGTTTTGCTCACTCGCGGAAGAAATTTCACTTCTTCAACTTTAACACTTAATAAAACCTAAACTAATAGCTGCATCGGAAAAAAATCTTAATAATTATCCAGGGAATACGATGAAGAACAAAGCATGTTAATTTCATATTTTTCCGATCAGTACTTTCTCGGGAAACCGTCTAAGAATGGAGCTAAACAACAAAAATTTCAATTCTTCGGCGGCGGCGGCGGCGGCGGCGGTAACTTTTTTTTAATATAGAGAGATACATTTTTCAAGATTTCCTGTATTCAAATTGCTATAAGTCAAAAACCGATAAAGTTTAAGGGTTGAAATTTTGAACATATCTTTTTCAAACATTATACTTTAATTTTGATTCAGCAAATTTGAAACAAATATTTACTTTTAAAAATATGACTTTTTTTAAAAAAAGTACCTTAAAATTTTCAAAAATTTTCATTCAAATATTTTTTATTTTTTATTAAATTAATATTTTTTAAATTGCTGAATCAAAATTAAAGTTTATAAATTTGTGAATAATTTACTGCAAGAATTTTGAAAATCGACCAAGAATATTTTGAGCCTTAGCAATTTAAAATGACCCCTTTTTTTTTCAAAAAAATTTAATTAAAAATTTTTTTAAAACTTTTGGAAAAATTTTGTGTTGAGATTTTGCTTATTAGTTGGATGGGTAATCAGTACAAAAAAAATTCAAAATTCTAAATTAATTAATAAAAAATATTTTCTGATGTGTCCCGGACCCCCTTAAGGAAATTGTAAAATCAGGGAAATTTTTGTGACACTATCAGGGAAATCAGGAATATATCAGGGAACTTTTTGTCCTGGGTTTTGTTACCACCCTGTGTGTGAAGAATCCATTACTCTTTTCCTTAAATAGAATCCTTTGGAGAGATTCCACTGCTCATTTCCTTAGTTTCTACTGTTCCTTTCCTTAGAAAAATTCTATTGCACGTTTTCTTAGAATATAGTCACTTGGAAGTATTCTATCGCTCGTTTCCTTAAAATGAATATTTTGGAAAGTTTCCATTACACATTTCCTTGGAATAGAATCGTTTGAAAAGATCCTATTGACCCAGAAGATCAAAATTGGTTTGATGTCATGCAGGAAAACCTGCAGGTTGCAAGGTAGAATTATTCGTGTGAACTCCTTGGAGGGTTAAGGGAGAACTTCAATCGCCTTAAGTACTCTATTTAAATGCTTCACTGTGTCTAAGCGGACAAGAAGCCACGCATGATGCTATTTTTGTCGTCTTCTCGAATCCCTTCCAAACAAAGACACTCGCCAGAACCCTTTTTTCAAAATCGATCGATTTGCTAAATCATTGTTTCGTTTGCAAATATTTTAAAAACTATTATCACGCTTTTTACTTTTGGGTTCAATTCAACTCTATTATGGGATAACGCCCCAACAAAGGTTTTTTGCGATAAAATAAATTTACCCTAACTTCTAAGAGGACTAGAGATGGATGTGGAAAAATAGTTTTTAAAATTCAAATCTAAAATTTAGATCTATTTATGCTGTATACTGCTTCCCGAGCTTAGAATTAAGAGAAAATAAAACTTTAGCTTCGTTATTTTAAGTCAAAAGAATATTTTCCAACTTTACTTTTCAGACTATACTATAAACTATAAGAGTTCTTTTAAACATTCGAAATAGTTTCAGAAGGGTTTTCGTTAGCTACTGTCACCATGTACAAACATGTTTCCTAAACTTTAAACTTGATTTGTGAACAATTGTTTTTGCTATAGAGTACTTTGTTGAAACAGTGATAAGTCAACAATGAATTGATCTATTAATTTATACATCACCACTATAAATGGGCGCGGTCCTAATACTTTATGGCTGATCATATATTTAATAGAGTGTTATTTTATGTATGGCAATCGTTCTATTGAGGCATTTATGCTAATTTTTAGATGTGTAAGAAGTATAAAAACGAAAGTTCTTTTCTTTCAGATTACAATTTTTGTTATACTTTTGTAAGAGATTTAACTCTCTTGATTTTCAAGCTTTGGTTCTTTTCTGTAAAACATTTTACAGCTTTTAATTAATAAATGTTTTGAATTTTTGATGATTTATTTTTAACTCCACATATCACCGGGCACTTTACAACCCCATTATATATGGGTGATTAAACTCCTTCTTTTGTGTGATGTCATTATGCTCAAGTATGACTGCAGCACTGTAGTTGAACAATTCAAAAGTTTTCAGCTTAAATTTAGAGTGATTTGATAGACGATACTACACAATTATTCGAGTGAGGAAACGCATTTAATGGCCATTTCGTATCGTTATTTTCTGCCTCTCCAACAGTCTTTTCCTCATACTCCTCATGAGGCAATCCCATAATGTGACACGACATTGAATATTTATCGCCCTTGTTTATTTCAGTGCCCAGAGAGGGCAAGGGGAAGATCTCGAGTATCCCTTCATTTTACTCAGTGCAAAAGGATGATCTCCTTGAGGTTTGGAAGCTATTATGATCCTCAATTTTTCTGGTCTTTCATCTCTTCATAGCTGGGCGTGTGCCGACGTGTTGGTAGCGTGGTTGGCCTGCGTTAGCGTGTGGAGGAGAAATTCTCCATGCTTCGACACCAGTGGGGGAAAAACTCCGCTCAACTCAATGCTACCTGCTTTCGCGAGGGGTAATGAAAAAAATCGCACTCTCTTTATATTTTCCTGTCTTCCCGTTTAGTGGTGGAAACCACAGATGTTTTTGAGAGGGTCGATACGCTTTCTGCGAAAGATTAAACGTTTTGAAGGTGAAATTTTTATATAAAAAAAATTGGACGATTTTGTTAATTTTTTGGTGTTGCTTTTTGGGAATCATTTCGGGAACATTTCAATGTTGATTTTTTTTGGCGTTTGTACTTCATTTTGGGATTTTTGCATAGTTTTGTGTTTTAACCCTCCTGGTGGATGTCCTGGTCTTAAGAGCTATTCCGCCATTTGCAAAATTAACCAGATCGTGATTGCCGCGGTATCTCGTCGTAAGGAAAACTTGACCAGGTCTTGACCTCGTCATCATTGAGCGATTGGCAAAATCTCGGATAACGAGATTTTCGTCATTGGCAAAATTGGTTGGATCTTGATGGACGAGATATCCCGTCGAAACTATTGGCGGGTCGAACTGTGTGCTAGTTGGAGTTTTGTGAGTTTAAAATTAAACTTCGCTTAGCTTGGTAATTTTTAATTAACGTTGCACGAGAGCAACACAACGGGCTATTGACGACAGTCCGGAATCAATCCCCTAAAGGAAAGATTCGAGGACAATCTTTCTTAATTTTGAACCACGGTCAGATGACGAGGCAACACCTGAGCAGGCACCCCACTCTCCAAACTTCCATACCAACCCAACGTGAGGACTTTCGGCCACGGTGTAACGTAGTCGAGTGGTGCGCCTTTCTACAAAATGAAACAGCCTAGTTTGAAAATAACTTGCATTTTATTTTGCAATTAATTTTGTACACTATAGATTTGCATCCCTATGACATGGTTGGTACGAAACAGGCGCAAAAAACAGCCGCGGCCTCATCAACGAGCACCGCAAAACCAAAAACATCCGCTTCCCTCTAGTTCTCCAATGAATCTCTTTTGTCGGCAGACCCCTCATTCCGACAGCCACAAATCACTGCCACCCCAAAACAAACGAAACAGCTGTTCGTCAGCAGGGCTCGGGCATATGTTTCAGGAATTTGGAATCAAAGGTCAGTGGCGGTGGCGGCGACGTCACAAGGGTAGAAGGGTAGCAAAACAACGGACTATAACGACTTTCCGGGATCAATCCCCGAAGGGAAAGATCCGAGGACAACAGCACGTAATTTTGAACCACGGTCAAATGACGAGGCAACACCTGAGCTGGCACCCCATTCTCCAAACTTCCACCTCAACCCAACGCGAGGACTTTCGGTCACGACAGATATAAGGTGCACCAGCCGCCTCTACACCATACGATTACAAACATCCATGTACTGACCCGGATTCGAACCAGGAACCTTCCGATCTAGACCTTAACCTCTAGACCGATTAGTCGGCTGATCTTGGAATAACGTCACTGTTAGAAAATATTCTAACTTGGACTTTAGGGCCGCGGTGGACCGTTTGGAAGAGTAACGGATTAGCAACCGAAGGGTCGCAAGTTCGAATCCAACAGAGACCGTCTTGTACAAAGGGGGCTGGTGCACGTTAAAATCTGTCATGGTCTCAAATATCCTTACCTTGGCGCCGTGTGGAAATTTGGAGAGTATGGTGGTGCAAACTCATGTGTTGCGTCGTCGTGTGACCGTGGTTCAAAATGACGTGATTTTGTCCTCGGATATTTCCCTTGAGGTATTAATTGATCCCAGACTATCGTCAATAGCCCTCTGTCTTGCTCGAGTACGACGTTAATAAAATACCTACCTGCCTTGAACTTTGGAAGAGCTGAAACTGTCGGCTTAAGTGACAAACGTCGACACTGTTTACTCTACGAGTTGAAGTTAATCTTATGTAACTTTTCTATCTCAAGCACTCGTTGAAAATAGTGATTTTCTATTTTAAAAACGCTGAAAATTGACTTTCCGTTTTTTAGAACTGTGTTATCGATCAAGCTTTAATAATTTTATTTTAAAATGAATTGAATTTTCTAGTAATTTCTAGTGTTGTATTTTCTTGAAATGAAATTATGAGTGTGAATATGAGAGTTAAACATCCTTTCTATAATTATGCTGAAATTTGAAATTATCGCATCCCAGCTGCAAGAGTGCCACAATTAAAAAATTTTGATAAGAAAATTTGAGTGCAAGACGACGTTGTAAGTAAAGAATTCTTACAGGAAATGATCTATGTGGCCCCCAGGATTCCGTGTGACCGCTTAGGGGGTATGTGGAAAATTAAAATTAATTTGGGGGCGCATGGAAAATTTTGGGGGGTCCGCGAAAGGTTTAATATAAAGTAAAATAATTGGGACCCATTTTCATTATTATGAAAGTTAAAATAACTAGCAATGAATAAATTGGTAGTGATTTTTACGTCCCGACTACAGAAAAATTTTATATTCTTAAATTTGTGTCTTTTTTTTTTTTTTTTAGTAACAGTATGATGCGAGACGAAGAAAAAATGTAGACAATATAGGGTTGAGTATTTAAAATGTGGCTTTATTCCGTTATCTGGAAATAGTACTTAACCTATTCTAAGCTTAAGGAACATTTGACAGAAGTTCAGAGTAACGAAAAAAGATAAAGATTTAACTTTTTTAAAACAGTCAAATAAAAATATTTGAAATCATCGTCATTGCGACAACATTTGAGCGAGATGACGATGGACTGTGTGCTTCTTATAACATTTCTTTACTGAAAAGTTCGAAAAACCTCACACTATTGGTAAAGAACGTATTACACCAGCTGTAATTCAGGTAATACGCACCGTGCTGCACAAACCAGCATTCGATATTATAAGAATTTCACTGAGTAATAATAGAGAACAAAGAAGGATTGACTTAATATGACGCAGCGCGTAGAAAATTCTTTATGTGAGTACTTGAAAACATCTACATTCTTTATACAACTTGACGCAGAAACTTTGCCAGGGAACGAATCTTTACTTTTAGCTATTGTGAAATTTGTAAGAGAAAATAATTTTTTCTAAGAATATTGGTATTTATGAAATGTTTGGAAACTGATATGAAAGGTGAAGCAATATTTAATGAATTAAAAAGTTTTTTCGATTTACAAGCTATACCCATGAGTAATATCATCTCCGTTGCTACTGACGATGCTCCGGCAATGGCACCGAGTCTTTCTGGCATACTTAAAGAAAGCTATACTGAATGTTTTATCTGTACATTGTGTCATTCATCGACAACATTTAGTCGCCAAATATCTGAGTGAACGCTTTCATGGCTCACTAGACTATGTCATTAGAGGAGTTAATAAAATCAAAAGGAATGCCTTAAATGAGAGAGATTATTTTCTCAACTTTGCTTGGAAAATGATGAATATTATAATAGTTTACTACCTAACATGGAAAGTTCTTTGGTTATCTAAAAGTGCATGTTTGGATCGATTTTATGCTCTCTTTGTTTCAGTGGTGGAATTCCTGGAAAGTAAAGACAATGAATTGCGGCTCAATTTAACTATTTCAAAAAATGACTTAACTTACATTACTCATTTATATGCCGAATTTAACGAAACCAATTTTAAGCTACAAGTTAATCAATTTATTTTAATCAAACTTAAGAGTATACTATCTGCGTTTGTTACAAAACTTTTTCTATACAAACCAAACTTTGGGGAAAAGAATGTTCTCAGTTTCAAAATATTTCAAAAACGAGATGAAGATTTGCTTGCTTATTGTCAACACTTGACGGCTCTTTATTCTGGCCTTAGCCAAAGATCTGAAGACATTTTTCACATGGTTATCCATGATTGTGTGCTGGACCCCTTTGCAAGTAGACCCACTTACCCATATGAATCGATACTAATACATGAGGAATATATTGAATTATTCATAAATGAGGAGCCGAAACCAATGTTTGAACAAGGATACCACAAATTCTGGTTACAAAACCTATATCAATTTTATATCCTGCATTATGGGTTAATGTACAGACGCTGTTAATTAATTTCCTGTCTTCCCATTTGGTAGAAATTGGATTTAATACAGCTATGAGAGCTACATCACGAAAAAAAGAAATCGACAGGAAATTAGTGCTCGTGGAAACTTACGTATGTTACTCACAAAGAGCCTCAAATAAATAATATCATATCACATCCCATTAGGTCCACCACTCTCATTGAAAAAAAAAACTCGTTTTTGTATTTTAAAACAAAAGTTATAATTTCAATAAATACTACTTACTAGTATTTTAGTAAATATACAGGGTTATTCAAAATGGATCATCCGATTTCAAAATGCTATATTTTCATAAATAAACAACACAGAATAATAAGTAATACATGAATACAAAGAAAATATGGAAGTATTTTTTACAAGAAGTGTCCAGTATAACTTCCTTTAGTTACACGTATAATGTCAAGACGATATGTAAATTTCTGCCAAACGCGTTGTAAAGTGTCGGTGGTAATTGATTGTACAACAGCAGAAATCCGTTGTTTAAGTTCACAAAAATTTTTGGGTTATGGTGGTACATACACTTTATCTTTCACAAACCCCCAAAGGAATAAATCGCAAGGGGTCATCTCAGGTGACCTAAGTGGCCAGCTGTGTAACATCAAGTCATCTGGTTCACTGCATCTGGTGACCGATCCAACTGCGAGGTAGTTCCGTGTTAAAGAAACGACGGACCTCTCTAGCCCAGTGGAGTGGTGCCACATCTTGTCGGAAAACGAAGTTGGAGATATCTTCCTTTATCTGGGGTAAAAGCCAGATTTGCAACATATCCAAAAAGTCAGTGAATGTTTTTCCGCAAAAACAGTTTCAGTGAAATAGCTTCACGAAGAACACACGAGCGACATCTATTCTTCACAATACAAAACTTCCATGTTTTCCCTTTGTATTCAGGTATTACTTATCGTTCTGTGTCATTTATTTTTGAAAATATGAAATTTTGAAATCGGATGATTCATTTTGAATAACTCTGTATAGTATTAGTAGTAGTTACTAAAATACTACTGTACTACTACTATTTATTTACTACTGCTATATATATTACAGTAGTAGTATTTTAGTAAATACTACTATTTTCAATAAATACTAATTTCAACGAATACTACAATAAATATGCAAAAGTTACATTGCTATTAAAAACTACCATTCAAGACACGAAAGTTAAATTTGTAGTTTTCCTATTACGCAGTTATGTAGAGGTATTTCACTTGGGGGTTAATGATCAGGTTTTTGCTATAAAAAGGGGTCCATGGACATACTAAGTTTGGGAACCACTGATCTAAAGGGATATTCATAATCACTCCAAAATTCATTATCGATTTCTGTATTAATAGTATTCACCTTGGTATATATCAGTTTTTGTAGTTTTATATTTTACTAATGCGCGATGTTATTGAATTTATGGATGGGTATAACTATCACGCATATTTTGTTTGATCTAAATTCTTGAAGCTGTCAAAATGGTGGTTAAAAAATTATTTTTCGTTTTCTTAAATAGTATTAGCATTTTTCTATCAAAAAGAATGATTATTCTTATCAACAACCTGCTCAAAATGGCAGTTGAATGAAAAATTGTTTTTCGTTTACTTAAATGATATTAGCATTTGTCCATTGAAGAGAAGGTGATTATTGTGAAAACTTCCAATCAACACTTACCCGGCGCTGATTGAGTTCAATTGGTTAATTTTGCTAGCATAAAATAAAACACGATAGCCGTTATAGTATAAATTGTATGAATGTCCCTTCAAACATTTAGATTTAGATCATGACTACTTATACCAATATGGTAAAAAAAAAAACCTGAGGTTTAGTGCAACAGGTGTGCTGTTATGATTTCCCCCAATCCTTTCTGGATCGTGAGTTGGATTCACTTGAGAATTTTGCGTAGATTCGGATTTCATTCTAAATCCCGTCTGACAGGTCATTTATAAAATTTTAAAAGCAGAACTCAGAATGCTTTGGAATGTATGGAAAGGAATATCATTGAATTTTATCAGTTTAGTCGGAAAGATATTTATATGCCCGCTGAATAAAACATACATTTTAGATAACTTACTCGTTTACACATTATTTTTTTATTTGGATAAAAAATAAAAAAAATAAAAAAAACTTTGAATACTTGAAACTAATTTTGAATAATCGTTATAAATTATTTGATACGAATTTATCGTATTCTTTACGCTACATATTCCATATTATTATATATGAAGGTATTTAAAATGTACTAAACAAGATTCATAGTGATCACAAATAAGTTCTAATGAAAACTACTTTGTTGAAGTGACAATTTAGGTAGAGAACGTTAGCATGTAGAATATGCTAACGTTAGTCGCCAAATCATGATGGCGACCAATCAAAGCAATTGCAAGATGGCTGCCATTTTGCAAAATCCACACCGTGAACCTTTGCATACCGCACATAAATAAGAATAATTTTTCAAAAAGGAAAAAACAAATTTATTTTTAATATGATGCAACAAATTTTATTTTGCAAATCTTCTAATTTTTCTGTGTGTGTCTCTCTGTGTATTTTCTCTGAATGTGTCACTTATTTTGTGTTGATTCATCAATTAAATCCAGGTGTAACTCCTTTTTTTTAAATTGTCGGTTAGATGTAAAAAACTGAAGAAAAAAAACGCCGATTAGCAAAACGTCCGGATTTTCAACAATTCCGGATTTAGGACTCAGTACTGTACATGGAATTGAAAATAAGAAATTTTTTTGCAGATAAGTCAGTCCTTTTCTGGGATCCTGATAATCCACTTGATATTTTCCGATGAGACAAAAATCAATTTAGGTTTGTTATCCTATCGATAAGTGAGATATGGAAATTTTTACTGTAGAATTGTTCTAGCAATTTACTTAGCATTGTGTGGGCAACTCGATGGTTATATTCCTGTTCAGAGATCAAGATATGGAATTGAAAATGAGGAATTTTTTTTGTAACCACTGTACTGGGAGGAATTGTTTTGTAGATAAGTCACAGCATATAACACACGACCGCCGCCTGTAGGCGAGATACAATTACTGTTGGCTTCCACGCGTATAAACCACAGAGGTACACACCGGGGCATGGTCAGTGATATTTATACGCGTGCATGGTCCATTGTAGTGATATCTGCATCTGTGGTATGGACCCGAACCACTAAGTTACTACCTGCCCTATTACATCTCATTTACACATCAAGGAACCAATAACTCATTACTACGTCGCGCCTGGCTGTTCTCGCCTTACTACTAAGAAAAATCATACAAATCGTGCGATGTGGGGTATCTCCAGGGAGTTTGAACTCAAGCAAGCAATTTAAATTCACTTTTTGATTACGACACTTTAATTCCCTCTTTCACTTCAGAACATTTTTTTTTTAAACAGCCCCTGCGTGTGCATTAATAGCTCAAAATTTCTGCTTCGCATTGCACCAAATTTTTCTTTTCCTTTTCTCATTTGGTCATCCTTCACGTTATGGGAAATTTTTGTCTACCGTAAATCCTACGTAGGGTCGATATCCCATGATGGAGGAAAGTTATTCATTCACTCTTATTGTATTTTTGATTTTTAAGTCATTCTTTTTGTATTTTTGATTTTTAAGTCATTCTTTTTTGGTATTAACGGCATCTTTTTGGTGATTTTTGATATTAAAGGTGTCGTTTTGGTCATTTTTTGACGCTTTTCTGTACTTTTTGGTAATCTTCCCAGGTTTTGAAATAGTGACACGGATGTTAATGATAGTTTTGTTGAAATATTAAATTGAAATATATAAATGAAATCAATCTTTCATCCACATATCCGCGATCACACTGCTTGTTGCTAGGCTCTAATAAAGAATTAATTCTCGCTTATTTTGGTAACTCAACTTGACACAGAACCGTGATTTACTTTCCGCTTTTCATTTCACATTTCTTTAATCAATTCCCATTGCTCGATTCAGTGAAAAAAAACAGGATATCGAAGGCACGCAATTTTATTTTTCTCCTAAAATTTTCTTAATTACAAAACGATCCGATCCATAACGAATCCTTAAGGCTGAAAAAAAAGAGACCTTCTCAGCTCACAAAAGTGAAAAGATTCGTATAAAGAGATGCAACTCATTAAGTATGTTTCGGATTGGCAACAGCTGTCATGCTTCGGAAAACTGCTCTCTCGATTAGTTTTCAGCATTGATTTTTCATTACTCTCTGCCTTCGCACTTTTCGCTCACGTCCCCCTTTTCTTTTCCCCTAATGGAGCCTTATAAGAAAACGACTTCTGCCGGGACATTAGTTTATAATTAAGGTATGGTTGTCGAGGAGTTAATTTTTCAATTTGTCGCCTGAGAAGGAGTCAATAATTTGAATTAGTCACTGCGACACACTTTTCTGGGAATCGTGTTTTAAGTGGTTATTGGGTTAGTCACCGATTGGCAAGCATTGATGGTCAATGATTGTGCGGAAGTAGTTGATAGAGAATGCAATATCTCTTAGCCTGGTTATTGCAGCCACCACAGGATTGAAAAGTCGTTTTTTGCTCGATTCTCATACGGTTTCTCAAGAAAGTACGGTTTAAAAAATTACAAAATTCACATGTTTTTTTTTTTTATTTCAAAATTGTACAGGGAACAAGATTAATAAAATTTTTCCCGATGTGGCTATTAGTTTAGGCTTTTTTAGTGTCAAAGTTGAAGAACGAAAATGGAGCGTTGGCGAGCTGCGGTCGGAGCCCCCTAGTATTGTACAAAAGTAGAGTGTGATGCGGGTTTTATGAGGTTGTTACCATTCCACGTATTCTCCGATTCCTAAGAAGTTCATACAGGCCGATCTGCACTTTTTGACTGCGCAATATTTATCTATGACTAGTTTAATATCCCCACGTTGCGAGCAACGTCGGGTTATTCAGCTATTCACTCGTACACGTCGTTTCAAAAATGAACGTGAGAGCTAAAATGTAACCGCGACATTTCCCTGCGTTAACTAAAATACACAAACCCTGTAGAACGTGTTTCCTTATCCGTGTTGCAGATAAACAAACTTTAGATTTTAAAATTGGGGCTTCGAGGTGCACTTTTAGGACTACCTGCGTGCCACTTTTTATTGCTACAGAGTGGTTTAAAGACAGGAAAGAAATAGTCTATGTTTTCCGCAGTGTTCTAAAGTATAAGTGTACCAACTTTGGTGTGGATTGGTCTACCGGTGTAGATTTGTATGGAGAACATACACACACATCCTTTTTTATATATAGGTACACCAGTTTCGCATATAACACATTAGCACTTGTTGCCTGATAGTCAATAATTATTACAATATACAATAATTGCAACACATGTTCTGAGAATTACGTTTACGTGGATATTGTGGATGGATAAGAATGGATGGTCTAGGATTGCGCCAGACTGCACTAAACTACTCAATTTGCCTCTAGCCTATAGATTTACAGGATGTTTCGAAAATATCTGGCCGAATAGTAAAGGGTGAACAGGCACAGAATAAACGTTTCTGTCGATGAATGTGTGGCCAAAAATGCCGCATTTAGAGTTTCAACATCGTTTCTGTGACGTTAAGCGGCATTTCCGCTAGGATTGTCAACGGTAAGTTCCGATTTCATGTAGTCATCCTCTACCACATAATCGCAGTATTTTCGGACTCTCATACTCTTTTTTATTTTTGGCCCTTCCACCCCCTTACATTTTGGCCAGATATTGTCGAAACACCCTGTATTGTACAAAAAGACCCCGTTGGCATGGTGTGGAAGTTTGGATATTGTTGTGCCTCCTCAGGTGTTCACATCGTCATCTGAACGTGGTTCAAAATTACGAGATGTTACCTTTGGATCTCTCTCTCTTTGGGATTTATCCTGAATGGTCGTCAATATCCCATTGTGCAGCTCCAGTGCGATGTCAAAGCAACTATTTACCTGTACAAAAGTATGGTTTTGTTACCATCCCGTGGATTTTGTGACTCCTCAGAAAGTTGACATGCATGCGAATCTAGACTTTAAGAAGACACAGTATTTATGACACTCTCTAGCTTTACATATAACAAATTAACATTTACAATGTACACTATATGGACAATCTCAAAAGTATTTGGACACTGCATGTTTTTCAGAATAGCTTTATTATTCTATTTAGTAACGGGTAGGCTCTCCTTTTGCTTGTTTTACAGCTGCAACACGTCGAGGCATACTTTCCGCAAGTTCTTTATAAGTCTGGGCACGAATAGCTCGCCATGCTTCCTGCAAGGTTGTGAGAAGAGATTGCTGTGAAGATGGGCGTGCTTGGCGGTGTCGTAATCGTTGCTCTAGTTTGTCCCACAACTGCTCTATCATCGAATTGAGATCGGCTCTCCAAACAGGCCAGTTAAGCAAATTCACCTCACTTTCAGAAAACCAGTCTAGCACACTTTTTGCATTATGACATGGATCTCGATCCTGTTGGAAGAAACAACCATCATCGCCGTTGTATTGCCATAGTGTAGGCAATACCGAATTATCCAGTACGTCGAGGTACACGTCAGCGTTCATGGCACCAGGTACATAAAGCTGTGGGTCGAGTCCTATCATGGAAAATAACCCCACACTAAGATGGATCCTCCTTCGAATTTCTTCAGTGTCCATATAGTGTATGCATACGTCATGCTAACTAGGCTGCGTCCCAAAAAGCACATCTCCTTTAGGTGCGTACGGGATTCAGGGACCCGAGGTACCCAGTTGATATTTTCTTTTCACTATGTAGTTTGCTGTCTTTAGTAAATACGGATAAACACTCTCCGGATCCCCAAGCAAACTTCATCTGCTTTCATTCCACTTCCTGATCACTCTCTTTTTCTTTTTCACAACATTTTTTTACGTGACGTCATGTTTCGGACGCAACTTAGCCAAACATGGTTCCTGCGCCATATAAAATCCCCATCTAACCAGCACTCCTGCAGTTTCTTTGTCATTTTATTTGAAGGGGGGAATGCTTGTGCAGAGACAATATCGCTAGGCAGAGTGATTTTGTCCAAATCACCCCAACTGTGCTCAGAAGGAAGAAGAAATTAGGCTACACCCACGCGAATTCTATTGGTCAAATTGACAATCGCGTGAGTGCTACCGTTCAATGACTATCGAGCTCATCCGAAGTGTTCCCACAAATCATTCTCTCCTCGAGGCTCCCAATTTATTGTAGTTTTTTTTTTTTTTTTCAGAAATGTGTTACACGAATATGTCAGATAAATTGAAAACAGTGACAATTATTTTTATCTGAAATGTAGCAAAGTAATTATCAGAAAGGAGCAGATTGTTATGGGGTGGTCTAGAGTCTCCAAGAGAAGTGGAAAGTTGGAAAGAGAAGTATGTCGTAATCATGTAATGGGCAACGGAAGAGGACGTTATCGATGTCTTGAATTGTCACTAGTGCAAAGTATTGGTTCGATAAGGTTGAAACGATGAAAGTTGTAATTAATTCTTGCAGACCTGAGAAAATTTGTCAGTTTTGGGGACGTTGCTTACAATTTCTTTGAAGACTTGTTTTTATGTGAATGGAAAGCATTTTCTTGTAATTTGATAGTAGACCAATTTATAAAGATGTCGATGAATTGTGTTAAATTATAGAAGATTGAAGAAGAAGTAAATTATAGTTCACTAGGGGGCCTGCCCCCTGATCGCTAACGCTTGCCGACCCCCGGAGGATTGCTTCGCAATCCTCATTGGTTCGCTGCGCGAACCTATGCTCGCTTCGCTCGCCTCAATGAAGACATGTGTCCTAGCAGAAGGGATTGTTTACAAAATGTGTTACCAAAAAAAAAATTTTCAAATCTAAATTTGCTGTATTACAGAAAAAATATATACAGTATCTCTAAAATCAGAATTCAGATAAAAATTTTGTGCAAATTTTGACTCGAAATGTGAGCGTTGCTTTGGAAATTGAGTACCCAGCATGTTGTGTGTGTGTACATTTTCCCAGCACTCAAACGACCCACACTTTTTCATTGAGTTTGTTGCCGAAAGTTGTAGTGCAAGCGTCTTGTTGAACTGTAATTGTTGGCCCTGAAAAGGACCGTTTTTTAAATGGCCCTGAAAAGATCCTCCGCTTTCTTTGATTTCTATTATAAACTAACTGCGGTGGAGTGGTCGTTCACGGTAAGACGTTTGTCGCCAACAAATTTTTATCGCCAAATCAAGATGGCGGCCGAATTCCTTAACAGCAGATAGGGTTGCCATAACAAAAACGGCAGATGTGAAGAAAATCCGCAAAAGGTGAAAGTTACCATATTTGGCGACAAATCGCCTTCTTACCGTGAACGACCATTCCACCCTAACTGCAACAGCTCATTAAAATGTCCATTTTTTTTCAATAAAATTTCATCCGATAACGTTATAAATTCAATCGATGCACGAAACTTCGCGATAAACAAACAATCGTACAGTGTTGCCAAAACGCGATTACAAATAACGTCTTTTTTGCGTGCCACGTAAGAGAATTATATATATAGATTACTGATTTTGGAAATTTATCGAAAAAGGCATATCTGATTTTGCGGCAACTTTGGCAAATGTGTGTCAACCGATTCATTTTCAGAAATACCAGAAAGATTTCTAATCTACCTCATATAGAACTTCTATTTTTTTCTTATCCAGATGTTACAGAATGTTTCGAATGTTTTTAATTGTTTTTTATGATGTCAATTGGCTATCTGTTTGAAGAATAGCATAAGACGGAGAAAATTTTGTTAATGATTTTATCCATTTGAGGGCTTTTAAAATAGCTGAAGATTCTTCATTATTAGAGCAATTTGAATCTTGTTGATAAACCTCGGGTATTTCAATTCGTAATTTTTCACATTATTTGTTTCAGAAATGTTCGTTATAATATATTTTTGTTTCTTAGTATTGAATTGAATTCTGTATTTTTTTTGCCTATTCGGTCAAAATTTGTAGATTTGTTCGTCTTTTGACAAATTTTTAGGCCATTGTGTTGCTTTAGCTTCCTGGTGGCTTTACATTGGAGGTATCTGATCATTAGCAAAATGTGTCAGATCCTGGTGGACGAGATACCTCGTTTTAGAAGAAAACTGACCCTTGATTTCGTCATCATCATAAATGGAAACGATCTCGTCATCATAAAAAATTTAATTTAACCCACGCCCATGAAAAAAAATTATTCCTTTCTTAACTATTTCTGATCCACTTTATACAATCAAATGCAATATTTGAATTCAGTAAATGTAATTCATAATTTCTTTATTGGATGGAGTATTCAAACGTAAAAGAATGGGATGTGTTGTGAACGGGGACATAACCTCAATCTTTTTATCCTCCTGGTCTTGACGGGGTAGCTCATCATTAGCAAATATGACCAGATCCCTAAGGACGAGATATCTTGTCATTGAAAGAAAACTAACCAGATCATCTCGTCGTAAAAAACCCGGTAGTATCTGGATGACGAGATATCTCGTCGCTAGCAAAATTGGCCACATCTTGAGGACGAAATCTTGATGTCGAAACCACTTGGAGGAATAAAGTTGACGAGATCTTGATGTCGAAACCACTCGAAGGAATAAAGTTGACGAGATCTTGATGTCGAAACCACTCGAAGGAATAAAGTTGACGAGATCTTGATGTTGAAACCACTCGAAGGAATAAAGTTGACGAGATCTTGATGTCGAAACCACTCGAAGGAATAAAGTTGACGAGATCTTGATGTCGAAACCACTTGGAGGAATAAAGTTGACGAAAGTCTTGGATCATGATAAAGTCGACGAAAGTCTTGGATCATGATAAAGTCGACGAAAGACTTGAATAATGATAAAGTCTTGATGACTTGAATCATGATAATGTCGACGAAAGTCTTGAATCATGATAATGTCGACGAAAGTCTTGGATCATGATAAAGTCGACGAAAGTCTTGGATCATGATAAAGTCGACGAAAGACTTGAATAATGATAAAGTCGACGAAAGACTTGAATCATGATAAAGTCGACGAAAGTCTTGGATCATGATAAAGTCGACGAAAGTCTTGGATCATGATAAAGTCGACGAAAGACTTGAATCATGATAAGTCGACGAAAGACTTGAATCATGATAAAGTCGACGAAAGTCTTGGATCATGATAAAGTCGACGAAAGTCTTGAATCATGATAATGTCGACGAAAGTCTTGGATCATGATAAAGTCGACGAAAGTCTTGAATCATGATAATGTCGACGAAAGTCTTGGATCATGATAAAGTCGACGAAAGTCTTGGATCATGATAAAGTCGACGAAAGACTTGAATCATGATAAAGTCGACGAAAGTCTTGGATCTTGACAAAGTCGACGAAAGTCTTGGATCATGATAAAGTCGACGAAAGTCTTGGATCATAATAAAGTCGACGAAACTCGGAGGATAACATCCTTTATCCAATGTCACGTTTTAAATCTCTCTTGGCTATTAAATCCAAAAAGATCTTACCGTTTAGAGTGAGGTACTTTGAAGTTACATTATGTGTTCCAATGTTACTTCTAAAGGTTGGCGATTTTTGCTTTAGAAACGACGCTTTTGTTTGTAAGATGTATGTTGTTTTTACTTGTAAGTAAACAACTTTCGTTAAACCAACAATCATTCGTGATTGAAAAGAAGCAAAAGTAACTTTTTGCGAGAAAACTGACAGCTTTGGGAGAGAAACGTCGCCCAACTAATTTCTTTTTAACCTCTTTCCTCCGTTTCCTGTTCTTTCAATCACTTGATTTTTATCTCTCTAGGACCGCTTAGAACTGTAGGAAAGGCGAAAACACTGGAGCGTGGATTGGACAATAAACTTTGCAACAATCCTACGCTTCCGTTCTCGCAGAAACATTTCTCGTGTTTATTGTCCATTAAAGTCGCAACATTTTCTAGACGTTTTATTCGGCGAAACATTTTCAAATCTACTCGTCTCGAAAACTCAACTTCTTGCGATTAATGTAGCTTACTCCCGTCACAACTTCCCAAACATACGAAAAGGCACGGTAGAAATCATCCCTGGATAGCTCATGGGGCCTTTAAATTCTATGTGAATGTGAAGCGTTATTGCTTTGAAGTCGATTTGAGCGATGGAATAGGATGTTGAAGTCATGATAAAATCGTATATGCTCCGTGAGCTTCTCAGATGAATTAAATCTCTGTTTCATGTACTGTCTTCGTATGAATTAAAATAATCCTCAGATCCCAAGCTATCCTCAGATGTATTAAAGGTCTGTGCTTCATGATCTGTCTTCAGATGAATAAAAGTTATCCTTAGATTATTAAAAGTTACTAGGGGGCCCGCCCCCTGCTCGCTAACGCTCGCCAACCCCCAGAGGATTCCTTCGCAATCCTCATTGGTTCGCTGCGAGAACCTATTCTCGCTTCGCTCGCATCAATGAAGACATGTGTCCTAGCAGAAGGAATTGTTAACAAAATATGATCTTCCAAAAAAATATTTTTCAAATCTAAATTTTATGCTGTTTATCAGAAAAGATATTTACAGTACCTCTGGAATCAGAATTCAAATGGAAACTTTGAGCAAATTTTGACTCGAAATGTGAGCGTTGATATGGAAATTGAAAACCCAGCATGTTGGTTGTGTGTACATTTACCCAGTACTCGAGCCACCCACGCTTTTTCATTGAGTTTGTTGTCGAAAGTTGTAATGCAAGCGTCTTCTTGAACTATAATAGTTTGCCCCGAAACGGACTTTTTTTTTAAATAACCCTGAGAAGATCCTCCGTTTTCTTTGATTTCTATTATTTACTGCAACAGCTCGACTAAAATTCTTTTTTTTTTTTCAATAAAATTTCATCCGATAACGCTATAAATTCAATTGAAGCGCGAGGCTTTGGGATAAACAAAGAATGGTACAATGTTGCCAAAACGCGAAAACAAATAACGTCTTTTTTGCGTGCCACGTAAGAGAATTATATATATAGATCTTGCTACATGAGCATACCTTCTGCTCCATGGAGTCGAGACCTTTAAATTCCCTTTGAATGTGAAACGTTATAGCTTTAAAATCTATCTGAGCAATGGGGGAAATATGCGTTTCTCAAGTTTTTTGTTAACTATAATGGCGACATTATCAAAAGTTGGCCACTACTACTAGTGCATCGGTTTCGTGATTATCAACAAAAAGTGTGATTGTAAAGATTTATAGCTATGAAATCATTTTGAGTGATGGTAAATGATGAGGAGTCAATAAAATGGACTCTGCTCCATCAGCATAAAGCTTTTACTCCACGGAGCAGACTCCTTTAAATTTCATGTGAATGTGAAGCGCCATTGCTTTGAAATTAAATCGGAAAGTTTCAAGTGTTTTGTTAACTAATATGTTGGCAAAATAAAAAAAATGACCACTAATATTGATGCGTCTGTCTCCTAATTATCGAAACATATTATTTATAATCCTTGTTCATTTTATTCTTATTTTCCGTTATCATTAATGCGCTTTTAAATAAATTAACAATTTTCAACAATATAGTATATTATTTCTTAATTCTGTTAAATTCCAAATTTGAAATTTTCAATTACCGAATTGTGAAATACTTGGGAAACTAAATACATTTAAATCTTGATTATGTATAGCGGCCAACCTCGAATAATCAGAAACAGACGTACTAACACAAAACAGCGTGTATGAAATACAGAAAAAAAAATAGTAGTTACTACATGTTACTACTACTGTTGCTTGAACGATTCATAAAGCTAGGATTCAGAACGAGTACTCGAATTTATGTCACAGTTATGTGTTTATTGTGATAGTTAAAACATAATTCTGGGCACGAGTCACGGATTAGTAACCGAAAGATTGCTTGTTCGAAACTTGGTCCAGTCAATGACTGAGTTTTAACGGGGGCTGGTGCACGTTACATCTGACATGGCCTTAAAATGTCCTCACGTTGGTGTGTTGTGGATGTTTGGTGAGTGAGGTGCCGGAACATGCGTGACGTCGTTGTCTGGCCGTGGTTTAAAATTACGCGTTGTTGTCTTCGGATCTCACACTTCGGTGTGAATCCCGGACCATTGCCAATAGACCGTTGTGTTGCTGCAGTGCACGTCAATTCAACTACCTACCTACAGTGCAGGAAAGAATCCACTTTCAACTGTAGGTCCCGCTTTGATTAGACCACAGCAAAATATGTTCTATAGCGACAAACTAAAGTAAATCTTAGCTTTAAAAATCACAGAATTTACAGTTAAAGGTGGGCTGCATTTTAATTTGAAACAATTTCTTAAACTTGTATTTATTTATTCTTCTATGTATACACACAACACAGCATCAATAAAATGCGTCAGTAGAAAACAAATTCTGGGGAAAATACTCTAGAGATCATCTTTAAGAAGTTTCTACGGAACAAAATATCTTGAAAAAAATTATAATAAACCAAGAGAACACATGTTATCTGCTTACATTTTATTACCAGCATTTCATTTGCTACAACTGCCTCCACACTTTTACATTCATTACAATGCAACTTTTACAAATTAATAAAAGTAACTTTTAGCAAACAAAGCCTGGAAAATACTCTAGAGATCATCTTTAACGAGTTTTTACAAAACAATTTTTTTTTCACGAAAATTATAATAAATCATGAGAACACTTTATCCGCTTACATTTTATTACCGGCATTTCATTTGCTACTGCTGCATCCCCACTGTTACATTCTTTGCAATACAACAGTTACAAATGAATAAAAGTAACTTTATTGTCTGGTGCATAAAAATATTTCTTGTGTTACAGTCCACTAGTTTCTAGCTTCCACTCGTTCATTTTCATTTTCATTTGCTTTTGCTGTAACTAGATGCAGTCACTAGGGAAAACTGTACCTGACACAGATAAGGAAAAATTAGTGGGATTTTCTCTCGCAGCGTTTCAGCTGGTAAAAGATTAATAGTTTGTTGATGGGAATTTCATTCTTTTATCGTTAATATAAATAAAATCTCGTCAAAATGCGTTTTTTAGAATAATTTTTTCCTTGTTTTTTTGCACTATCTCCGAGATAAAACAAAGAAAATTTAAATAAGATATTCTCACAGTGCCCTCACGTAATGTATTTATTGAAGATAATCTCCTTAGGCTTTGCTTTCAGAGAGCATTTTTTTTTAAAGCAGAACATCTTTCAAAATGGTCGTCAGATTAAAAGTATGTTTGTTTCGCGTTTTTATACCGTGGGGAAACCAGAAAGCTTTTAACAACTTTGACAGTGTAACTGCAATTTAATATTTTATTCGTCTTTCTAAATTCGGGAGGGGGGGGGGGGATACGGTATGAAGAGAAATGCCAACGCACAGAAAGTGTAGCAGTTAGTATTAAATTAAAAACTTATGTAAAAATGTGTTAGGTCAAACCACTCACTAATGGTCTAGTTTTTTTTTTTTTTTTCAAAATTTAAATGTACTCGTAATTCAAAAATAAATTCTTATTTCTATGTATGTGTGTACATAAATTCTTTTCCAGAAGTCTTCCGGTAAAACACTTAGGCCACGGGTAGCCTGGTTGGAAAAGCATCCGTTCGAAGCTAGTTCCAGTCAGAGACAGTCGTGTAAAAAGGAGCTGTTTCATGTTAAATCTGTCGTAGCCTCAAATGTCCCAACGCTTGCGTGTTGTGAAAGTTTGGAGAGTGGGATGCCAAACCAAGTGTTGACCTCGACATCTTGCGAGACGTTCGAAATTGCGAGATGTTACCAGTTCCAAACACGACATGTTCTTTCAAGAGACGTTCCAGAACAACCTCGAAGGGAAAATTCCAGGACAACAACGCGTAATTTTGAACGTCGGTCGGATGACGAGGTCAGCACCTGAGATGGCACCCTACTTTCTCCAGCTTCCACTCCAACGTGTGGGCGCTTAAAGGCATAACAGATTTAACGTGCACCAGCCTCATTTTTAACGGCTTCTTTTATTTTTTAATGAATGTTTTAGGGTAATTTGTGACCAATTTCCCAGGTTTTGGAATACTGTCTGGGTTTTCTATTGATTTAATCACATTTTTGTTGACACACCCCAAAGTCGCAATCTTCCATCCACAGTTCCGTTTTTCTACAAATGACTCATTTTATTAGCTTCTGGATCAATTATTATCAGTAAGTAGATAAATTATTTAAAGAGGTCAGTACAAAAACATTTTATGTGCAAGCAATTTGAAACATATTTAGTCTACCGAAAGTGACAATTTAATTTTTAGATAATTTTCTACTTTTTTTGCTAATTTTTTCTACATTTTTAGATAGTTTGTTATACATTTTTAGGTAACTAGGGGGCTCCACCCCCTGCTCGCTTTTGGTTTGCGGGAATGATAAAGATAATTAGAGGGCCGTATCGGATGTATGATCCAGTTAGCTATTCGGACGGTCGTATCTTGTCTGCGAACCTGTTTAAAAAAACATTTAGAGGGTGGTGGTCTGAAGCTGGAATACACCCGTCCGGAGGTGGTATATGGTTTGCGGGCATTGTTAAAATAATTGGAGGGCCGTCTAGGATGTACGGGCCAGGTAACTATGTAAGCAGCCGTATCTGGTCTGAGTGCCGGGATTGCCTTATGCATACGGCTATTTTAAGCCTCCTGGTGGTTATCTCGACGTGGTACCTGATCAAAAATACAATCATTAGCATAACTGATTAAATCTTGATGAACGAGATATCTCTTTGAGACCACTGAGTGTTGAAGAGAGGGGACCTCACCCCTACCAGAACATTGGCTATTTCTAAAGTAGCTTATAAAAAATAACAAAAAGCGGGGAATCATAAAATAAAAAATAATTTATTTGCTCATGTATGTAAATTTAGAATAGCGTTCCGAAACAAAGCTTCGTAACACCGTATCTCGTTGTTTGTTTTAATGTTTTTGTATCATATCAATTTATATCAAGCGTTAAAATATATTGAATTTACGAAACACTAACAATTTATTTAAGTAGTTTTGACGCATTTTTGAAACAAAAAGAAATTTGCGTGATAAATTATGCCCCAAGCCAGCATTAAAGAACTTAAGATGGAGAACACTTTATACATTAAAGTGAAAAAATATTTTCACTCCGCTAACAATGATGGATGAGGTAAAAAAGGTGGGTTTTTTTTTTCTGTTTTAATTTTTGAACTTTTACAACACGCAGCACACCGCAATAATATTGATCTAAAAGAATATAAGCAAATAAATGACACGTCAATGCCGAAAAAAAGTTCGATTTAACGTCAAGTGAGATGAATGAGTAGCATGTGTTGAACATAGCAGGTTAACCACGTTGTTTTAAATTATATCTTTAACCATAAATAAAAGTACTAAAGAAAGCGTTATTGATTTTGAGTAAACTACATAATTTACTACTCAAATGGCTAAAAGTAGTTGTCGGTCATTAGGTATATTGTCTCTGATGGGTATTAAGTTCGCTTGTATACTTATTTAAAGACCACGTCTGTAGCCAGGTCATTTGTGTATAAAAAATATCTTTAAAATTTGAGTTGCATTTTTTAGCGATAGTAATTATTTTTTCAGTGGGGTAATCATGTATTTATTCATTGTTCCTCCAAAGAAAATGAAGTTATACCATCCAAAAAATGTAGAAAATAGGATATGCACTAATAAAATTAGATAAAAAAAGGTTAAACAAAACACTTTATTGAAGCATTCAAGTGAAATTATTAAAAAAAAATTTTCAACCTCCAAGCAGAGAATTATAATGTTTGAAAATCTGTTTGTAGCAAAATTTTTTCTGGCAAGCCGAACTCTCTGAAACGACAAAACTCTACTAACTGTAGCATGAGTAATTCGTCGCTGTAAACATGGCGGGTATATCGTTCGTTTCCTGTCATCCCTATGTGTGTGTGGTTTACGTAAAAACGCGTAATGAAAATTTTTTAAATTTTAATTAATTCCCTGAAATGTTTAAATTTGTTTAATGTGTAAATGTAAATTTGATAATCCTACCATCATTACAATTTTTTCAGATCTTACGGTATAAAACCTCAAGTAGACAGCCTAGAAAATACAAATTTTAAAGTGGAAAAACCTTAATATCCTAAGATAAACTATTTTTGAGTTGTTTTCATTATGAATATCGTCATTTTGTTGAATTTGATTTAAACAACAAAGTATAAAAAATAAAATGCTATTCAAATAGATTAAATTGAAATACCCTTTTTTGAAGTGTAATACAGCGATCCGAAACTTTAATTATTTGACAAATGAATATTACTTTGCCCTTTAAGCATGTAGAACATCTTTCTTTCACTTATTGGATATCTGTATTTTGTTTAATTAATTTATCCTATCTTGTAAGTTAATTATTTTTTTGATCAAAGTGAAAAAAAAAGTTTTAATTTAGTGATCAATTGTTCCCTTATTGGATTATAACTTCTCTCGTTAAATAGACAAATAAAAATTAACGACAGACTTATAAAATCGGAACTGCTTTCTAACTCGTGATGCTCCATTTGTGCGTTCGATATATCCGATTGCACCTTGTTGTAGTTTCAATTTTCGGGTATTTGTTTTATTACGCATCTTTCTCATTTCGATGCAATACTTTTTGGACTAATTAAAACCACGTAAGTTCTCCAATAAAAGCGAATTGGAATTTTTCCAATCAGGAAAAGTAGCAGGCCTTTTGAGGACAGCAATCACTTTTTGGGAAGGAACTTAGTAATTTTTCTCTCAATAACATGGGATTTTGTTCTTTCGGGTAACGATTTTTTGCTCCTTTTAAAGCTTTGTATAAAAGATCGACTTTGTTTGCTCGAATGGTTGAAGGAATTTTGCTGAGATTGCTCCTGATAAAATCTCCTTCGCAAATATTTGCGTATTTTCAGAGATAGTGCTCTGCAGACTATTTCTTTTAATAACTTGAAGGCAGGCTTTTACTTTTAGCCTTTGTCGGACAGAGTTCGTTGCCGAAAGTAATTTCGCAGGGTTGTAAAGGAGACCCGGTGATAGTATAAAGATCGGTTTTGTAATTGTGGGTTTTATTCCTTATACTGCAATTCAATCTTCGTCGTTGCTATGGAAACGTATTGCCAATAAGTAAAGGCAGCTATCGAGCACGTCTTAAAATCATTGTTCAAAATTTCTCGTATTTGGAACGTAGTTTCGTTTTTTAAAGGCTTTACAAAGTTAGTCTGTCTATCGAAAGGAATAGTTTTTTTTTTAAACTTTCTTATTCCTATGGGGGAGGGCATCCTGAATTTTAACCAGTTCTTCTATGAATGTTCACTTAATTAAATTGAAATTCATGGAAACTTACATGGAGTCTGAGACTATTCACAGCTTTTTATTAAATTAATTTGTATTTAGTATTTAGAATCCCGTGTTTTGGTAGATTCCTTCATAAAACTAGTTTTCTTCGTGTCTCGTCCGTTGGCATGGTCCGTAGCTTGGAGAGTGGGGTTCCACACCTCAGGTGGTCACTCTTTGTCGTCTGACCGTGATTCAAAATTACGAGGCGTTGTCTTTGGATCCAAGTATCTTTTATTTCTGGTCGCTGAAGATTCACAAACCGTTTTAATTTCTAGTGTTAATTTTTCAAACGCCATCTAGCGGCCCATCTAGCCTAGCATGAAATGATTAAAAAATAGTCATAACTAGTTCACATTACCACTGTATGATCCTTCTCCTCTTATGTATCCGTACCAATGGGTTATCATTCTTCTTTTTCGTATCCGCCTAACGAACGGATCATTATTCCCTTCTTGTATATCCACGGTTCCAGCATAATCCTTTCCCTATTGCGTATCCACACTACCATCCGATGATAATTCCCCTTGAGTGCCCTTATGGCCGTTAGTTGATCTTTCCTCTCGAGTGCCCACTTTGTTACAGTGATGGTTGATCATTCACCTCTATTGTATCTGTGTATCCATAGTATCACCGGATAATCACCCTTCTCTTGCGTATACACATTACCAACAGATCATCATTTCCCTATTGCGTATCCACATTGTCACAGGGTGATCATTTTCTTCTTGAGGGTCGATGTTACTGCTGGATGATCATTCTCTTCTTATGTTTCCGCGATTCCACCGTATCATCATTCCCCTATTGCATTTCCACATTATGTGATGATCATTCCTCTCCTCAGCATCTATATTACCAACGGATAATCATTCCACTCTTGCCAGTCCACATTACACCCTGAGGATCATTCTTCCACTACGCATCCACATTACCAACGGATCATCATTACCTTCTTGTGTATTCACAATTCCACCAATCATCATTACCCTATTACGTATATATATTATCACCCGGTAAGGATCCCCCACTTGTGTATCCAAATTACCACCGGTTGATCATTCCTCTATTTCGTATTCACATCACTACCGGATGATCATTCCTCTATTTCGTATCCACATTACCACCGGATGATCATTCTCCCTCTTGCTTGTACTCATTACAACAGGAAGAACATTAGGTCCACATTTACATCGTATGATCATTCCCCTCTTGCATATCCACATTAGACGATATTGTCTTATGTGTCTTCACATATGCATTAGCGGAATGTTTTACATCAATATCATTCTATAAAACAGTCTTGCTCACGACATTTGTTTTTAAATAGTGTTAACGCTCTAAAGAAGTGTCGATTACAATTCTCGGCCTATGCTCTCAAAATGGCTTTTTACCCCTTTCCCAAGAAAGGAAAAATTCGTCTGCAAACTCATACATTAAAAATTCCATTGGCGTTTTCCCGAAAAGAATTGTTTTCTCTTATTTTTTCTTCGATCCTCCTCCATATATGAGTGAATTCCTTTTTCAGAGGCTTTTTGTTTATTATGAATTTCCCTTTCAGTCGTCTGCTCGAAGTCGCATGTAGTCCGTCACTAGGCTTCATTTCACATCACTTCATTTCCGGGATTGAATCTCCTTTCGTCCCTTTGTGTGAAAAATGAAGATCCAAACATTAATATCCCTCACTATCCGATAACTTTTTCTCTTGCCTCTCCCTCTTTCTTCATATGTCCTTCCTTCTTCAATATCGACCTTTTGCAAATCTTAAGCGCGGAGGAAATATTTAGAATGAGTTTTTATAAGTTTTTTTTTGTCATATACACCCTTTAGTATTGTCGAAAAGCAATTATGCTTTTAAGCTATTCTTTTTAGTATGCAAGTGTTTCGAAATCGTTATGTCAATCGCCACTTTTACTGTATACAATTGTTTTTCGTGGATTTGTGTAAAAGTAGGTGCACAGGATTTGTTAAAGAAACAAATTGGACGCTGTTTAATTCTATTCACAGTTTATCCACTCTTATTTAGTTCATATGAAAAGAATTCGACTTCGTCGGGGTAAGGTAATTTTAATTAACGTCGTACTAGAGTAACACAACGGGCTATTGACGACGGTCTGGGATCAATCCCCTAAGGGAAATATCCGATAAGAACACCACGTAATTTTGAATCCCAGTCAGATGACGAGGCAACACCTGAGCTGGAAACCCACTCTCCAAACTTCCACACCAACCCAACGTGAGGACTTTTGGCCACGACTGATTTAAGGTGGACCAGCCGCCTCTACACTATACGCTTACAAATATCCATGCACTGACCCTGATTCGAACCAGGAACCTTATGATCTAGAGGCCAACAGCTTTACCACCAGATCGGTTTGTCCGCGCAGTACGAAAGGATCCATTGCATTGGGATGTACCAAGCATCCAATTCTCAAAAATCTGCTAACAGCCCGATGTGTTGCTTCAATGGGAGGTTAATTCAACTACCACTACGCAAACATCTGCGCAGCCACCGTGTATCAATGGGATTCCCTCTACCCTTTCAACCTGTGAGTCGTGGACGGAGCAGGATCTATTCGTGTAATTTACACTAGAATCCTATTTCCTGTGTTGGTAAAACTGTCATTGGGTGTGCATGTTTATTACTTGATGTCTTCTCTTTGACGCTGCTTGGCCAAATAAAAGTCCTTGCATACCATAAAACCCAATCAAACAAGTAATTTAACCTTAAGCCTAAACAGCCATTTTCTGTGCTTGACAATATGCCGTAACAGATATGTTAAACTCATACGGCCCCACAAAAACGAATTATCCACGCTACTAATTAGCTTCATTGCCGTTCCCATACACAATAATGGCGCACGCAGAAAATCGACGTAAAAACCAGACATCTTTGCTAAGTACATCTAGTTTTTTAACAACACTCTCAAAGTATACCGTATGCATTAAAATTAAACAATTCAAATCCATATTAAAAATCCAGTAAAACTCTCCTTCTGCTGGTATGTCTTATGCTTGGCCAAATTTTACATTTGTGCCATGCCCCCAACATCTGGAAAAGCCTAAGCTGAAACCTTATCTGTCCCAAGCAGTAATGGCGCATGTATAAAATCACGTAAAAACCAGACATCTTTGCTAAGTACATCTAGTTTTTTAACAACACTCTCAAAGTATACCGTATGCATTAAAATTAAACAATTCTCAAATCCATATTAAAAATCCAGTAAAACTCTCCTTGTGCTGGTATGTCTTATGCTTAGCCAAATTTTACATTTGTGCCATGAAACCCCCAACATCTGGAAAAGCCTAAGCTGAAACCTTATCTGTCCCAGGCAGTAATGGCGCATGTATAAAATCGACGTAAAAACCAGCCGTCTTTGCAAAGTACGTCTAGTTTTTAACAATCGTCTCAAAGCATGCCGTCGGAACTAAAATTAAGCCATTCAAATCCATATTCCGAATCTCCTCTATGTCTCTGTGAATCAAAGTTCTTGGCAAAGAACTCTTCCGAAACATCGAAAAGAGAAAATGCGTGTTAACAGGAGAAATCCTTTCTGTGAAACGGCGGGTATTTTTTCACCATTTTTCTCTCCTTAGAAATCCTTTCCTGCATCGCAGGGAACCTGTCTCTCTATCGGAAATAACTTTTCTTTTTAGAATGCGCTCGTACACTCCAGCTTTCTTCTCAAACGTACGCTCGACTTGAGATTCTCTCGGATTTGTTCAAGTCTCAAATAGAAGCGATCGTTCGATTTTCCAGAGTTTATCTTCAAGGAAAGAGTTCTTCCCGACGAGTCAATACTCTCTTTTTTGTCCCCTTCTTATTCGTGGCTTATGGGGGAATTTGGATGTTCTTGTTGAATCGAACACCTTTATTGGAGGTGGTATTTATATTCCTTTTCATCCCTCGCCGGTTGAAGTATGAATTCAACTCTCCGTCGTTGAGACATTTTATTGTTTAGTTTTGAATTCCCTGGAGATAAGGTGTTGATTGTGTAAGGTGGAAAATCGCGCAATAAAATCTATGTACATAAATAAGGATATGTGTGTGGTGTGTATGTATGTATGTGTGTGTATTCTCTGTACAAATCTACACCGTTTGACCAATCCACACCAAATTGGTAAACATACTTTATAGTCGGGGCGCCCGCATACCATTTTGGAATTCATTTCAACGAGGCTCATTTTTGTGTTACTTGTTATCTTCATATCCCTCAACTGGAAACCGGACGTCGGCTGGCCCTCCAGTGGTGGGTGTGGGAAGGTTCGAATGTTGATGAAGATAAATTAAAAAAAAAAAGTGCTTTCAACAAGGCTGAAACTTTTTCTATAGTTAGTTAACATGGTAAATTGACAAGACAAAACAGTCAGCTGCATGGCAGAGGGTGGAAATATAGTCCGCTGAAGCGATAAGTATACCGCGTGTTGAAATGAGTTCGAGCATCCCGCGGCAACGTTGGACTGGACTGGTATATCACTTTCGGTGCACCCGCTCATCTCCACATCATAAAAAAAATTAAAAACTTAAAATAAAGACTAATAGCATAAGAGTGGGTGTATTTGAATAAAAAATGTCGATCTAGGGTGCAGAAATAAAACTTAGATGCTTAGAAGTTTAATTTTTTTTTAAATTTTCATTTTGTTTTATTTTTATTTTACAGTGGAATGTAATAAGCTACCTGAAACTTATGAACAACACTAAATGCATAAGGCATGTTGAAAAAAAAAAGATTTTCAAAAAAAAAAATCAAGAAACAATGTAATTTGAGGCGACTGCACTGTACCGTGACTTAAATACAAAATGAAAGAAAATTCCTCACCGGGGGGGAACAATAATGGAACTAATGAAATCAATTAAATAAATTTACAAGAACCAATGAAAAATCAAAATTCAGTTTAAAATTGAATTAACTAATGAAATCAAAGAAACAAATTCAAAAGAATCAATGAATTCAAAGAAACAAATTCAAAAGAATCAATGAAATCAAAGAAACAAATTCAAAAGAATCAATGAAATCAAAGAAACAAATTCAAAAGAATCAATGAAATCAAAGAAACAAATTCAAAAGAATCAATGAAATCAAAGGAAACGGATTTCAACGGATATTAAAAGAACTTTCTAAAATATTCAAAATGAAAATTTGAACTTTACGCTTTCCTAGGTTTCCATAAAACTGAAATAACCGTTTTACAGAGGGGTTGCTTAAACCTGCTATAACGCGCTGCTAAAAGTGCGTCGAGGCCGTTGCCACCGGGTGGAACGTATACTGTAGCTGTACCGACTTTCTCTTGATTGTTGTGAATTCTACAGCTTAACCCTCCAGGTAGTTGTATCGTAATCAGCAACTCTCCAGGCTTGATGCACGAGATATTTCGTCATTCGTAGGAAACGGACCAAATTGTGATGTTGTGAAATGACATATTTTTTTAAAAAGGAAACCAAATTTTTTCATCAGACCCCCGCATTTATGATTATTAAAAGGTATTCTGTTACTGTTTGCAGGAAATGTGTCAGAAAATAAATACAACTTGTGTGATTTTTTTTTTTACCAACCATGAGATTATACAGAGAGGGTTGCATATTGCAGAATTAATAGATGCTTGTGAACCGCCGAAAGAGTATTGTATTAAAATGAATTGTGAACCTATTTCAGTTTGAATATTTTTTATTGAAACACATTTCAAATTATTACAAAAGCACTTACAATGCGTATAATCTGATTTTTTTGTAATTGATGAACTTCTTTTTTATTGAAGCTTTATACTAATTTTGTTGTGTTTTTCTTTTTAGGTAAGTGTTCTATAAGCCTTTTTTTATCTCTTGTTACAAGATGAGGTAAGACTATTTTAAGTGATCATTGAAATTAAAGAAATGTGCTGTTAAAGCAACCTGGTTGAAATGTTTATATGCATGGAACTGCCTTTATGTGTGCAGTTGAATATTATTATAGGTAAACTATTTATTGTTATTCATTTACAAGGAATTTACTCTAATATGCTAAAATGTAAATCGATTACAATTTTCTTCAGTAACATCAGGACAAAGTCTGGATTTTATTTTATTGACAATACTTTGATGAACAGCTTTTCATTAATAGTGAACTGCTTTTAATTAATTCATTTTTCATACGATTTTGGAATTATGTACCAAGGTGATATCTTGAAATAGAAACTTTTCTTTTGCATCTACCACTATCTGCGTTTTTTCTCCTGTGTCTTTAAAAGTTTCGATGACCCTAATTGTTCTTTTTATTAGTTGTTCAACCCGTGGGGTAGGGTTGCTTACCTATACTGAAGTTCAGTAGAAAGCATAGATAATTCTCGCAGAATATCAAACATGAGGCCCAAATCCAAGACGATATCTGTACTTCCAAGTTTTTTTTCAGCCCAGTAGATGTGGATTTTAAATTCCATTGCACAAAAAATCTGCATCTCGCAAAAAAATTACATTGCATTTGGCACAGACTCAATGACAGTGTAATTTTTTCTTACACCTGAGAAAGAAAAAATATTTTCCAAAATAGGCCTTACTAGATAATCAAAAAGACAAAGTACAATGTTTTGTTTTTAGTCGATGCTAGACCTTTCCTTTTTCACAAGAACTTTAAGGCATATCCATTGATCATTGTTTCTCCTATGCAGAACCTCCACCCGAAATGACTCCAGATCCTTTTCCATTCAAGTGAAACGGATTCCGAATCTTAAAATTTTCCCAGAGGGGAATGAGACATTTCTCTCCTCCCGAGAATCATTTCATCTCCAGAATTAATGTTGCTCTTGATTTTGCCAGTAACGCGATATGCGGCATAATATATGTCCGAGGCGAGAGCGTTTTCTATCGTTTCAAATGCGCTCTTAAATCGCAAATGGCCGCTTTTGGAGTGAATAATATTAAAAAATGGTCATAAATTCGTTTTTCTCTTCTGGATGTTATGGACCAAAAGCGACTGCTGGGGGAGCTGTGAGAAATGCCTATTTCTTATTGTTATTATTCTTTTGGGTTCAAGTCCTATCCGTAGATCATTGCTTTGCTTCTGCTTTGGATGCGCATTGTTTTTGTTTGGAATAATATTTCCATTCAATCCAGCTATTAATGTGACTTGCGTGTGGTATTTGTTTGAAGGACTCGTTCATCCTGAGAAATATTTCAATTTTTGTGCGTATATTGTTAAGAAACACAGGAATATATATATGCAATCCATACGAATGAAGTCAGTACGGTTTTTATTAGAATCACACAACAGTTCTAAAATGGCGTTAATGCGTTTAGATTTATGTATAACTCTTGTTGGTAAGAGGCTGAGAAGAGACGTTATTTTCTAAAAAGTATAGATATTGCAATGCATACGGGGAACTATTAACATCGTTATATCAAATGCTCATGGTGCGTGAGCATCGGCCACTTTCAACCTGTTATCATCTTGAGCGATGGTTCTAATTTATGCTGATAGAAATAAATGTAATTTGTACGAGTTGTCCCGTCCTTTTTTTTCTTTGACGGATTGGAAGCGAGAGTTCTTGTCATGTAAACAATTTATTATTCTTCCTGTTCTTCAATTTATTATTATTCTTGTCAAGTAATTTTAATTGAGATTTAACAACTTGCAGATGGAACTGTATACAAAGTAAATGAAAATGATTAGTTAGTTGTCAGTTGCTGCAGACTTCCAGTACATCTTCATCTTTCTCTGACTGCGATCCTTCTCCTGCGTAGGTATTTCCGGCGCGAGCGTTGGCTGGTTCATCATTGGTTTGATTTCCTCTAACGGGCTGCTGTTAACAAGGATTTCGTTGTTGCTAGGGTCTCGAATTGGTAGATGATGTAATAGTGGCTCTTGTTGCGGTATCCTGTTTACACGGCACAAGAGTCTTCGGCCGTTAACATGAGGCGTTTGAAACTCGCGTCTAGCGAGGTCTCGCCATTAAATTATGTTGTTTTATTCCTCTAATTCAAGTTTCTATCTTTGCGACCTTGAAGAGCGGGATCTTGCTATAGCCTCGCCAAACGCGCGTTTTACGCACCTCATGTGAACGGGGCCTTCTTGATTGCGTATTTCGCAATTCACATAAATGCCATGAAATATTTTTATTTTCATCAAATACAACAGACAACTACACTTCGAAGTTGACTGCGTGCGACAAGAGGTTTTCATGCTCAATTACCATTTTGAAGAAAATTGATTGGTATTCTGTCTTGGGAACTGGAACATGTATCTGATAGGTAGTCCAATCAATAACATGTACTGTATAATTACCCATTTCCCAATTATTGGCAAGTCAAACCCACTGACAAATTGAAAAAAAAAGGTGTCAAAAGCAAGATTGCCATTTTCGCATTTTGATACTTAACGATTCGGCCGAAAATAACGTGTCCCATATCGCTGTAGAAACCCTATTCGATACGTTAAATGTCGAGGAAAAGCTTTTTTTAAAAGTCGGATATATTCTTTTTCACTTAGGAATATCAGGAAATGGTCTTAGGACCCTTTGTTGCTTATCGCATCCCCCAAATGTCGATAATCAGGAGAGAATTCTATTTCGGCTGCCGATAAACTCGGGATTTGAATCGATATCTCCTAGGCATTCCATTCGGATAGATTGAACTTCCAGAAGTGAAGTTGAAGGTTTTGGGAACTTCAGTCTTTTAGTACCTTGTTTTTTTCTGTCATCTGGTGCTTGTGTTAAAATGTATACGGAGCCCGTAATATCGAACACCTGATTTTAAAATATCTACGGTTGCCAATCTGCGACTCTGCCAAACGGGCTACCGCGGCACTTTACACACAGGAAAAATTTTGAATATCAATATTTTCGATTCGCCACAACGGACAATATTGACTGTTCGGGTTGGTAGGTATTAATAAACGTCACATTGGAGCAACACAACGGTCTATTGACGACGGTCCAGGATCATATCCGATGACAACACCACGTAATTTTGAACCATGGGTGAGGCCACGACAGATTTAACGTGTGCCGGTTGCCTTTTCTCTCTTGATTCGAACTCGCAAACCTTGGTCAAACCAAAATTCAAGGTATTAGAAAACAAAGAACTTCGGCCTGAGTAAAGAAATTTAAAAAAGCGTACGAGAATTAATGGTTTGAACTGACTTTCATATTTGGATGGAAGATTATTTTTTCGCTGCTACAATTTTAATATAAAAGATTTTCAATAGTTATGCAAATGAGTACCCCCAGTCTACTTTTAATACCATATTTCTATCAAAAATAAATTTTACTGAAACTCTAAAATCAGACATCCACTCATAAACATATTTTCCGATAAATCATGCAAAACAAATATATCCGATTAATTTTCTCTTAGATAATTGGAAAATATAATGTGTTAGTAAATTTTTTTTTAAATGTGTTACTCTAAAATATTTTTAGCACCTCGAAATACAAAAATGCTTTCTATTGAGAAAAAAATATCAACTGTCGCTGAAAAGTGGGTGGCATCAACTTGCAAAGAGGTATTTTATTCAAATTCCGATAGATTTTTGAAAATTATCTGCCAAGATATCGCGGAATAATTATCTGCCAAGATATCGCGGTGTTCCGTATTACGTGCACTTGTCCTATCTCTCTAGGAAATAATTAAAACTTGAGTTTAAAAAAAACAAGTCCGTCAAATTAATAAGCTAATTAAAATATTTTTTTTTATCGCACTGAGAGAATAAGATAATTAAGCTATCGTATCGTTTTGGTCTGCTTCCTTTCAATTCAAATTTATTTTGGGTGGATTGTTTTTAATTAAATGTCCACTCAATTTCTCTTTCTGAGTCCTGCAATTAATAAAAGCCCCTTTGTTTTTTAATTAATCAATTTAAAAGGATCTCTGTAAATTATCGTTTATGAAATACAGCTTTCAGATATTCTTTTTTTAAATTTCAATTCCCATTGAAACGATTTGGTTTCAGGATGTTTCATACGGTTCTTAAAACTCTTATTTAAATTGTTAATTTTTTAACCAACGTATATTATATCAGTGACATCTGCTTGTCGTTCCACAGATAACTGTGAACTATTTAATTAAACCCTTTAACTGTCATCTTCCGAGTTAACTCGTTGGTGGTTTTTCTTGTTGGTGGAAGTAGTATGTCCACTTCTAGTTATCTCGTGAGCTGAAATGTTTCCTACAGTGCCAGGTACGAGTATACTCGTATTCGTAGATTTTACCAGTAAAGGTAAATAATCGGTGTCAGAAAAATACGCGTGAAAATAGTATGAGAATAAAACTGGCAATACACTTTTAATTAATGGACTTCAGCTAATTACCATTACCGTTTAAGTAAAGGCTCATGGTATCTATCAGTGTTCCTTAATTTACCAAAAATTTTGAACACATATTTTGAATTACTTTTCGCCCATTCTAATGGTTTTTGACCAAACTTCACTGATAAACATTTTAGTTGAAAGTGTAGATTCTATCACAATCGGATTATAACTTTAAATCCAAACACTGTTGTGAATAAAGGGGGATGGTGCTTGTTAAATCTGTCGTGGCCTTAAATGTACTCACGCTGGCGTGGTATGAAAATTTGGAGAGTGTGATGCCAGCTCTGGTGTGACCTCGTCATCCGACCATGGTTCAAAATTAAGTGGTGTCCTCGATTACTTATATTCAGGTTTGATCCCAAACCGTCGTCAATAGCCCCTTGTGTTCCTCAAGTGCGACGTCAATTGAAATACTTACCTACCTATCTATAACGAAAAGAGTCTCTTTTGAAAGAGCACACCAAAAATACTTTTAATATCCCGAACTCACTGCAGTTTCAAGCTTCAAAATATACGACATCCACTCGTCGTATCTACATAAAACCTTCAGTACGCATGCGCATTTCTTCCAGTATAATGTAGCAAACTGCTGTTGCATCAATGTGTGGCTTACCTACCAATATCTATCCTTCTCAGTCTTTTGCCAATTATGACCCCTTGCGCCATAAAACCAAATCCCACCAACCATTCTTTCTAAGAATTTCAGAGGTATAATGCTTGTTGTTTTCAGCTTTTCTGTCGTTTAGATAGATATATGGCTATCTCCAATTGTTTTCCGATAGTATGTTCAGCAACAGAATCTCTTCCTAAGATTCCTAGGGATTGAAAAGATTTTTCTCGTACACGCTTTTGTCCGTGAGTGATGATTTCATTACAATTTGCGTTCGCTCGGGATTTCAAGAGTTTTGATTCGGATAACTGAATTTTTTTTCTTCCTGTTTATAAACCGTCTCATTATTTGTATTTTCGTTATACGATTGTAGGCATAGTAGTTGAGAGTCTTCAGTATCCTGATTGGAAAGGCAACGGATTAGAAACTGGTAGGGTTGTGTGTTCGAATCCAACCAAAGACCGTCGGGTAAAGAGAGGGCTGGTGCACTTTGAATAGGTCGTGGCCTCAAATGTCCTCGTTTGGAGAGTGGGGTGACCAGTTCAGGTGTTGCCTCGTCACCAACCGTGGTTCAAAATTGCGTGGTGTTGTCATCAACTGATGTTTTGATGCATGACTACGCAGTTACAATTTAGCCCTCTTGTAACAAAAAAACAAATGATCGTAGATGGTAGATATTTCAGTTTAACGTTGCACTGGTGTGACTCTATGGACGTTGTTCCAGGATTAAACCCAAGGGAATAGATCATAGGACAGCACGACGTAATTTTGAACCACGGTCACCTGAGCTGGAACCCCACTCCAAACTTTCACGCCACGGCAGATTCAACGTGCACCAGCACCCTTTATTCACGACTGTCTTTGGTTGGATTCGAACTCGCAATCTTCCGATTGTTAGTCCGTTATTCTTCTACGGCCTTGATCGCGGAGGGACGAACCAAACTAAGCTTTACATAGGCGAAAATCTTTTTTGGACATTTTACGAGTAGGTAGGTGTTTTAATTAACCTTTCACGGATGCAACACAACGGCTTACTGACGACTGACATTTTGCCATCAAATACACTGATAAAATTACTACTCAATTCCTTTAACAAAGGTTCCTAGTTCGAAACGATGGTAAGGCATTGATGTTTGTCCTTCCTGATGTAATGGGGGTTCATCTTGGGCCACTCTTCCACTCTTCACAATGGTCCCAAACATTTTCGAAGCACCTTTTCAGCAGTTGAACCCTTCTCCATCATCATGTCGATCTTTGGATTTCAAATGGTGCCGCGGTGGCCCGGTTACAAGAGTAACGGATTCAAATCCAGCAAACACCGTTGTTTACAAAGGGGCTGGTGGACGTTAAATATATCGTTGCTTCAAATGTCCTCACGTTGGCGTTGTGTGGAAGTTTTGAGAGTGGTGTGCCAGCTCAGATGTTGCCTCGTCATCTGACTGTAGTTTAAAATAACGTGGTGTTTTCCTCGGATCTTTTCCTCAGGGGATTAATCCCCTACTATCGTCAATAGCCCGTTGCGATCCTTCATAACGACGTTAATTAAAATACCTACCTTGGTAGACAAATGTGCACTCTCTTTCTCGTGACTTGCTGAATTCGACATCCAACTTACAGCTGCCTCGGATACATTTCCTTAAATTTAATTCGCAATTCCTAAGTGCACGTAATCTGGTTTTTCAAGATAGCGGTTTTTAGCTTTCCGTTAGGAAATTCTAAAAACTACTTTCGCCTAAACGGTGGACTTCCAAACTCCCGTTTTTTATCGTCCATGCTTTATTCCCCAAATATAATAGCGACATTCGGCTTTCCTCCAGGGAAGTATCGATCGCCTAATGTCGTGTTCCTCTCCTGTTTTTTTTTTCTTTTGGGCTTGTGTTTTTCCGATATCCCGAATTGAATCTGCCCTCCTCCCGGACCGGGTTGTTCTCGTAGTGCATAAATATTTACAAGCTCTACTTATCAAATTAAAGGGCGATAACGTCTTGGGCCATTTCCATTTCGGACCAGCTTTTCCGATGGAAATCAGAACATTAGTGTGTGCTTAGTGGTTATAAATGTTACGAGTATTTGCTTCCTCGAATGTACCATAATGTTCACTTCTTCCTTGCCATGTTTGTGGCGTAATTTTTATTTCTGATGTTCATCTCCAGAAAAGATTAATAACTGACTTCTGATTAAGTTAAATATGCCTTGTTGAATTATGATAGTGTGTTGGAATTATTACATACTATATTCCTCGAAGTGGTTTTGAGGAGGTAGCTCGTCTATCAAGATCTGACCAGTTGTGTTTATGGCGACTTATCCTGTCATCAATATATTGCCAATTTTTTAATGATGACTAAATCATGATCTGGTTTTCTTCGAATGAAGATATATCCCGTCCATTCACACACACGAGATTCAAGTATTTGCTTCATTGAATGTCCCATAATGTCCAATATCTTAATGAAGAGTAGTCAAGTCGAAACCGATTGTGAGTTTGTAAGACAAAAATATTAAATAGCATTGAGTCCATTTTGCTTAATTTTTGCATTTGAAGATTGAAAATGAAACAGATTGATAAAGGTAACGTAGACAAAACAAAACGAATGAATAATATATTATTTTCGTCACGATTCAAAGGTTAAATTTTTAGACATGCAGGGTGGTAACAGAACCTGGGAAAATCAGGGAATTCTCAGGAGCTTTTTAAATTTGGAAATATCAAGAAACATTTCCAAATTTCACAAAAAATCAGGAAATTTTTGATAACTTAAACGTCAAGTATTGTCGTTTGTCCTATTTAGAAATGTGTAATTACGAGTATTTTTGTGAATAGAATAAATCGTATTCTCCGAAATTGTAATTCGAATAAAGAACACTGGCGTCGTAATTTTTGAACACTACGAATAACGACGCCGCTTTTTCGCGGCCGCGTCGTCTTGGTCGCCGTACGGCCGGTGATACAACTTGTGGCATATTATTTGAAATTTGTGTAAATAATGATGTTTTTTGTGCATTAAATTATATTTTTTGCTTGCAATTACATTTTTGTAGCATTTTTTATTTATATATCCATTGTATTTTGATGGGTAGTATGATAATGTAGAGTTAGGTTTAATAAGTTCATAATCAAAATATTAAGTATTTTTTCTCTCCACTTTTTTCAATTGCTATTTTAAGGGTTCCATTAAGAGTTCCAACCGTCACAATAACAATTAAAATATATGAAGAGAAAAATACAAAATATTTGTGGATTATTATCCTTTCACCCGATCTGACCCTAAATATTTAAAAATAATGTGTGGATAGTGCATTTCGATACCAATCACAGATCACAACATTTGTTAAGGGAATTGTAATATCAGGGAAATTTTTGTGACACTATCCGGAAACTTTTTTTCGATGATTTTGTTGCCACCCAGTGTAAGTTGACCTGAGATATCTTTAGATTCAGTTAGCAAATAGCGTTGGACGCCATTGAATGCTTAATGGGTTGGCAATGGTAATTTTTTTTAGTTAACGTCGTACTAGAGCAACACAACGGGCTATTGACGACGGTCCGGAATCAGTCCCTTAAGGGAAAGATTCGAGGACAACACCTCGTAATTTTGAACCACGGTCAGATGACGAAGCAACACCTGAGCTGGCACCCCACTCTCCAAACTTCCACGCCAACCCAACGTGAGGACTTTCGGCCACGACAGATTTAATGTGCACCAGCCGCCTCTACACCATACGTTTACAAACATCCATGCCCGCACCCGGATTCGAACCAGGAAGAACCTTCCGATCTAGAGGCTAACACCTTAACCACTATACCGGTTGGTCGGCATTTAATGGGTTGGCATCCATTTCTAACCATTACCCACTACGACGCCCCCAAATCCTTCCGGCACCTGTTAAACAAATCAGGCGGCAACTACAACCTTCCGCCCTATTAAGCTATCCATTGTCCTCAGCCCAGAGTGGCATTATCCTCCAACAAATGTTAACTATTCCAATAACTTTAATTGAAAACCTTAAACAGATCCATTCTTCGTCGTCCGATCAATGCAGTCGCAAGCTTATTAAACGCCATCCGGGATTTGGATTCTGAATCAGTAGTATCCCGGGAGAATTGATGGATGAAAAGTAATGCCCGGGCAAGTTTGGACGCGTTTCCCTTTGTCTGGAGCGCGTCGTATCTGTATTTCCAGGCTGATTAGCGCATGGAATTATACCTTTTCATTTCGGCAGTAGGTCTTCATTTGAGATTCCCTGTGATGTGTGATCATTGGCTGGATGGCCGTGCGAGATGTTCTCCGTTTGGACGTTTCTGATCCCCGTATGTGGATCGTTCAGTTCCCGATTGAAGTGTTCTTGAGTTGATGGGCGTGTTTGTTCCTATCTCTCTGCCCTGTGTGGATTGGCTGTAATTTATCGCTGCATGCGTTTGCATCGTGCCTGGACCTTATGTCGTGTTGTCGGCGTAACTTATCTGACATTAAGGAATTCAAGCATTATGGAAATCGCGTCCTAAATATAGTTGGGGAGGCAGTGGGTATGCCACACTGCGCTAGCAACCTTCGAGTTATAGGCGGCGCAGGTTCGATTTCTGTCAGTTGCATTTCTTCCTTCTGTGACTTGGGTATGTGTGGAAGTTGGGAGGGTGGGAGCGAGCTCAGGTGTTGCCTCGTCATCTGAGCGTGGTTCAAACTAACGTGTTGTTGACGTGGATCTTTCCCTTAGGGGATTGATCACGGACCGTCGTTAATATCCCGTTGTGTTGGTCTAGTACGACGCAAGTTAAAAATTACCCTTCTGTGTCGTTAAATCTTTCATTGTGTGTATGTATGTTCTTGGTATTGCATGTCTTGTGTGTGTCGCAGCATGACCAAATATGGCCCTTGGGCTATAAAAGTCCCAAAACAACCCACCACAAGAAATACAATTCCTGTGTAAAACGGATATCTGAAGATATTTGGGATCTTTGTGGTGGTAATGAATATTTCAACTTGTGGTGTTTCATTGAAGGAAATAATTGTATCATGAACTTCGTTGAAGACACTGCATACAGAAAAATCTTGTATATTCTTTTTGACTAATACTGTTTTGACAAATATTTATTTAATGTTTTGTGGAAGTTTTCGTGTTGGTTTTTCATGTCTTGGCATGTTAACGGAATACAAAATTTTGAATATAAGTTGATAAATACGTTTTTTTTTGTTGTCATTTTAAGACTTAAGGGCCTTTTTCTTGCAAGTACATTATGAAACTGCCTGCAGACTGATTAACTTCTGTTTATTTATGTTTTTTTTACCCTCGTTTTGATGTTTTTGCACCTTTGTTCTTTTCTTCCGCGTTTTTATGCTGTGTTTACTCTCATGAATGAATGTATTTCAAGTGCTGCTAAAAATAAAAAATAAAAAAAAAAAAAACATCAAAACTTGTTAAACATGTTTTTTAAATTCAGCCCTAAAGCCATATAGAATGATTATTTTTCAAAGAATTCAAGCTTCAAAAATAAATATCGATAGGAGACTAACTTTAAGGATCGCTATTTCCTACTTTAAGAGCTGCGATTATTTAAAAGGGTTGCACACTCATGCTGCTTTAAGAGAGATGCGGCTATTGATTTCGGTTGTCCCAAAGTTTCGAAGTCTTCTGATTCAATTTTAATACCTAACCTGTTTATTGGTATGGAGGTTAAGGTGTTATCCTCTAGATCGGAAGGTTCCTGGTTCGAATCCGTTTCAGTGCATGATGTTTGCAAGCGTATGGTGTAGAGGCGATTGAATCTTTACCTCCGGGAGGAACTCCGTGCAGTTCCCATTGACCCGTCGTGCTGCTCCAGTTCGACGTTAAATAACACCTACCTTCCAGTTTGTCATCAAGTGCGCCGATGTGACAAATTTGAAACATTCGTCGAGCATCCCTTGTAGAAAATAGGGTAAGATCGTTTGTAGAGCCAGACCGGGACAGACTTCGTATCTGGAGAAGATAGTACATATTTTATGATGTCATACTTACACCAATTTGTTGAACGAATCTGAAGAAACCTCCAACTGATTAATTTGTTTGCTATGCCCTCAGGGGCACTTCTTTCGAAGCGTACTGGCTTCACGGACCTAGCGATCCTTTCCCATGGAGTTTACTGTCCTTGGTAAACACGAAAGTCGCACCCTGGGATACACTTTCGATCTTCTTCTGCTGTCATCGCACTACTCTAATTCCCTCCTGATTCTTTTTCCCTATTTCCTTTTTTCTGCTATTCTCCTCGGATGTTTCTCTCTGGGGTCGATTCACCACCGTTGTCTATAGCCCGATGTGTTGCACCAGTGCGACGCAAATTAAAATGCCTCCCTGAAGCCACGTTTACACCGGATTTGCTCAACTCTCCATCCAAACTTCGAAGCTATTCCGAGAAACGGCACTCATTTTATCGTCACTATCTCGAGTCGGGCTGTCGATTTGGAGAGTTTGGGAGCCAAATTTGTTTTCCACCATGAGTCGGTAAAGATCAAAGGGTTGCAACTTTTGGGTGAGATTTCTCCGAGACGATTGCGTGACATTATGCGCTCCCTCTGCCCTTCTCTCCCCGTGGTCGCTCACGCCGTATTTTGTTCGTTCTAAGTGATATTTTCCCCTCATCATCTCCATCATGGTCTTGACAACATCTCCCGTCACCTCCCAGTACCTCCAGGGTGCGCGTTTACACTGGAGTCGTTCGAATAAAAGGGACGAAAAGGGGTCAGCATTGGGGAACGTAAAGCGTCCTCGACACAAGGGAGAGAAATGAACTTGTAAATGCGGTGTAAACACGACTTTAATGTCCGTTTTTCATTTGACGTTGTCTTATGCTTGAGGTAGCTTGGCCAAAAATGGCCCTCGCGACCTAAAACCCCAAACCAACCAGGGCGCCCTCGGTAACACATATTTTAGTGTATACGGTAGGGCACGACTAATCCTGGTCGCCATGGCGACTAAATTTTCTAATACTGTGAAAACCGTTTATTTTTTATGGGAATATCGCAAGCTGCGTCAAGCTTAGTAGAAAATCTCTCGGAATTTAAAATATCGATGTTAGCTGCTGAAAAAGACGATGCTAATTCTAAAGGTTTAGAACAAGCAACTGTCAAACTTCAAATTTGTTTATATGTTTCATTTTCTATTGGATTACTTTGGAACTATAAAGAGCCTCTCTCTGCTCTTTCGGAGAATAAATTCTTCCAAGCAGTGTTGAATTGTATGTTCGAAACACAATTGCACCACTTGAATTGTTGAAAAGTAAGCCTGGAAAAAGATAAAGATGTATTTGACAAAAATGCATCTCTTGATGGAATTTATCAAGATGTACGATTGCATGGATAAAGCGACACTGTTCAGTCTTCCAAAGAAAAAAAATATGATAACACATGGAGTGAAATACCTGGGGAACGATTTTTGAATCGGGATTCTAACAAAGCCATAAATGTTTTTGATACATTCGGCTTGGGAACAAGAGATTCTTATAAGTTATGGTGTGAGTGAGATAGTATAACTGGCACAATATTATGAAAAAATAACTTTCACATCGAATTTGAAGATTAATGAACATTTTTTTGCAATCTCTACAAGGAGTGGTATGAATTCAAAGCACTTGGGAAAGTGGAAAAAAAATTGAAAAATCTGGAAGTAGCAGTATCTAATAATGATATACGCAGTCCAGTCACATTAATGTGACCACCTGTCAAAAGCCAGAATAACCACCTTTGGCAGAGTGGACCGCTGCGAGACGTGCAGGAAGAGAGTCAATTAGGTTTCTGAAGATGTTCACTGGGATGTTGAGCCATGCCAACTCCAGTGCCTTGGCCAGCTGCGCTAGATTACGAGGTTGAGGATCCATGGCAATTGTTGCAGGGTGTTTGCTTTCAGACGTTTCACGCCGTATACGCCAACGTCCATCTGTCCGATGGAGCATAAAACGTGATTCATCGGAAAAAGCCACCTGTCGCCACTCTGTGGACGTCCAATTGTGGTACTGGCGTGCAAATTCCAGCCTTCGTCGCCGATGAACAGCAGTCAGCATAGGTGCATTAACCAGGCATCTGCTGCGGAGGCCCATGCGCAGCAACGTTCGCTGAACCGTTGTTGAGGATACAGTCTTGGTAGCCCTTTGGTTCATCTGGGTGGTCAGTAATTTTAGTTAGTGTTCAGCAGTTGCACGTCTATTTGCCCGAACGCATCTCCGTAGCCTTCGTTCGCCTCTGTCATCTATAGCCCGTGGTGCACCACATGTGCCACGCCGCTGATTTTGGATAGTGCCATTTTTCCATGCACGGTATACTTTTACCACGGCGGCACGCGAACAGTTCACATAATTAGCCGTTTTCAAAATGCTTCCACCCTTGGCCCGAAAGCCAATAATCATGCCCTTTTGGACGTCGGATAAATCGCTACGTTTCTGATACTACGCCAACGATTGAAATGCTTTCCGATGCCCTAGGACATCCTTTATATACACTCCACTACAATGTGCTGTCACCTGCCTTTTGTGATTGGTTATTTCACGTTGACGTCGAAAGTAGGTGGTGGTCACATTAATGTGAGACTGTGTATTCCCAATTTTAGGACAGTTGTTGTCCATAGTGTGTGTACTTCTAGTTTGTGCAGTATGCTGTGAGCGGGGATTCCGTTCCGGGTTTTCTATCTAGTATAAAAGAAAAAATTTCGGTCTTTTTCAGGTTTTTTCTCTTTGTGATTGGTAGATAGCGAGTCATGTGATAGTGAGTCTTGTGGTTCAACGGGCTAATGAATTCGGAACACGCGCACACGATAAACACGCGCAGCTTGGCTAAATATGGCCCTCGCACCATAATACCCGAAACCAACCGACCAAATGCCATGCGGAGAATACTGCAATAATTCGTACAATAATTCGTCCCCGATGTACTTTTAGGCCTTTAATTAAGTATATTCGTTCTTTCAGACATCGTGGTATAAATCTTAGAACACAGGATTCGTTTAAATTAAAGCAATACTCATAATTTCAATCGGCTCGCTCCTCGGAACTCCTATAAACGTCCGCTACACCGGAGACGTTACAAGGTGCATTCGCGTAATTTATTGTTTACTTCCAGAGATCTATGCAGGCGCTTTGCGAAATTCAAAATTCCTTTCAACGCGAAGCTATTGCTCGGTATTTAGGGACTTCCCGAACCATTTGTTTCGAATATTTGTGTAATTAGATATTAGTCCTCCCTCTGCCTTATCGTTTGCGGAGGCAGTTCCGCTTCCTTCCTCCGGTGCCGAGGAAACCCATTCGAAAGACCGTGTACCCCAAATACCATTTATTATGACCGGCGGAGTCTGTTCTTTTGTGTTGTTTAATGTCCATTTAAACCTGCGACGACAAATTGACAGCCTACATCGGAAATTTCTTGCGGCCCGAGAAATATGTTTCCTTCTCAAATGGGGGTTCGGGGTTTTCCGAGGCTGGTGTGTTGGTGATGGATGTTAAACTGCCACTTTGTGAACGGTGGATGGTTTGTTATGCTTTTAATAGGAATTGTTCGTGTAAATGAATCATTCGTTCCTGCCACTGAAACGGATACACTGATCCGTGCGATTGGATTCTCTTCGGGCTATTGGCCACGGTCTGGGATCGATTGTTTCGTAATTTTTGTAATTTAACGTCGTACTAGAGCAACACATTGGACTATTGGTCCAGGTAATTGGTAATTTTAGTTAACGTCGTACTAGAGCAACACATTGCGCTATTGACGATGATCCGGGATCAATCCCCTGAGGAAAAGATCCGAGGACAACACCGCGTCATTTTGAAACAAGGTCAGATGACGTGGCAAAACCTGAGCTGGCACCCCACTCTCCAAACTTCCACATCACGGCAACGTGAGGACATTTGCGGCCACGACAGATTTAAGGTGCATCAGCCGCCTCTACACCATACGATTACAAACATACATGCACTGACCTGGATTCGAACCAGGAACTTTCCGATCCAGTGGCTTACACCTTAACCACCAGATCGGTTGGTCGGCGGTTATGGTCCAGGATCGAACTCAAAGGGAAAGATCCAAGGACAACACGTAATGTTGAACCACAGTCGTAGGATGAGGTCACAACTTAGCTGGTTCCCCACTGTCCAAACTCCCCCTTCCAACGCGGTAGAATTAACGTGTCGAAACTATCCCCCTTTGTGCATGACGGTATTTGGTTGGATTCGAACTCATAACCGTCCGGTTCCAATCTTTTACTCTCCCAACCTGGCTGCTCACGTTGGGTTGGCGTGGAAGTTTGGAGAGTGGGGTGCCAGCTCAGGTGTTGCTTCGTCATCTGACCGTGGTTCAAAATTACGAGGTAATGTCATCGGATCTTTCCCTTAAGGGACTGATCCCGGACCGTCGTCAATAGCCCGTTGTGTTGTTCTAGTACGACGTTAACTAAAAAAATTACCAAATTACCGAACCTGGCTGCCGCGACCTCTTTGTGAATTGGAGAGTGGTTACAAGTAAAAGTTCGTTCTTCAGAGTTGGCTAACGTGTGTGCTTTATTGCATATATTTTATGTATCGTATCATCAGACATGCATATGTTTTGTACATCTCCCACCAAAACAATTCATTCTTTTGACAAACGTCAAAGAGATATGCCGCGAGACCCGACAGAATAGATTCCTGATCCACCCGACGTCTTCAAACGCAAAATTAATTCCCCTTTTTATCCGAACCGGCAGTTGTCACGACACGGGACCCAGGGAAATTTTAAATTAGATTTTTTTCCCCCCTCTTCATCTCGCATTCACATTCCTCGTGGCAGCACAAAAACAGAGGCGTCGCAGTCACCCCCCTCCCCCCAGTTTCGAATCGTCGCAAAACGCCCCTCATGCTTTCTGATGGCCGAATGACAAATTCCTCCAAAAACAATAGCCTTAAAAGATAAACGATCGCAATCGTAAGGGAAGGGAAGATCAAAACAAAAGAGAAACGGTGGCCGTATTTCAATTTCATATTACGATTGAAGAAGAATCTAACAAACGCATCGACCGGCCGGAGCTTAGAGTAAAAAATAATGCCTGTTCGATATGTTTGATCGATGATTGCGAACGGAAGGTACCGCTTTCTCCCCTGGCACAGGGGATCAACTTTATCTATCAGTTAAAATAATAGATTCTGGAAAATATTTCTAAGGCCCTCGCTTTAAGAAACCACCGGCAATCAATTTACGGGTGCATTATTTCCGGATGTCCTGTGCTGGCCTTGTCGTTGTTCCTGGAATGAAAGTTCTGCTCCGAATCCATTAGCTCGGCCGTGTGTCGCTGTTGAAGAAGTGGTGTGTATTTAAGGGGGCTTTCGGGGATAATTAACTTTTATATTTTGTAGTGTGCTTCTTGGAACGAGTTTTGAAAGTTTGCTGAGAAGCGGTTTTACGAGTCGAACTTGAATATTTCGTTAGCTGTTTTCCCGTTTTTAAATGGGGGTTGTAAGGGTAAGGGGGTTTTCCCTCATCACTAGCGACCTGCTAGTTGTATACAGCGGGGGTTACATTGCAACCATAGATGTCACACGTGTGGAGGTTGTTCATCGATTCCGATTCGTTACAACAGCAATATATCAATCTTTCGCGGGGGTCGATACCCTTGGGCGGCCGGCCATAGGTCTCTTACACTTGTTTGCCTTGTTTGGAATTGCTTACGTAATCGTGAAATGACAGAATGATGAACGCCGAAGAAAAGAGCAACATCAGTTATTGATTGCCCTGCTTCAAGGCGTCTCTTCGATTCCGCTTCGTTACAACAGCAATATATCAATCTTTCGCGGGGGTCGTAACCCTTGGGCGGCCGGCCATAGGTCTCTTACAACTGTTTGCCTTGTTTGGAATTGCTTCCGTAATCGTGAAATGACGGAATGATGAACGCCGAAGAAAAGAGCAACATCAGTTATTGATTGCCCTCCTTCAAGGCGTCTCTTCGATTCCGCTTCGTTACAACAGCAATATATCAATCTTTCGCGGGGGTCGATACCCTTGGGCGGCCGGCCATAGGTCTCTTACACTTGTTTGCCTTGTTTGGAATTGCTTACGTAATCGTGAAATGACAGAATGATGAACGCCGAAGAAAAGAGCAACATCAGTTATTGATTGTCCTGCTTCATGGCGTCCCACAGAACGTCAGCGCTCACTATCTGCCATTCGTCTTCTGGAAGACATAGAAACTCGTCTGTCTTGAAAACTAATCGTACGAAAGTTCTAAACGCTTTTATCAGCACTTACATGTAACTCCTGTAACCCTTCACAATGCTGGCTTTTTATATGACTGTTTTTTTTGCATATTTCTCGACACGAAACCGTGATTGGCTGTTACATAACACATTTGCATACTTTCATCTACCTCTGCAGCAAATTTGAAACCTCTCAAATTCAGATTGGCTTCTGGAAATTAACATTCTCCTCTTCGTGCTTAACTTTGGCATTGAGTGTGTTAACATTAGTGATTTTTGGACAAATTGCGCCAAACACAAGACAGACTTTATCAGTTAATGGATACACTAAACATACGAATAAAGTTTAATAGTACCAGAAGATAGATATTCCCGCATTAAAATAGAAAAATTCAATTGAAGATAGAAATGCACGCATTAAAATAGAAAAATTCAACTGAAGATAGATATGCACAAGATTAAAAAAAAAGGAACCGCATTTGCGCCGTCTACAACTCACAGGTTGTGTTGCATTGTAATTAACATCGCATTGGAGGAACACAATGGACACGTTGGCGATTGTCCTGGATCAATCCCGAAGGGAAAAAATCAGAGAACACCTTGTGATTTTTAACCACTGTCAGACAACAAGGTCAACACCTGAGCTGGCACCCCACTCTCCAAACTTTCACAACACGCCAACGTGAGAACACTTGAGGCGAAGACATATTTAACGTGCACTGACCCCCATATGCAAGACGGTCTTTGTTTGGATCGAGTTTCAAATTCGTATCCTTCTGGTTGGTTATCCGCTACTTTCCAACCAAACTACCGGCCCCTGTCGCAGAATAGAAAAATACACTATTGGCAAGTTATAGGTATCGAACTTGCGCAGTATATAACTCATTGATTGCTCTTTCAATGGGCAAGAGCTTATTGAACCATACAGAACAAGTGAATCGGTTGTTTGAGAAACCCCATAAGTCAGGTGAGAACAATTTTTCTGAAATCGAGGAAAAAGTGTTTCTGCGTCAACCGACAACCTCTTTATTATTATTTGTAATAAAATGTAGTGTTTGGAGCTAAATACAATTATTCTGCTCAATGGAGTTCTCAAAAGATGAATAATTAAATTATTATGGATTTTTAAAGTCAGTTGACTTATGGGGTTTCTCAAATACATTTTCTTCTGGCAAAAAGTAATTGCATTCTAAACTGTATAAAATAAAAGTACACTTAGTACACCTCAAATATGCATACTAAAACAAGTAGAAACATTAAATAAATATGAAACACAAATTAGATTATTTAGTTCTATGGAATAAGATTCGTATAAATGGTGAAATAAAATTTATTCATCAGTAGCGTAGTTCTCTGGCAACTGTGAGAATCATACGTACCTGTAGAACGCTGGTGAACTATCTCCTTGTAGAATGCTTGAATGTGTTTTCTTAATTTGGAATCTATTTCATCAGTTTATTTATGTCTTCAATTGTTTTCTATTGATGGGGATTTTCCCACTTGGATATACTGGTTCATTTGGGAGTGTGATAGAATCAGCTTTTTATTGTTGTTAAACCGAAAAGTGTGGCTGAAAAACACGTCTTTCAAAGGTTTGGCGATTTCAACATCCTAATGTTTGAAAGAGTGTGTAAACTGCATGAACTGCGAGATTTTAAAAGCGACTTTCTCATCCTTTGGAACTTTATGCCTATAAGTCACTTTTTTCTCGAAATCGAGTTTTCGGTAAAAATCTATTCTTCAGAGGTAAACGAATCTTTTGAAAGTGAAAAACCACGAGTTAGGTCATTCTACATAGAGTTGGCCCATATAAAGGTTTTCGTTTATTCGAGAAATCCCATAAGTCAGTGACGTATGGGCTTCGTTTATTCGAGAAAGCCCATAAGTCACTGACTTATGGATTTATTCGAATAAACGAAAACTTTCATACGAGCCAACTCTATGTAGAATGACCTGACTCGTGGGGTTTTACTTCTAAAAGATGAGTCGACCTCTGAAGAATAGATTTATAGCGACAACTCGATTTCGACAAAACGTGACTTGTGGGGTTTCTGAAACAACCAAGTAAGTCTATAAACATGACGTTGTTTGGCGCAGTTTGGCCAAATATAGGTGGGGCGCAATAAAACTCCAAACTAACCAACTGTACTATGTATAAAAGTTTCTTTATCTTTTGAGCCCTTAAAGAGGTACGATGACCATTTTCTGTTCCGATTACGATTATGACGGACTTGTCTAATGGCTGCCAGATCAAAAGAAGAAATAACTGTACATCATTCCTTATCTCTTCCGAAAGCGCTTTTTTTAGTGTTACTACAAATTGCAGTGTGTTATTTACCGCTGATTTAGTCCGCTCTGCCGTTTTTGTATCACTCTTGACATCCGGAGTTATGTTTATTGTAAGCGATAAATTTTTTTTAAGTCTGCTGGGGTTGTGTAGTTTTTTTAATATCCCTTACTCTAACTAAATGGGTCGTAAATAAAATCAATATGGAAGCAAATGTGTTCCTGGTATGGTATTGCAATATTCATCCGAGTGGATTAAACGAGGTGTTGTCAATTACAAAATGGCGAAATCGGACATCTGAGGTTGAATTAGTGTTCTGTGCATGTGCTGTCGAGAAAAGTACGTCATCTTGTGAACAACAAGAATGAAAAGAGGAGTTAGAAAGGAAATCAATCCGGATTTTTGTCAGCTGCTTTCTGTTTTTTAGGTGCGTTATAAAAAGTTTGCTATGAATTTACGAACAGTGCAATGCATTTTCGAACAGTTGAATGAATTTTCAACTGCAAGGGTGGTCACACACGGGGAGACTAATATGAATAGGGTTGCCAACTTTTTCTGAGACAATTACCGGGACATATTGTGCAAAACTGAAATATTTATACTGTCACAGAACGTGCAAAAGTTCGTTTGTCTAAAAGCTGTATTTTTAGGAGAGCAAAACACGTTTTGTTCCTTATGATTTGACTCTATTCTGATATACTTTGGGTTTTGTTCTTAATTTATTGGATCGGCTCCTGACATAATAGATTTTGACACCAGATGGAAATAACAATATTCAACATAGAAATAATAAAAGGAAAAATAATTTTTAACATAACCTTTTGCACGTTGAGAGACGATATATACTATTTGCTTGGGATTGTCGGAGGAACGGACGTTAGATGGGCATGAAGTCATGTGCAATAGAAGTAATTATTTTGGAGTGTAGTTGATATTGGTCGATAGCTTTCTCTGAAATTTCTGCACAATTTGAGATTCAACCGAGATTCTGGCCTGCAATTTCAATCCCGGTCAATCCGAGACGGTTGGCAACCCTACTTGTGAAGCGAGATTCCGGTCGCTCTTTTCGTCGTGATCTGGTTGGCGTGTTCCTAACGTTTCACTTGGTTTACTTCTCTATGAGGAAGAAAAGCGATCTCTGTATGCCCTTCCCAAGTCCTCCTATGTGTCACCTGCGCCCAAAACTAGTAGTTTGGCGAGGTGGCACGACTTTAAATCGTGGCTGAATCGAGAATGATCGGCCGACGCGTGAGATTTGGATTTGGTAAACAGTACTACCCTGTACGACAGGTGCAGTTGAAGTGTATTCACCCACCAGGTTGCGCTGCTTAAATAGTCTCGTGAGTGACTCACCTTAAACTGAAGAATTGCCTGCGGTATCTATGTATGAAAATGCATATCAGTTTTGGTACTAGGAAGTGAAAACTTATATTCATGACAAACCATACCAGCGTCATCCTTCACTCACCAACTGGCTTAGACGAGGTTTCTCGTGCATCAAGATCTGACCAATTTTGCTGATGACGAGTTATCTCGTCTAAAGCTATTGCCGCCATTTTTTTTATGATGACAAGATCAAGTTCTGGTCAGTTTTCTTCGAATTACGAGACATCTCGTGCATTATGATCTGATCGGTTTCCTTCTAATGACAGCATACCTCTTCGAGACAACCCTCGAACTACTGACAATTGCAGAAAGTTAATTTACAGCAACCACAATTACTAATTGTTTCGAATTAGAAGTCTTCAGATATTGACCCCAGATCCGCGACCACTAGGACAGTTGTCTCGAACAATAGCAAAAATTGACTGTACATTCACCATAATTACTAATCGTTTCGAATTAAGCCGCGATTACACCGGGGTTGCAACCTTCTCCCACTCCAAACATCGATGTGTTGGGTTGGCGTGGAAGTTTGGAGAGTGGGGTGCCAGCTCAGGTGTTGCTTCGTCACCTGACCGTGGTTCAAAATTACGAGATGTTGTCCTTGGATCTTTCCCTTAAGGGACTGATCCCGGACCGTCGTCAATAGCCCGTTGTGTTGCTCTAGTACGACGTTAACTAAAATTACCATTACCAAACATCGATGCTATTCCAAGAAGCGGCACTCATTTTTTTGTCAAGATCTCGAGTAGGGGTGGCGAGTTTGCAACTCCAATTTTGTTTTATACCAGGAATCGTTAAAGATCAAAGGATTGCAACTTTTGAGGGACATTTCTCCGAAACGAAATTTGGGATGAAAATGCTCCCCTATTTCGTCCCCTTTCGGTATTGCTTGACAATCACCGCTCCCGTCTGCCCTTCGGCAACCCGTGGACGCTCACGCCGTTTTTTGTTCGCTCATTGACATTTTGCCCTCATCGCTTGCCTTGACCCCATCTCCCGCCAAACTGTCAGTGAGTAACCTATTCGATTAAAATGGCGTGATGAATTTTGATCACTCTTCTCTACAAAAGGGTGAAAAGAGTGCTCACCCCTTGGTGTTACCGATAAAGTGGACAAAGCGTTTACACCGGAGTGGGTCGAAAAAAGTGTCAGCATAGGGGATCGTAAAACGCCCTCCCCGAAAAGTGGGTGCAAAATAGTTGCAACTCTGGTGTAAACGCGGCTTTAGAAATCTTCAGATATATCGATCTCAGATCCATTGTCTGTGAAAACCACCACCACATCCCCCAATCCCGAAATTTAAAACACTGAACATGCTCCGAGTGAGCTGTCGCTGTGTCCATTCATTCTCGCGACAAGTTGGCGATGTCTTGGTCGAAGGCCTTCATTTTCGAAGGGCCGAGCGCCAAAGTCCGTTCAACCCCCCCTCCCTCTCTCCGTGCCAGATGCATCTCATTAATCTATGCCTCTCACACTTCCGTGGATGCGAAAGGGCCTGGCGAGCCATCGGCTAATTGCATTAGGGGCCGCGAGTGCGAATTTCTCACGCCATTCACTTAACTCGCTGCAATCTTTGGGGGCAATAATGAGCAATTCATTGGGAGTCGCGACGACGCAGCAGACTTGGAACTGGTCAATGTTTCAGTGCGACTATTAACCACGTATTATGTCGCCGCTTATGTCACTAAACTGGAACGATGTCAGAAGCTTGGATTCGTAACGCTGCCCGAGCAGCCGCGGTAGCTCGGTCGGAATAGTAACGGGTCCAGACAAAGGAGGATGGAAAGTGAGTTCGAATCAAACGAGAGACGATCGTATACAATCGGTAGGCCGGGGAAGGGGGGCAGGCTGGTGCAAGTTAAATCAGTCGTGACCACGAATGTCTCCACGATGATGTGGTGTGGAAGTTTGAAAAGTGGTGTGCCGGCTCAGATATGGCCTCGTTATCCGACCGTGATACACTATTACGTGGTGTTGTCCTCGGTTCTTTCCCTTCGGGTTTGATCCCGGACCCAATAGCCTGGTGTGTTGATCCGGTGCGAAGTTAATTTAAATACCTACTGACCTACGCTACCCACATGCCGTGTTTAGTGTTTCGGCTTTGTGGAGTGAATGCTAATTCGACTTTAGGTGAATTTATTGGCGTTGTGTATGTGGGGTTGTTCCAGTGCGACGTTAATGAAAAATACCCATTCCGTGTACGTGCATCTGTCACTTAATGTCCCCACGTTAGCGTGGTGTGGGAGTTTGAAGATTAGGATGCCTGCTCGGTTGTTGACCTCGTTCAATATAAGGAGGTGTCCTTAAATCTTTCACTTTGGGATTGTATTGTTTCAGCGCGATCCACAGTGGGTTTGCTCACAGTTAACAGTTTGCTCACATTTAGTTGCAGGTGGTGCGGTTTCGATTCCTGTTACTTATACTGGATGTCTTCATCTCTTCGGAGATAGCGAATCGTCCCATATGTGGTATGTCCATAACTGTCTATCTTGTTTTTGGCGTAGATAAGCCACTTCATGAATGACAAATACTCATAAGCAATACCGTGCGCTTTATGAATTACTAATACTCGTAAGGAATACAATGCACAGTGAATGGCAAATACTCTTAAGCAATATCTTGCGTTTCATGAATGGCAAATACTCATAAGCAATATTTTGCGTTTCATGAATGGGTAATACTCGTAAGGAATACAATGCACAGTGAATGGCAAATACTCTTAAGCAATATCTTGCGTTTCATGAATAGCAAATACTCATAAGCAATATCTTGCGTTTCATGAATGGGTAATACTCGTAAGGAATACAATGCACAATGAATGGCAAATACTCTTAAGCAATATCTTGCGTTTCATGAATGGCAAATACTCATAAGCAATATTTTGCGTTTCATGAATGGGTAATACTCGTAAGGAATACAATGCACAGTGAATGGCAAATACTCTTAAGCAATATCTTGCGTTTCATGAATAGCAAATACTCATAAGCAATATCTTGCGTTTCATGAATGGGTAATACTCGTAAGGAATACAATGCACAATGAATGGCAAATACTCTTAAGCAATATCTTGCGTTTCATGAATGGCAAATACTCATAAGCAATATTTTGCGTTTCATGAATGGGTAATACTCGTAAGGAATACAATGCACAAAGAATGGCAAATACTCATAAGAATACCGTGCACTTCATGAATGACTAATACTCCAAAGGATTGCAATGCACGACTAGTACTCGTAAGGAATTCTATTTACTTCATGAACAGCTAATACTCGTAAGGATTGGAATGCACTTCATGAATGGTTGATACCCAAATGGAAATCTCGCAACTTTCTAGTATTATTTTATATTCTAGGAAATATCTGTAGACGTGATATGTCGTGTTGTAGGGAAAAATTGATTGAACAAATCCGGTCGCAATTCAATATCGTAATTCCTCTCCTGACACTTGTTGAAACGAAATGCACTTCCTTTTGCAGATGTATTTGATATCCTATATATTTGAATTTTCACTTCTCGATGATGAGTTCTTCAAAAGACACCGCCTCCCTTGAGCGTCTTGCACCCTCGAAATTCTCCAAGCCTAATACCCGCCTCCTAATCACAAAGGAATGGAGGTTGTGTCTCTCATCCATCCCGCTTGCACTTCTCGCACTTGCACCCTGACAGACGGTTGCTTGGGGCAACGGATGCATGCACGTTGGGTTCTCAATATATTGCAGGAGGAGGGGAAGGTTTTGTGCTGGGTGCTTTTGTTGATACTGCTTTGCTGAAAATTGTTGGGGGCCTTCATTTTGCTCTGCCAACAATCGGAATTAGTTTTGGGTGGTGATGAGCGATGCCGGAAATCATCTCGTCTGAAGGGAGGGAGCAGTTGTTTGATTGCTCCAGTGGGGGTGGTTCTGCTCTGTATGTAACCTATACCTTTGTGTTATTGCACACTTGGCTGAAATTGGGATGAAAGTTAGTAGTGCTGCAATTGGTTGAGTTTAAGGAGGCTCTGTGTGGATAAATGTGTAAGAAAATTGTTGCGAGTTTATTTGAGAACTGTAAACTACATGGTAAACCCCTTATGTAGCAAATAATGACTTTAAAGCTGGGCTTCCACAGGCGACCAAAAAAAGCGACTTTTTGCGACGTCAAATCGTTAAAAAGAATTATTTAGGCGATTTTTCGAAATTTTTAGCGACTTTTTTTTTAATTTACTTAACCTACACAAAAATTTTATCCTTTTTTCTTTTAAAACTGATAGAGGACGGAAAAAATGTTTTTCTTTGGGAAAAGTTATTTGAGTGGGGTGCTGGCTCCGGTGTTGACTGACTTCATCTGATGTGGTTCAGAATTACGAGGCGTTGTTATCGGATCGTTCCCCCTTCTGGACTAATCACAAACTTCCACCAATAACCCCTTGTGTTGTTCCAGTTCGACGTCAATTCAACTACCAACCCGTTTTTGAATGAGAAACTTTTGCAAGGGACGTGAAGTTTTGGCACCCAGGCCTGGCAAACATGACCGAAAATCATCGGATCGGAAATATCTATGGTTATAAGATTGTCACAAAAACCTAATTAAAAAAATATTTTGTTATTTTTAGTTTTTTTTTTAATTTGAAAGATTTTTTTTTTTAACTTTTGTTTTCTACTTAGGTAACTGAATAACCCGGCATTGCTCGAGTCGAAATGGTTAAATGTTGATTTAAATGTGAATTAGAATAGGTTTAGGTGGGGTCATTGTTTTAAACAAGGGGTAATTGTAAACAAGTTATACAAGCGCCCACATGGGATTCCGAGAAACTAAAAAGTTGTGAAATATGAAAGCTGGCAACCATGAGGATGTAATATGATGTATTTATTTGAACCTCAGCTGATAGCAATCTGTTTAGTTGAAAAAATTGTGGTTGAAAGTTTGGGTTTTAAAATTTTGTGTTGCATTTTCTGCTGCACTCCATAATATATTTAAAAATATGTTATTCCAATTCTTTACTACGGTCACTTATGTTTCCATCGAATAGAAAATAATTGACTTTTCCTTCTGGAAACTTTAATGCAGTTGAATGTTTACAATTTCCCCATCTTTTTTAGGGACGGGGTAATTGTAAACATAACTTTGCCAACAGTTTCGTTCAATATGGATGGAAAACCAATATGTCTTTCCGTGTAACTTTTTATTTAATCGTATTTAGTTCGTTTGAATTGCGTTTAATTGCATTTTTCGTGTTCTTGGGGAGCAGGAAGACTGATTTACTAAAACGTCATACCTATGGTGAAGTTCTTACAACTGACCAAGTACTGTCACGCTTGAAGGAGGCAGAAGAGAAAAAGAACAAAAGGAAGTCGAGTGAGAAGAAAGTGAAGGAACAAAAGGAAGTCGTGTGAGAAGAAAGTGAAAGAACCAGGAGTCAGCAAGAAACCAAGAAAGAAGCAAATGGAAAGGAAAGAAGAACTCGAGGACAGCGGGGATGAGGAACTGTCGAAAGAATTGACTAACATTGACTGTGAAGAGTTTGAAGATCCCCAAACATTCAAGCAAAATATAGAACACTAGCTTGTAGGGGAAGTTAAGTATTTTGAAGACGTTCATGGAAGACATTGAAACGATTACGTTTCTGCTTGCAGGTATTGAGGGGGGAAAGAGAAAGTAAAACCATTTTAGTAGGTATGAAGGGTGGATGTCACTCCTAGGTATGAAGGTCACTAGTAGGTATGAAGGGTGGATGTCAAACTCCTCTTCTTTCAGAAGAGGAGTTTGAGATCACCGGAATCAAATGCATCGACTAAATTCGCTGTGGTTGCAAAGTGTAAAATTTCAACTTCCTAAGCTGATCTAGACCAATTTGAAAAAACACATTAGAAAAATATTGATAAAGACGATAAGGATTCGTGAAATTATGTAATGTTGAAATCTAACCGCGATATTTCCGTGGTTTCCTGTAGAACGTGTTTCTTGGCAACATACAATCATTGCAGGAAAACAAACTTTCGATTTTAAAATTGTGGCTACGAGGGCCCCCTTAAGGACTACCTGTGTGCCAATTTTCATGGTCGTAGGTGCTACAGATGGGTCTTAAGTCTGGAAAATAATAGCCTATGTTTTCCGCATTGTACTAAAGTATAATTATGCTAAATTTGGCGTTGATTGGTCAAACGGTGTAGATTTATATAGAAAATACACACACACACACACACCTACATCATTTAATATATATATATATATATATATATATATATTGCAATTGCAGCGGTGCCCTAAAATTAATATTTAAGCAAAGCCCTTTCAGGTTGCCCCTTTTTTATTGCCCTCTGTACCCTTTTCACGTCGAAATCAGAAACAGAGGAGATTAAAGTGAAGAAAATAATTGTGTTCCCCACATCTTCACTTAAGTTCGAATTCACTGCGGGAAAAATAGTTTTTATGACCATATACTTGAAAAAAATTAACAAAATATGTTGAAATAAAATTAAGGAATACGAGAAAAAGAAGCCACAGAAGAAAAGAAAAAAAATTACTTGAAACTACGAGTAATTGCGCAAGAAGAATCCTTTTTTATAGATAATTTTTTATCAGTTTCCTTTCATATATTTTTTCCCTACCCTTCTTTGATTTGAAAAGACAAGGATTCTTCCGATTCCAATGAAATTAAGCCCAGGAAATTTTAATCCGTACATCTGACTTCGAACAGAAAAAGTTTTTTTAAAGAGAAAGGAAAAAAAAACCTGCCTTATTTACTATTACGGCTGCAGTGTTACCGTCTTCTTGCTTCTATAAAGAAGTTAATACCATCCGGTGTTCTGGCTTTCCTTACAATGAATATTAATTAACATGAGAATACCTTTCCAGAACTTTTTTTGCCTGTTTGCAGTGTTGCCAGATTGGCCGAAATTGCGCCCTTTAGGCTGCTTTTTACCATGTTGTGCGCCCAAATTATACATAGGACGCATTTGGGGGATATAAATAGCATGCTACGTTGCTTCATTGTCGCATCAGCTGAATGGACTTCAAATACACTTGAATTACATAGAAATATTGTATTTTTCAAACAATATTCTTCATGACTATTGGGGCCGCGGTAGCCCAGGTATTCAGGTAGGTATTTAATAACATCGCACACTGAAACAAAACAACGGGCTATTGGCGACGGCCCGGGATCAATCCAGAGGGGAAAGATTTGAGGACAAAACAATGTAATTTTGAACCACGTTCGGATGACAAGATCACTCTTGAGCTGCCCACCCAATCTCCAAGCTTCCACACCACACCAACGTGAGGACAGATGAGGCCTCGATAGATTTATCGTGGACCAGCCTCCTTTGTACACGACGGTCTTTGGTTGCATTCGAACTCGCAACCCACCGGGTTGCTGAGTTTTGAACTCCATCTGTCAAAAGATCGTTGGTAAGGCTCTTAAACCTGTCGGCTGGTAGTGGCCTCACCTTGGCACGGTGTGGAAGTTTGGAGAGTGCGGTCCAGATCGGTGTTAACCTCGTCGTCTGACCGTGTTTCTAAAAGCCCAGCTATTTCCCTGGGATCTAACCCTTCGGGGTTGATCTCGGACCATCGCCAATAGTCGTTGCTTTGCTCTAGTGCGACGTACATTTTAATACCTACCCTTACACGAATAGGGGTTTGCGGTTGCCCAGTTGATAGAATCGCAGTTGAGGGTTTTGAGTTTGAAACTCGATCCTGGACCGTCATATACGTAGGGGCCAGTGCTCGTTAAATCTGTCGTATCCTCACTTTGCGTGATGTGGGAGTTTGGAGAGTGGGGCGTTGGCTTGGTCATCTGATCTTGGTCCATAATCACGAGGTATCCTCTTTCCATTCGAGGCTGATCGCGGATGGTCGCCATTAGCCGTTGCGTTACACCCAGTGCGACGCAAGTTCAACTACCGATCTTCATGAATATGTTTTTATTACAGTTGTGAAGAGTCATTGTCTAACACTCGAGGTGTGTATCTTCCTGTGCGACGTTAATTAAATAACTACCTACCTCTTTATCAAATTTTATCATGCATAACTAAATATTAAAAACGCTAATGTTTTTGTTGGCAATATTTGAGTATAGTGTTACTGTTTTTTAATGTGCTTCTGCACGTTACTTATAGAAGTCATGATAGAGTAAGTTACAAAAACCGTGATTCTCACATCTGCGTTTCAAATTGATAATACATGAAGTCTTTCTCCAACTGATCCAAACGAACGAAAATGATAATGCGAAGGTAATTTGTGCCAAATGTGTATCCATTTCGTTCTTAACCGGAGCTATTAAATTCGTCTTCCGGGGTGGTTCTTATTTTTTCCACTTGCTTTTTAAACCCTTCAAGTGGTTTCGACGAGATATCTCGTCCATCAAGGTATGATTAATTGTGCTGTTGATTAGGTATCTCGTCATCAAGATATTGACGGTTTGTTTATGATGACGAGATCAAAATTTTTTTTTTTTTCCCAATGACGAGGTGTCTCTTTCATCAAGATCTGCTGAGTTTTCTTCTAATGACGAGGCCTCGACACACATCAGGTGTGTTAAGACAAAAGATATCACAATATAGATTATCAACTTAGCAGACCAGGTATATAAAAATATCACTTGGTTGGGACGAGACCTAGCATTTATTTTCAGACACGAAATGAAACAGTACACATCTCCGAACGGACAACAGTACGATTGAACTCTCACTTCTTAACAGAAAAGACACTAGCACTTTCAAACGGGGCACATGCGCAGAAGAGTGCATGTACATGTGTTAATGAAAACAGCTGACAAACAGTTCGTCGTTCCGATTGGGGAGAAGAAAAACAATGGTACTCTGTGTTACAACAATTATTTTGGGCGAATTTTAGAAGCCAAATTTGGCGCTTTCTCTTTTAAAACGAGCAACCCTGATGGGAGTAGTAACTTTTTTCTTTATTGATACTTCGTTTTGGGGGTAGTGGTTACAAAAAGTTTTGTTACGGTAACATCCTTTGATTTCCTTCCGCTTTTTTTCTTTGTTCGAATCTCTGCTCTTGATAGAGGGTTTGGACACTGATTGCGCATACATTTACTCCGGGGCCATTTGTCAGAGTTTGGGGATCGCTCCCGTGACAGGTGGTGGTCATAAATTAGCGTCAGATGGCGACGAAGAGTCGGATGTTGGCTGACTGTAACCGTGTTTCTCCAATTTCATGACAAATGCTGGATTGTTGGCAGTGTCCCCCTTCTGCGTAATTGTTATCAAAATCGATCTGAATTACATTCATCATGGTATGGTTTCGATCTGCTTTTATGAACTCCATTGAATGGTTGTTTCTATTCGGTATGGTTTTGTTTGGTCGTCGCTCGTACGATCATTTTACTACACGATCTGTTTGGTATAGTTGTGTTTGGTTGTCGCTCCAACAAGAATACGAATCAATCTGGATACAGTTGAAACTGGCTGATGAAGATTCGGGAAAGCCGCTTCCATAAGAAATAGTTGGTACGCTTTAAAAACCTTTTACACTGCTTGAATCTTGAGCGTTCCGCTTAAATGTACCCCGATCTACGGGAGTTATTTTATATTGGATTCAGATTGATTCGGATTCAACCGAATTCTGTTGGTTTGAAGCTGCCCTGTCATATTGTTGAATACAGCAAAAGGAATGAGGTTACGGTTGTCATTTTCTTCTGGATTATAATTTATTCACTGTCTGATGTTGTCAAGCAGCCCTGTGACTCAAATTATTGAATTTATTTGAAGAAAAAAAAGACCCCGTCAGTCGTTTTCTACTGGATTCAGATTTATTATTTTGGTTTCTGAAAGTCTGAAGCGGCCGTATGACTGTTCAATTGTTGAGTGAGATCTTCCGATTAATTTGAATTGCCCCGAATTCTGGTGATGTGAAACGTCGTTATGACTGTCCAATTGTTGAGTGCAAGATTTAGATTGATTCCAATTGATCCGAATTATGACGGTGCGAAAAACCTATGACTCTTCAATTGCTCAGTACAGAATTCAAATTGATTCGAATTGAAACAGGATTCAGATTGATTCGAATTGAAACAGGATTCAGATTGATTCGAATTGATCCGAATTCTGACGGTGCGAAAAACCTATGACTTCAATTGCTCTGTACAGGATTCAGATTGATTCGAATTGAAACAGGATTCAGATTGATTCGAATTGAAACAGAATTCCGATTGATTTGAATTGAAACAAAACAGGATTCAGATCGATTGGAATATAAACAGGATTCAGATTGATTGGAATTGAAACAGGATTAAGATTGATTCGAATTGAAACAGGATTTAGATTGATTCGAATTGAAACAGGATTCAGATTGATTCGAATTGAAACAGGATTCAGATTGATTCGAATTGAAACAGGATTCAGATTGATTCGAATTGAAACAGAATTCCGATTGATTTGAATTGAAACAAAACAGAATTCCGATTGATTTGAATTGAAACAAAACAGGATTCAGATCGATTGGAATTGAAACAGGATTCAGATTGATTGGAATTGAAACAGGATTCAGATTGATTCGAATTGAAACAGGATTCAGATTGATTCGAATTGAAACAGGATTCAGATTGATTCGAATTGAAACAGAATTCCGATTGATTTGAATTGAAACAAAACAGGATTCAGATTGATTCGAATTGAAACAGGATTAAGATCGATTCGAATTGAAACAGGATTAAGATCGATTCGAATTGAAACAGGATTCAGATTGATTCGAATTGAAGCAGGATTCAGATTGATTCGAAGTGACTTCTGACGGTGTGAAGTAATCTTTCGACTGTCCAATTGTTGAGTACATCTCTTCGAAAAAACTGCGTGTAACGCAGTGTCGATTCGTGCCACTTGGTAATTCAGAAACCCGTATAACTCCTTCCATCCAATATTTAGGAGAAAAATATTATTTCGGCTGCGAGACCAACTGGCTACGAGGGGAATTATTCCGCTCCAACATCTTCCCCGAAATTTATGCAAATTGCAACGCGCCCTGTTTTCCTTTCTTCTATTCTTCGAACCCCGTTCCTTTGTTTAATCAGAGAACACCCCCACACCCCTCAAGTTCCACCGAGAAGAGAAATGCGTTCGAAGATTTCTCCCGCTCGCACGGGCGAGAGGGTAAAGTTGGAGGGGGAAAAAAAGTGTTTTCTCGCGGAAAGGAAATGTTCGGGTTCCGAAACGTTTAAAAGATAAACGGACCGAGGAGTGAAAAAATGCGAGACAAAAACCGTTAGGAGCAACAACAACCAAAAAAAAAAAAAAATCGAAATGTTGTGCAAACTTTTAACATAAAATGGCTTAAACATTTTTTTTTTGTACCGGAGATTTTCAGACTTTTGGAAGTTTCAGTTTGCTTGAAGACTTTAACCAATGAAAAATATCGGGGTAACCGAAGGTAGCTGTTTTTTTGTTGTGATATGTTTGGTGGGTGTTTGAAAATGCGTTGATTGGTAGGTTTTGGGTTTTATGGCTGGTTTTAGGGGGTTATTGGTTGTTTTTAGGTGTTATGGGTGGTTTTACGGCATTATTGGTTGGTATTAGGCCTTATGGCGCAACTTGGCCATATTTGGCCAAGCGACACCAAACTCAAGACACCAATATCAACGAATTGTGATTTTTTTTTATGGGGTGAGTATGCTTTCATTACTCGTTGCTTGTTTTTAGGTTTTATGCGCACAAGGCCACATTTGACTAAGTTGTGCCAGACAGAACACAGATCAATATCAAGTGATTGTGAATAGAAAGTACAAGCGGGTGGAGAGGTTAGTTGGTTTGGGTTACAATGCGCAGGGGTTCAAAAGTGGACAAGCGGGGCTAATCACCCGAGAGAATATCTAATTTTATAAAAAACAATATGTGCGTGTGTGTATATTATATATACAAATCTACCCAATATGGCACACTTATACTTTAGAACACTTCGGAAAACTTAGGCTATTTCTTCTATGTCTTCACACAGACCCATCTGTAGCCATGAAAATTGGCACACAGGTTATCGTAAAAGTGGCCCTCGAAGACCCAATTTTAAAATCTTAAGTTTGCTTTTCTGCCATAAATGGATATGGATAAGGAAACAAATTCTACAGGGTTTGTGTATGAGTTTAACATTGGGAAATGTCGCTGTCATATTTCATCTGTCGCAGTCATATTTGAAACTCGAACAACCTTTGGGTATTCAGCTAGTAAACCAATAAAAGAGGTATAAATATTTGAAAATTGAAAGCCCAAACAACGATAGAATATGGATTTAAAAAACACGAAAATTGGGAACATGATTTTACAAATAAACATCCAACATCCTAATCAAATGAAGAAACAAACCGTTTTTCTCTGCAGCGTAACAAGGGTGGAGTTAGCCCGGTTAGGAGGTATCGGATTAGCTACCGCAGGGTCACGAGTTCAAATCCCAACAAAGACCGCCGTGTACTAAGGGGACTGAGGCACGTTAAATATGCCATGACCTCAAAAGTCCTTCCGTTGGCGTGATGTGGAAATTTGGAGAATGGTGTGCCAGCTCAATTGTGACCTCGTCCTCTGACCATGGCTCCAAATGAAGTGATGTTGTCCTTGGATCTTTCCCTTGGGGAATTGATCCCGATCTGTACCCCATAGCCCTTTGTGTTCTTCCAATGCAACGTTTATTGACCAACCTACCTAATACAGGAAAGAAGAGAGGAAGATCCTTTCGACATCCCGAGGTCGAGACCCCCATGTGTACTAGAGATGGTAAAACCTCTTGAGAAGAGAGTAGATTACTTAAGTACTTCTGGATCGTGAAGCACGTACACACGTGATGGTAATGGTAATTTTTGTTAACGTCGTACTAGAGCAGCACTACGGGCTATTGACGACGGTCCGGGATCAGTCCCTTAAGGGAAAGATCCGAGGACAACAAATCGCAATTTTGAACCACGGTCATATGACGAAGCTGATCACCTGAGCTGGCACCCCACTCTCCAAACTTCCACACCAACCCAACTTGAGGACTTTCGGCCCCGACATATTTAAGGTGCACCAGCCGCCTCTACATCATTTGCTTACAAACATCCATGCCTGGACCCGGATTCGAACCAGGAACCTTCCGATCTAGAGGCTAACACCTTATAGGTAAGGTAGGGTTGTGTAGATAATATACGTTCATTACTCTATTCTATGGATATAGGGGGCTACCGTAATCCACAACGCCAATGCCCCAAAAACTCTGTTATCCCGTTTTTGTTTTTCCGTATAAAAAATAACTGTTGCGAGTTTTCATTTTTGAGGCATGAATATTCATTAGCATTAATTCGATTTTATGAGACTTAGTTTCTTATTTCTTGGGTAAATTTGTATTTGTGGGAATTAGTCTTCCCCATCACTTTACTTGAAGCTGCGACAAACTCGTTTTTTTTTACTTAATCTTCGCTATTGGAAATTAATGCTTGTTAAGAGGGGCGTAAAATTTTTCTGGAATTAAAATGGAGAGTTATATCATTTAAACAAAAAAAAAATATCTTCCTTTTTTTCCCCGGAAATTGCGAACAGCCGTGGGAAATATTTAACGGAGTAACGTATGGGAGCTTATATTTTGATTTTTTTTTTGACAGGTTTTAGTAATTGAATACCATACAATTAAAAAACTTCATTTGCTTCGATTTTTGCATTTATTTTATCCTGCAGTGTTATCGTTCACATGATGGGTAAAAATAGGTTGTTAAAAATAGGAGTATATTGGTGTTTCTGAAATTATGTATGCGTCATTTTATCTTTAGTGAAAATTCATTTAAAATATTCTTGAAAGAAGCTTAAACTTTAAAATGAAAAATTAAATTGATGGGCACGGAGAAAATTGTTTAGGTTTTATTGATGCGGGGTCTTGTTTATGTATGATTGATTTCGAGACAGCTCGGGTGTTGACCTTGTCATCTGACCATGGTTCAAAATTAAGCTGTGTTGTCTTCGGATCTTTCCCTTAAAGGATTGATCCCGGACCGTCGTCAATCGCCCGTTGTGTTGCTCTAGTACGACGGTAATTAAAATAATTACCAATTACCTTACCTGTCTTCACTTAGCAATTGAGCAATTTTAGCTCGATTGGAAGATGACGGATATTAGTAACCAGAGGGTTACGAGTTCGAATCCAACCAAAGACCATCGTTACAAAGGGGCCTGGCACACGTTAAATCTATCGTGTCTTCAAATGTCGTTGGCGTTTTGTGTGGAAATTTGATATGGTATGGTATTTTTTAATTAACGTCACACTGGAGCAATACAACAGGCTATTGACGACAGACCGGGATCAACCCCCGAACTGAAAGATTCGAGGACAACGCTACGTAATTTTGAACCACTGTCCGATGACGAGGTCACAACTGAGCCGGCATCCAACTCCACGCCAACATGAGGGTATTTGAGGTCATGACGGATTTACGTTTGGAGAGTGGTGGTGCCAGCTCAGGTGTTGCTTCGTCATCTGACCGTGGTTCAAAATTACGAGGTGCTGTCCTCGGATCTCTCTCTTAAGGGACTGATCCGACCGTCGTCAATAGCACGTTGTGTTGTTCTTGTACGACGTTATCTAAAATTACCAATTACCATGACCGATTTACCGTGCACCAGCCCCCTTTGTACACGACGGTGTTTGGTTGGGTTTGAACTTGCTGCTGTTGCTTATTCGTGTCACAGCGGCCCTTGAAAATTCAGAGAGTGGGATGCCACCTGAGGGTTGATCTCGCCATCTGAACAGGTGGTTCAAAATTACGTGTTGTCCTCGGATTATCCTCTTCGGGTTTGATCGTAAATTCCGTCGATAGTCCGCTGTGTTGCTCCAGTGTGACGTGAATTAAAATACCTACCTCCCTTACGCTTATTAGCACCAGGCCTCACGGAGTGCACATCTCTCCGTAATTTAGCCGGTCCTCCGTAATTACGATGTCTATTATGGCGCTGGGCACTTCGTTGCCACTTTCCATACTAACGCAACAAAATCGTCAGTCTTTTGAATTAAACTGCGACTGTGTGAGTTTGAAATTAATTCCAACCTCGGGTCTTAAAAGGATAGATAAATAGCGAGGATCATAGGCTATCGACGAATTTCTCAAATAATTCGTATAAACAGCTGTTAATTTGCTATGAATATTTATATTTGGGACGCGCTTGAGGTTCAGGTGTTGGGCGAGCATTCATGGCAGCTGGTGAACACTCATTACTGTGTTCGTATTTAACATCGGAACCTGACTTGTAATGATAGCATAATATAATGTGGATGAAGTTTTCAAATTGTTTATTCATTAGTTAGAAAATAGGAAGGTGGGTATTTTAATTCACGTCGCAATGGAACAACACAATGGGGTATTAGCGACGGTCCGGGATCAAACCCGAAGTTCAGAAAATAGGGTGTATTTTCATAATGAATGCCACGTGAATTGACTAACGAAGTTGCTTGTGAATCTATCTATCTTAGTGCATTAGCTGTTCTTTTAATTAGGAATTTTACTATTCCTTTTATTCAGAAAATATCAATTGTGATTGAGGTAATGGTAATTATAATTAACGTTTTACTACAGCTACAACGGGCTATTGACGACTATCCGGGATCAATCCCCAAAGGGAAAGTTCCAAGTACACCACCACGTTATATTGAACCACGGTCAGATGACGAGGCAACACCTGAGATGGCAACCCATTCTCCAAACTTCCACACCAACCCAACGTGATGACTTTTGGCCACGAGAGATGTAAGGTGCTCCAGCCGCCTCTACACCATACGCTTATAAACATCATGCACTGACCCTGATTCGAACCAGGAACTTTCCGATCTCGTGACTGACACCTCAACCACCAGGCCGGTTGGGAACACTGGTGATTGAGAATAAGAAATCTCATTGAAAAACTTGCGTTTGTGACTGCATTAAATTTTGAATGACGCCGGGTTGTAAAGCTGGTTTAAACTAAAATTTTCTGTGAACAAATGAGTAGAATATAAATGAATAAATTTCGTGCTTCTTTCCTCATCGGTGAAAACATTTATCTGGCCACAGGGTGTACTTCATATATCATTAAAGAAGCCGCTCCCAGAATTTTCAGTAATAGCCCTCGCGGTTTTCTTTAATGGGTTATGTCTCCAAAATATGCTCATCTTATCCAGCTGCTCCAATGGCGGGGTAAAAAATGCCTCTGGAACAAGCAATAAATTTGGAGCGACCGGCAAACAGGCTCGGCAAATGCAAGTGCTGTTTATGGCAGTTAGCTTGACTTATTTTACAAGCAACAGGAGACGTGTGTGTGTGTGTGTGTGTACCTTAGCCAGAACCTCTTTGGGAGATATTAGCTTTATGGGCTTATCCGGTGTTTTGATACGGATTTTGAGGTTCGGATCCCTTCCATGGAGGAGAAAAAACCTGGCAGGGGGATAATAAAAGATTTATGTCACTTAAGTCCGTGCTGCCTCCTTCTTGCGTTGTATTTCGCCGTCGTAAAATGTATTCCGTTTACGCCCTGCGGAATGTATTCATGCGACGAGGAATTTCCGTTGGGTTCAATAACGTCTGCATCGCTGCTTGATGCAAATGTGAAGCATGGGATTTCTTGTGTAAGAAATGCGTGCAGATGTGTGTGTACAACTCTTATTTGTTGGTAGGTAGGTTTTTTTTCTTAACGTCGCTCTGGAGCAAAAAAAAAGGTCTATGGGTGACGATCCGGGATCAAATCTAAAGGCAAAGATTGAAGGACAACAACACATAAATAAAACCATTGTTTAATAACATCTGTATCGCTGTTGATACAAATATGAAGCATGGGTAATGGTAATTTTAGTTAACGTCGTACTAAAGCAACACAACGGGCTATTGGCGAATGTCCGGGATCAATCCCTCAAGGAAAAGATTCGAGGACAACACCTCGTAATTTTGAACCACGGTCAGATGACGATATGAAGCATGGGATTTCTTGTGTAAGAAATACGGGCAGACGTGTATGTAGAACTCTTATTTGTTGGTAGGTATTTAATTAACGTCGCACTGGAACAACAAAGGTCTATTGGTGACGATCTGAGATGAAAGGCAAAGTTTGAAGATAATTGGTCATTTTTAGTTAACGTCGTAATAGAGCAACACAACGGACTATTGACGACGGTCCGGGATCAGTCCCTTAAGGGAAAGATCCGAGGACAACACCTCGTAGTTTTGAACCACGGTCAGATGACGAAGCAACACCTGAGCTGGCACCCCACTCTCCAAAGCAAAGTTTGAAGGTAATGGTAATGGTAATTTTAGTTAACGTCGTACTAGAGCAACACAACGGGCTATTGACGACGGTCCGGGATCAGTCCCTTTAGGGAAAGATCCGAGGACAACACCTCGTAATTTTGAACCACGGTCGGATGACGAAGCAACACCTGAGCTGGCACCCCACTCTCCAAACTTCCACTCCAACCCAACGTGAACAAAAGCAAAGTTTGAAGGACAAGCACAACATAATTTTAAACCACGGTTCAATAACATCTGCATCGCTGCTTAATGAAAGTATGAGTCATGGGATTTCTTGTGTAAGAAATGAGTGCCGATGTGTATGTAGAACTCTTCTTTGTTGGTGGGTAGGTATATAATTAACGTCTCGATGGAGCATACAAAGGTCTATTGGCGACGATCTGGGATAAAATCCGATCCGTCTCTTTCTGTTATGTTGTTAATTAAAATTACATTACCTAACACAGGGCTAGAAATACCCGGGTGCACAGGTGCACTGTGCACATGAAAATAAATGTGCGCACCTAATTTTTTCTTGCTATTTTTTCTTTCACTGCGTGCACCTAATCAAAACTAATTGCTTGTACATTAGATGATGCAGCAAGTAATTTCGGAGTCAAGAGTGGGTCTACAATCTACTACGTGACAGTCGCAGTCATTTACTTGGCATACATTGTTGTGTTTATCGGCTGTAACTTGCAAACAAAGATGTCATACGAAATTCAAAATATTTGACGCAAATGGAATCTGCAATGAATGACTTATTTGTAATATATAAGTATTCTTCTGTATACTGGGCAGAGCTGCAAAAAGTTGGTGAATCCTTGGAAGCAAAAATTCGAAAACCTGTGCAGGTAGGAGGTATTTGTTGGTTGGTTACCTCATCATGATCGTGCCATTGATATCTTTCTGAAGTGCAATGGAGGAAAAATACAAAAAGAAGGATGGACACTAAACCTTATGGGAAAAGATCTGCCAAATACGTAGACGTTTCTGATTGCCCACCAATGTCTGATGATGACTGAATATTTGTAAATAATAATTTCGCAGATAAGAAAAATTGTTTAAATATTTTTATTTACAATCTACAACTAACCTATGTCAACACACCCAACTAATAAAGTAGTTTACATTGCATTAATGCTCTTATATTACGGTCTTTTTTTAAATGTGCACCTAAAATATAATCTGTGCACATAATTTAAAAACTTAGGTGCTCAAGGTGCACCTGTATTAAAAAATCTATTCCGAGACCTGACCTAACATAATCCTTCTGTGACGATAAAACTTTCATTGTGTGTGTCTTTACTTGATATATATGCCTTGTATCTGTCTCAGCGTGACCAACTAAGGCCAATACGCCATAAGACCCCAAAACTAACCTCCCTGGCAGTGCGAGTTCTGTTTCATTAATCAAATCTTGATTAAATCAAAAGTCCAATTATTACGAATTCGACTGTGTCCTCAATTTGGCTTGCTGAGGTGCATGCAATGTAAACTGAATAAAAATTACTAGCATTGGTAGAGCAGCATTTGACGACCATGAGTGGTGATTACTTTTGATTTCTTTGCGCTGAGATGAACTCTCAGTGTTATCAGCAAGTGTTATCCTGATTAATCGTTCACGCTGGGTTGGTGTGGAAGTTTAGAGAGTGAGGTGCCAGCTCAGGTGTGTTGGCTTCGTCATCTGACCGTGGTACAAAATTACGAAGTGTTGTCCTCGGATCTTTCCCTTAAGGGACTGATCCCGGACCGTCGTCAATAGCCCGTTGTGTTGCTATAGTACGACGTTATCTAAAATTACCATTACCTGATTAATCGTATTCTGCATTCGTGTGTTATATACGAACACATGAAAATATATCGGCTTCTCACCAAAACCACGAAATTTCTGTTACTGTCATGCTTCTTTTATACAATTTTAAAATGTTTTAACAACTTTCAAGGCGCAGATTCTGATTCATTGCCTAAACCGATACTTAGACTTGCAACTTATACGACTCAATCGGAAACTGAAATTTCCTAAGGCGACAAGCCTGTGTTTTATGGAACAACGATTTTGCAGATTTGTGGTTTTGGCGTGGTGCCGATCACATTCTAAAGGAAAAGATGTAGATCTGATATTTAAATAATGCACACTACACATCGCTGTTATAAAAGAACGATAACGCAAGTGAAAAATATGTTATTTTCCGAGTTCAATGGTAAGGTAAGGTAATTTTAGTTAACGTCGTACTAGAGCAACACAACGGGCTATTGACGACGGTCCGGGATCAGTCCCTTGAGGGAAAGATCCGAGGACAACACCTCGTAATTTTGAACCACGGTCAGATGACGAAGCAACACCTGAGCTGGCACCCCACTCTCCAAACTTCCACGCCAACCCAACGTGAGGACTTTCGGCCACGACAGATTTAAGGTGCACCAGCCGCCTCTACACCATACGCTTACAAACATCCATGCCCGTACCCGGATTCGAACCAAAACCGAGTTCAATGGCGTCACGTGTCTGTGACATAATTCATGACTTTAATGCAGCAAAGACAGAACTGTAGTAACATTTAGCTCCGCTGGAGGGCTTAGCGTCGATTCAAATTTCAATTTTTTTTTACAAAACTTCAGATGAAGAACAACGCAGTCGTGATTAATTTTTCGACACGGGATAGTTAGGTATTTTAATTAATGTCGTACTGATGCAACACAACGGGCTACTGACAATGGTCCGGGATCAATCCCAACAAAGATCCCTCAAGGGAATGATTCGATGACAACATCACGTAATTTTGAACCACGGTCAAATGACTAGGCAAGACTTTAACTGGCAACCCACTCTCCGAACTTCCCTACCACGCCAATGTGAAGAGATTTGAAGCCACGGTAGATTTAACGTGCGTCAGCCCCCTTTGCACATGACGGTCTTTGGCTGGATTCGAACTCGTAACTCTCCGATTGCTCATCCGATGCTCTTCCAACCGCCTTGTTTACTTTGGAAGTTAGCTTTTCGGAGTACCAACGACATAAGTGCTATTTATAACTATGATAAAAAGAGTTGTGCTTTGACTTTGACTGGAAAAATGACCTAATAGATAATGCATCATTGTTAACCTTGTCTGTCCGTTCTATGTGATCACTGAATAAATGAAAATCTAAACAAATGTAATTATTATATTAAAAATAATTGAAGAAATTGGAAGACATTTAAATATAGACGATTTCTCAAAATACACCTGCATGAGTGGCATCATGTACATTACAACTCGATTCACCAGTCCAGAGTATTATTCCGGATTTTACGATGTATTTTATAAACCAACGAAGCAATGTACGTAAAATGAACATTAGAAAAATGTGTAATAGTAGATGAATCGCATATTCTTTTAATAGAATTCTAAAAATTTCTCCGGTGCAGTCGAGCCGACCAACCGGTATAGTGGTTAAGGTGTTAGCCTCTAGATCGCAAGGTCCCCGGTTCGAATCCGGGTTCGGGCATGGATGTTTGTAAGCGTATGGTGTAGAGGCGGCTGGTGCACCTTAAATCTGTCGTGGCCGAAAGTCCTCACGTTGGGTTGGCGTGGAAGTTTGGAGAGTGGGGTGCCAGCTCAGGTGTTGCTTCGTCATCTGACCGTGGTTCAAAATTACGAAGTGTTGTCCTCGGATCTTTCCCTTAAGGGACTGATCCCGGACCGTCGTCAATAGCCCGTTGTGTTGCTCTAGTACGACGTTAACTAAAAATTACCAATTACCGGTGCAGTCGAACGAGATACGATTCAATCCTCATCAAGGGGCCGGTCAGAAGAGTAACGGATTACCAAAAGGAGGGTTGCGAGTTCGAATCAACCAAAGAGTGTCGTGTACTAAGAAGGCTGGTGCACTTTAAAATTTTCACTGCCCTCAAAACTCCTTATGTATGTGGAAGTTTGGAGAGGTGTGCCAACTGATGTACGACCTCGTCATCGGACCATGGTTTAAAATTACGTGGTGTTGTCTCTGGACTTGCCTTCGGGTTTGATCCCGACTGTCAACAATACCTCATCGTGTTGCTCCAGTTGCGAAGGTAATTGAGATACCTTCCTCATCAAGGTACATGCATTTGTAAGATCTGCAAGGTTTAAACTATTTAAATAGGCCTGAGTTCTAGCTTTTTCTTAATTTAAAAGTCATTTAAGGGTAACATCATATGTTTTCGTAACCCCACTTTCATCTCAAACTTTTACCACTTTGATCAAAGTTTCTCGCATCGTAGCTAATATGAACTGTATTCTTAATTTTCGTTTCCAGAACAAATCACCAATCCCACTTGCGTCATTGATCTTACCGAACAGACATTTTGAACAACGTTCTGCATTAAAAGCAGTTCGTTTCTCATTGCGTGACAGAAACCCCTTAAAACCGTCGTCCATCACTTAACAAACGCGAAAGTGTCTCGGGAGTAAAAGATGAATAGTCAAAACAGCGAACTGAACCGCTTTGCGTCCATCTTGTTGTTCCCAGCACAACAAAAAAGCCGCTCCCGAAGAAGCGATAAAAACCCTTCCCTATTTGTCTCGTTCCTCGTTGTGTTTAGAAAACTAGCTGGAATAACCCGGCGTTGTATGGGTATCAAATATGACAGCAACATTTCCTTGTGTTAACACACTTACACAAACCCTGTAGAACGTGTTTGCTACTGCGGTATTTGAAATATGACTGCGACATTTTCCTGTGTTAACTCATACTCAAACCGTGTAGAACGTGTTTCCTTGTTCATGTCCAATTATTGAAGAAAAACAAACTTTAGATTTTAAAATTGGGGGTTCGAAGGGCTTTTTAGGACTATCTGTGTGCCAATTTTCATGACTGCACATGGGACTGAAGATAGGAAGGAAATAGCCTATGTTTTCCACAGTGTTCTAAAGTATAACTGATTTTTTAACAAATTTGGTGTCGATTGGTTAAACGATGTAGATTTGTATAGAGAATCTACACACATATCCTTATTTAATATATAGATAAGTAAGAGATAAAGGAAAAACGTCGATGCAATAAATCCAGGCCATGACCGACCACCAAATCCAACGAAGTCACTCTTTATGAAGTTTGAAGAGTGAGATGCTAGCTCAGCCATCGCCAATAGCCCGAACACTGCGACGTTAATTAAAATACCTACCTAACTTTAAAGCAAAATGGTCATAAAAGATCCTATTTTGAAATGTTAGATACTTTATGACCATATTCAATTCATTCATTCATTTCTGCCCATATTCTGTATTAAAACCAGTTTGTCATTGCGTGACAGAGCCCTCTTTACCCTCCAAGTAGTTTCCACGAGATATCTCGTCTATCAAAATCTGGACAGTTTTGCTAACGACGAGGTAACTCGTCGCGACGACCAGCAGGAGGGTTAACCCTCGAAGGAGCATGTCTTCATAACTTCTTGACTTGACATCTCGTAATTAGAAAAACTGACCAGATTTGGATCTCGCCCGTATAATAAAATAGGCAGTATTTTGATGACGAGATATCTGGCCATGATTAAAATTGATCCAATCTTTATATAGACGAGATATCTCGTGGAAACCGCTTGGAGGGTTAAGAGGGTTCTGTCACGCAATGCCAAACAAACTGTTTTTAATACAGAATATGGTCAAAAATGAATGATGAAGTTAATGAATAAAATATGGTCATCTTTCCGACGAGATATCTTGTCATTTAAAAAATTTGTTCAGATTTTAATGAACGAGATGTCTGGTCGAAACTATTTAGAGGATTAGCAAGCGTCGTTGATGGCTTAGAAAATACGAAAAAGTCTCTGGGAGTTTAAAAGATGAATAGGTCCAAATGGCAAACTGATCCGCTTAACGTCCATCGCAATTCTTCCCGCAACAACAAAAATCCCCTCCCGAAGAAGCGATCAAAAACTCTTCTTTTCCCGTCTCGTTCCTGGTTGTTTATAGAAAATAGGGAAGAGATAAAAGAAGAGAAAACCCTCGATGCAATAAAGCCAGCCAAGGGAACTAGGCAATGACCGGCCACCAAATCCACCGGGGTCGCTTTTTATGTTCTTCCACCAGGAGACCCTTGCCAACTTCTCCTCCAGAAGACAACCTTCTCAGAGGTAGTGAGTTCCCTCCATCTTTTTTGTGTGTCTCCTCTTTCTTATGTCCGCTGTCTCCGGCCCCCATCGAGAGAAGCTTTCGGCTATCACTTACCTCTCGTGTGCCTGCCCAAAGATTGTTTCTCGGCGACTCTTTATCCACGGATCATTTGCGAAGAATAATTCCACTTGTCCGGCGGACACATTTATTGCTGACCGCATTTTCGTAGTCGATCCCTCCGTTCTTTATTCATGTATAAGGAATCGTATATTCGTGGAAGATGTTTGGGTGTGTTCTTACTGGGGCTTTTCTATATCATAGATATGTTACAGACAAAGGTGTTGCTTGGGGAAAGGATGAATAAAATATTTTTTGTAAAATATTTAGTAAATACATATATACTCTTTCATACGTATGTGACAGACTTTGGTGTGTCTTTTGGAACATCTGTATATATGTGTATATTATCTCTGTATATCTACACCGTTTGACCAATTCACACCAAATTTGGTGCATTTATACTTTAGAACACCGCGGAAAAAATAGTCTATTTCTTTCCTATCTTCAGAACAATCTGTAGCCATGAAAATTGGCACACGTGTAGTCCTAAAAGTGCCACTCGAAGCCCCAATTTTAAAATCTAAAGTTTGTTTATCTGTAATAATTGGACACGGATATATATATATAAGGAAACCCGTTCGACAAGGTTTGTGTATTTGAGTTAACACAGGGAAATATCGCAGTCATATTTTAGTTGCCGCGATCATCTTTAAACCCAAGCAACACCGGGCTATTCAACTAGTTACAATTGCAATAACTGGACACCGATAAGGAAACCCGTTCTACAAGGTATGTGAATGAGTTAACACTGGGAAATGCCGCTGTCCTATTTTAGCTATTGCGGTAGGAAACACGTTCTACAGAGTTTGTGTATTTGAGTTAACACAGGGAAATATCGCAGTCATATTTTGTTGCCGCGGTCATCTTTAAACCCAAGTAACACCGGGCTATTCAACTAGTTACAATTGCAATAACTGGACACCGATAAGGAAACCCGTTCTACAAGGTTTGTGAATGAGTTAACACTGGGAAATGCCGCTGTCCTATTTTAGCTATTGCGGTAGGAAACACGTTCTACAGAGTTTGTGTATTTGAGTTAACACAGGGAAATATCGCAGTCATATTTTAGTTGCCGCGGTCATCTTTATACCCAAGTAACACCGGGCTATTCAACTAGTTACAATTGCAATAACTGGACACCGATAAGGAAACCCGTTCTACAAGGTTTGTGAATGAGTTAACACAGGGAAATGCCGCTGTCTTATTTTAGCTATTGCGGTAGGAAACACGTTCTACAGAGTTTGTGTATTTGAGTTAACACAGGGAAATATCGCAGTCATATTTTAGTTGCCGCGATCATCTTTAAACCCAAGCAACACCGGGCTATTCAACTAGTTACAATTGCAATAACTGGACACCGATAAGGAAACCCGTTCTACAAGGTTTGTGAATGAGTTAACACAGGGAAATGCCGCTGTCCTATTTTAGCTATTGCGGTAGGAAACACGTTCTACAGAGTTTGTGTATTTGAGTTAACACAGGGAAATATCGCAGTCATATTTTAGTTGCCGCGGTCATCTTTAAACCCAAGCAACGCCGGGTTATTCACCTAGTTAGGAATAAAATGTTTTTAGAAAAGCATTGGGTGGCAAGTGTAGCGATGCGACTGGAAACTAAATATGACTTTTGGTTACTGTTTTCACAATCTTGGTGACTAGGGGTGATTTTTAAAAATTGACTCAATCTGTTTTAAAAGTTGTGGCGAATTTTCGAAAATTTAACCAAGGTCAATGAAGGTTTTGTTCTTTCCCAATGATTGTTTTCTCGGCAACTCTTTATCTACAAATCATTTGCGAATAATAGGCCGTGGCAGCCCAGTTGTAAGGGCAGAGGATTAGTATCCGGAGTGTTGCGAGTTCGAATCCAATCCTAGACCGTCGTGTTCAGAGGAGGCTGGTGCTCGTTAAATCTGCCGTGGCATCAAATGTCCTCACGTTGTCGTGATCTCAGATGTCCTCACGTTGTCGTCGTCTCAGATGTCCTCACGTTGTCATGGTCTCAAATATCCTCACGTTGTCGTAGTGTGGATTTGGAGAGTGGGATGCCAGCTCAGGTATGACCTCGGCATCTGACCGTGGTTCATAATTACGTGGTGTTGCACTCGGATCTTTCCCAGTCGTGGATTGACCCCGGACCATCGCCAATATCCCGTCCACTTGCGATGTTGATTAAAATACCTACCTAACTTTAAAGCAAAATGGTAACGAAAGATCCTATTTGAAAATGTTGGATACTTCACCAAAGGTCGACAAAAAAAAACATCAAAATAATAATTAAAATTTTTATTTATGCATACTCACATAATTAAAGTACGGCATAGGCCTCTGTTGAACCAAGTTTTTCCTTCCGGTTCGCGCAAACACACACAAGGAAGTGTGATTTCATCTCTTCTCCGCACTTTAAAAAGCAGCCACCATCAGTTCACCCCACCCCCAAACAATATCTCACTGATGACGCGTGACATCTTCAAAATCGACGTCTTCATCTCGGACCCTTCCTCTGCGTCTCGTCCATTAAGGACCATTGTCTTCGCTGACATGCTAATCCATTTGCTCGCCCGCTTGAAAGAGTGCTGACAATCTCCCTGCCGCTCACTGGGGAGGAGGACACACAAGACAACGATACGTCTCCTGGGGATAACTCTGTTACGCCACTTTGAATCGGCTCCTGGAGCCCCTCTGGAGATTCGGAAAGGGGTGGGGGGGGGTGCCCCAGAAAGAGATGTCGCTTCGCAGTTTGCCTCGGTCCCATTTGTCGCCTCGCACCTTCCCCAGTGCTCTGGAGATAATGAGATTTCGTGCCGGAGTTATGCCCGAAACGGCCTTTTGAGATTGTCCCTGGACGCGTTAATTCCCGGTCATTTTTCTGATCATAATGAATACGGTCTTAAAGCTTTTTTGGGGGGTCCATCGAATGCCCGTTGGTTAAAGCGTGCATTTTCAATTTAAGGTGTTTATTTTTAGCTGTTTCGCAGATAAGTGTTTTCGTATGGAAGACGTTTAAGTTTCCAAGTGGTTTCGACAGTATATTTCTTCTACCAAGATCTGGGCAATTTTGCTAGTGACGAGGTACCTCGTCATCAAGGTGTTGCCGATTTTTTGATGATGACAAGATCGGGGTCTGGTCAGTTTGTGACGTCGAATGACGATATATATCGTCCATCTTGATCTTGTCCTTTAAGATCTGGCCAGTATTCTTATGACGACATATATCAAGATCTGTTCGATGTTATTTTAATGACGAGATTCCTAATACAAAAAGATCTCGTCAGTTTTCTGATGACCACATATCTAACCCATCTAGATGTTTTTAGTGTTCTAATGATGATATATCTAGTCCATCATGATCTGGTCAATTTTCTTCTATTGACCAGATATCTATTCCATTAATATCAGTTTTTTTTCTAATGACCAAATATGTAGTCCATCAAGATAATCTCGTCCTTTAAGATCTTGTCAGTTTTCTGATAACGACATATATCAAGTCCATCAAGATCAAATCAATGTTCTTCTAATGTCGTGATACCTAATCCATCAAGATCTGGTCAGTTTTCTTCTATTGACCAGGTATGTAGTTCATCAAGATCTCATCAGTTTTTTTCTAATGACGAGATATTTCGTCCTTTAAGATCTGGTCAGCTTTCTAATAACATATTATATCTAGTCCATCAAGATATGGGTCGGTTTTCTTCAAATGATGAGATTTCTCGTCGAGGCAACAACCTGGAAGCCCGTCTACAGAAAAGTACGCGTAAGATCAAATACGTTGTAGTGATTAGATTAATCTGATGCCTGAAAGCACTATATATATATATATATATATATATATATATATACGGCCTTCTAACAGGTTACGGCACACAGGCCAATTACGGTTTCCTAAATGAATTTATCCGACCCTCAATCCAGATAGGATCATCCCAGTACGTATTAGAAAATTACGAAATTAACGTGGTTTGCTCTTCATCGTACTCCCTGGACAATTTTGAAGTTTTTTTTTCCGATGCGGCTGTTAGTTTAGGGTTTATGAAGTATCAAAATTGAAAAAGCGAAATTTCTAACGCGGGTGAGCAAAAGAAGTAGAAATTTTCAATCTCCAGTCGTGATTTTTTTTAAATACCTCTAAACGCGAACTTTTGCAGATCGTCAAGGTTTTTTTTAGAAATTTCGATTTGATTCCTGATAATATTTTCTTGAAATTCGGGGAAAATCGAGATATGTTCGTTATTTTTTTGTTAAAACTGTCATATCAGTATCTTATACTATTAGTTTTTGAATTTGAAACATCGCAGTATACCTTAGAATGCACTCTTTCTTACAGTACAATTATTTTTGAAATTGGTTAGTAAATAAATTCGATGCGATCAAAAGTTGGTCTTACAAATTTCGTATTTTTTAGATCGCGGTACGACTGCGTTCATTCTTCACGGAAATAAAAGTTACATTTTCTGACTGACGAAATGCTCGTGTTTTCAACTCTACTCTCAGATGGTTTTGCCGATTAAGTACAGATCAGAATATTATGAGATTAACACGGTTTATTCAAAATTGTACAGGGAGCAAGATGTAGATGGTTTTTTTACTGATGCTGCTATTAGTTTAGGTACATTGTTTTAAAAAAAGGCGCAATCACTTGCGACAGGAGCGTTGGTTTGCGAATCAAACCAAATGGGATTGTGTAGCAATCCCCGGTGGTTGACGAGCGTAGGCTAACATGGGCCGAATCCCCTTAGTTTATTATAAATCTCCTGTCCCGATCAAAAGTTATAACATTAAAAATCGTGTGTTTTGCTTTTACTTTTTAAGCGCGTCGTTCTTTTTTGGTTGGTATCACACACACCATCTTTTAAAGAATTCCTTAAAATCTTTCTGAATTGATCTACTCGTCCATCTTGGAAGTTCTTTGGAAAAAGGTTTTCTCTTTGATTCAATTTTACGAGAAAAATATATTATTCATGCAGATAAAATTCACTTCTATACTTCTATTCGAGCTTTCTGAACACTTTCAGAGTGTAGGGGAAGAGAAAATATGTATTCGTGCACTCTTCGAAAAGATTGTTGTATTGAAACAGCTATTTAGTAAAAAAGATATAAAGTTTTGACCAGAAAATACTGCTTTAGCATGCATAAAAAACCCTTTTAGTAGCTTGCAACTTTGTAGACGCAACATTTCAAAATAGTATCGTTTGGCAGATAACAGGGTTTTTTTTTGCAATGCCAGCTTATGGAATGTCTTGATTAAAGCACTAACAGACGAAAAGGTGGCATTTTGCGTTATCTCGGAGCACCAAGGGAAGTTTTGTCACATTGCACTCATTGTGAACTGCTTATGACGACATGCCTTCCTAGAGGACTTTATGTGAGCTGGCTTGTTGTCTCAAAGAAACCAGGGAACTTCAAGCAGCCAACCCGATTACAACATATGAGATTCGAACTGAAGAACAAGGGCATAACAGTCTACCAGTTTTATCATTTACTAGCTGAATAACCCGGCGTTGCTCGGGTTTCAACTATGACCGCGACAGCTATAAAATATGACCGCGACATTTCCCTGTGTTAACTCAAATACACAAACCCTGTAGAACGTGTTTCCTTATCCATCTCCGTTTATTGCAGAAAAAAAACTTTAGATTTTAAAATTATGGCTTCTAGGACTACTACTTCTAGCACTTTTAGGACTACATGTATGCCAATTTTCACGGCTACAGATGGCTGGTCTGAAATACAAGAAATAGCCTGTTTTCCGCAGTGTTCTAAAGTATAAGTGTACCAAATTTAGTGACGATTGGTCAAGCGGCGTATATTTGTGTAGAGAATATTACACACTCAAATCCGTTTTTTTATGCTATATAGATTTCAAATTATTTCTACCGACCTTATTTAATAGAACTCAAAGCTGGTGCATTTTTTTCTCGGGCCATGGGTTCATTTCCGGCATATCTAGAACGTTTCCATCTAAGAACAAGTGCGCTGTGCATCTGCGGCTGAGAAGGTTATCATATCTTCTACATTTCTGACTGCGATCTCACAAGTTCGTGGCATTTGGTGAAAGCTTCTCTTCAAAACTACTCTCATACGTGTCAAAGTACTGTCATGGACAAAAACTGCCGCCTCCAAATCCTTAAAATGATGGAATTTTTCAGCTCCAATATTGATTATATCTGTGAGAGCTGCAAGTCGAGTTGGAAGTTCGAAAGACACTCAAGTCGAGCTTTTCTTACGGAATTTGTATATCTGTATTTTTATAGTTGTTCTTTTAGACGTTTTACTCTTAGAAATTTTTTCCTTCAGAATACGAAGAGCCTGTTGTGTTGCTCCAGTGTGACGTTAATTAAATGTCATGCCCTTCAGATTATGTATCCTCGTTCATTGTGTAATGTTTCTGTTTATTGTAAATGGATTATATTATTATTATCAATTTATTCTCTGTAAATTTAACTAAAGTGGTAGTCTTTCACTTTCGTCATGTATTTTTATGTTTATCTGTTTTGTCCTTAAAAGTTTCATACGTATAGTGGATTACTTGGCTCTTTCAATCTCCCTACCTCGGCCCCCCTAGAGATTCTAAAGTACTCCGACGTTTGGTTCTTCCACTTTACAAACCGAAAGTGTGGATTAGCCTGAAGAATCGGCGGAATAAAACGGACCCAATAACCGAAAAGCATCATTTCTCTTAACTTCGTGGTCGTGGGTTTAGAAGAGGAAATTTCTGGTAAAAGAAAAGAGGCGAACTATCACTTCCCCCGGAGCAGCCGGTGGTGGGGGCTAATCTGTGGGGCTGCGCCGGGGATTAGTAAGTGCCCCCGCGAGAGTTGTGGAGGGATTAGAGACGAAGTGGCCCGTTTATCTTTGAGGGGCGGCGCGTCAATTACCCGAGGCGTTTTCCTAATGGGATGTGTGGAAGAGATGTCGACAATGACGGAATGGGTTTCTTTCGAGTTCTCCTCGGCTGCCAGAAATGCTTAGGGGATGGATGTCCCCCATATGTCTCACTTGGAAATGGGTGTGGACTGCGCATTATGGGGCCATTTGGAATAGCAGATGCCGATCATTACCGATTTTCCGTAATTGGTATGAAATTTCACCTTTAAGACGGCATTACGGCGAATAGTTGAATTGTTACGTAAAAGCGCGTTTGAAGATTAGAGGTCCCCGTGATTTGCCTTCTGCTCTATCAACCTGCAAGTTGTAGACGACGCAGGTTCGGCTTCTCCATGGGTGTATTGAATCTTCTGTACCAGTAAAACCTTCATTGTGTGTGCCCATTCTCTGTCTTGTGTATCTTGTAGGAATATGGCCCTTGAGCCATATTCTAAATAACCCATCCACTTGATGATATAACGGTGCATTCACCGAAAATCCTCTACTTAATACTGCATGTCTTTTGTTAGGTATAGCTTAGCCAAATGTGACCTTTGTGCCTTAAAACCGAAGACCAATCGACCGAAAGCACCAAGATATGACACAGTCTTTTCTTATAAATGATCACCAACCCACCGGTCTGGTGGTTAAGTTGTTATCCTCTAGATCGGTTGGTACCTGGTTCGAATCGGTGCATGAATGTTTGTAAGCGTAAGGAGGGTTGCGTGTCGAATCTAACCAAAGACCGTCGTGTACAAATAGTGCTGGTGCACGTTAGATCTGTCTTAGCCTCAAATGTCCTCACGTTGGCGCGGTGGACATTTGGTAAGTCCATTTACTCGACGTTGCTTGACACGGCTTGGCCAAATATGGCTCTTGCATCATCAAACTAACCAACTCATTCACAGTGGGTTGTTTCAATGTGTGGAATTATTTCCCACTTCATTTTGTTCAGACTGCCGAGCTACCGTTCTGGTGGTTAAGGTATTAGCTTCTAGGTAGGAAAGTTCCTGTTTCGAATCCGGGTGTCAGCGCATGGATGTTTGTAAGTGCATGGTTGTCGAGGCGGTTGGTTCACCAGAAATCTGTTGTGGCCGAAAGTCCTCACGTTGGGTTGATGTTTAAGTTTGGAGAGTTGGGTGCCAGGTCAGGTCAGCATCGTCATCTTAATATGGTTCAAAATTACGGGGTGTTGTCTTCCGATTTTTACCTTAGGGCAGTGGTAGGCAAAGTCATTTGTCAAAAGATCCAAAGATCGGCAATACTACGTTTAAGATTTCTTTTGAGATCCAAATTTCTTTTCAAGAACCATGTTTTGAGGGGTCGGTTTAAACTAGCTACTAACATTAAATAAAACCAGATATCATAATAATAATAATAATCTTATTTATTGACAAAAAATATTTTTTACACTATAATAAAAATATGAAAAACACGCAGTTATATGTGAACAATGACCTTGAATTTACTTGGATTGTTTGGATAAATCAGGTTTGTATGTTTTTTTTTATTCAAGCAGAGTTCCAGGTTCTCATCAATAAGACGATTTCTCAATTTACTTTTGATACGGTTCATGCTTGAAAAAGATTGTTCGCGTGAATATGTAGAGCCAAAGAGTGAAAGAACAGCATATGATAGTTTTTTTTAACTTGATATGAGTCAGGAATACTATTCAATGTGTTGAAATTATCATGTGTGTGTGTCTTCCTCCTCCAGGGCTTTCAAAGCAGACCACTTTTTATGTGAACTAAGATCACATTTATTTATTTTTCAATTTTTCCATATTAGTAAGGCGTTCTCGCATCACAGGCGGTATATTTACTGTCAGCATTTAGTCGAAATTGATTCATGGCAGAGCCCCACTCAAGTGGCTAAGGAGCCTCGGTTTGCTGACCATTGTCTCAGGGGATTGATCCTGGACCGTCGTCAATAGCCTCTTGTGATGCTCTACCGCGTTACCTTATAAATAGGTCATCAAGTTGGCTCCGTATTAGAATCCCAATATTTCTCTAAATTTTTTATTCACATTACAATCTGGGTGTGGTTTTAGTCTGTTTTAGTCCCTGTTATTAACATTTGGCTTGCCGACAAAGAAGTGAAATCGTGTCGACGTTAATTAGAATCTTACCAACTTTCTACACATCCATTATTACAAATTCTACTGAAATATGATTCACAAATGTTGCAGGTTTACGACACTAATGCGTTGTGGTTGGAATGGTAGCGGAAACATCTCTGAAATTCAAGCAACTTATTATGGACATAGTTTAGGGTCGTGTTAACTCAATAGAAAGAGTAGCAGATTAGCAACCTGATGGCTGCGAGTTCGAATCGGGAAGTTGCACTAGTGCGACGTTAATTAAAATGCTTACCTACACGATCACAAATGTTGCAGGTTTACGACACTCTAGTGCATTGTGGTTGGAATGGTAGCGGAAACATCTCTGAAATTCAAGCATCTTATTATGGACATAGTTTAGGGCCGTGGTAACTCGGTAGGAAGAGTAGCGGATTAGCAACCTGATGGCTGCGAGTTCGAATCGGGAAGTTGCACCAGGCATAGACTTATAATATAAGTAGACTGAGCATCGCTATTGAGAAGAGCTTCGCAAAGCGTCCGCAACATGTTGTCAGTAGTCACGTGACTGTTCCACGAAAATTCAGCTTGGATGCTTGATTTGGCCTTTTATCGCCTCTCTTGGCGACATTTTCTTTTAAAAGTTAGCGATTCGATCAGTATAATACTGAGTATTTCTGGAATTTGAGTTACATTTAAAAATTTTTGGGCAGTGCAAATGAATATTTACTTTTTCACTTCTGAATATATTTGAATTCGTATCACTTTTTAATGCTTTTAGTTTTATTATAGAATTAAGTTCTAGTTGGGATTATATAAGGTTAGCCAGTACACTTAAGATAAATAAATTTCCGTCAATAGATTAATTCCATGTTTTATATATAGTTTTTCAACTGTATTAGGTGTGGAGAAATTATCTAATTTAATTTCAGAAAATATTTCAAACTTTTGGAAAAAATTATTGAGGTCAGCATGAGTTGGAATTAATTGAAAAATAAATACCCATGTTTTGAAATAACTTCAATTAATGTGCATGATATTGAATATGCATAATACTGAATCCTCCTTGAATTTGAGTTACATTTTACTATTGTTGGGCAATGCAAATTAATATTTACTATTACACTGCTGAATATGTTTTGAATTCATATTAATTTTTAATGTTTTTAGTTATTTGAGCGTTTTTATAATTAACTGAATTTTTCATTGGGATTAAGGTTAACCAACACATTTACGAACAAAACAGTACGCTTGAGATAAATAAATTGCAGTCAATAGATTGCTCTCAGGTCAGGAGTTCAGATTAAAATTTGGTATAAGATAGCATGAATAAATATTTTACTGATGCATAAAATAAAAATACTGAAAACAGATTAAAAGATTCCCTGTTCATATGACGTTTGGGTAACCATTAAAGCTTTCATTGATATTATGGATTCTTCATTGCTTACGTTTCCATAAGCACAAATTTATTCAATGAGTTTCGCATAAAAATATTAACAAAAAAAGTTATACATATAGTCTTTAAGATTGAATGAAACTATTTTAAATCATACTCTTGATGTTAGCTATTTTGCAATTTTAGATTTCTGGTTCAAAAACTAATTAAGTTGCAAGACAATTTTTATGCTTTTAAGCATGTACAAAAGTTTGGTAAAGATTTTTATATAGAATTTGTATTACTTATTGTGTGTGAAATCAATATTTTATAAAATACAAAAGATAAATAAGAAATAGTAAACGAATGAAATTTATTGACACATTCATCACATTTTAAATGAACTAAAAGACAAAAACAAATTCTTCGATTAATTCATTTAAACGATTTTCTTCTTTCGTTATCTTAGGAAAACTAATAAATAGAACAAAATAAAAATTTTAAATACATAAGAACTGAATAAATGAATTTTCAGCAGGTGCACATCTTTACAAGTTCTTATTACAAGTAAATATAAATTGTTTTACTTATAGTTCTAAAAAAATCATAAATACAAATTCACAATTACAATACGGCTTAGAAAATGCTTTAATCCTATTTCTAACAAATTGAATTTATTTAATAAATAATTAGAAGTTTCAAACGTTATATTTTATTTTAAATATTATTCTTATGTAATTACAGTTTGCACAGATGGGTGGATACAAAACAATTTTTCTCAGCAAGAAAAATAATTTATGTGATGTACTTAAATTGATGTTACCAAATTCATAACATTTTTATCGTGAGACACGAAAGAATATAGTACTCTTAGTTGCCAAAACATAATCGCCAAGAAAGAGAACGATTTCGCACAAGTTTTTACATTTCGGTTAACTATTTTTAATATTTTAAGACAGTATCAATTTCAATTTACAATTAGAAACACACTCCATCCGTTATTTTGTTTCAAACATTATTTTAGATACATACTGATTGCAAATGTATGAAATATTTTCATAGAACGGGAAATGTCCGCAGGTTGTATTTATTAATTTCTAAGTTAGAATATCCATTTTTATCATACTACAGGGTGTCCTAAAAGTTCCTGTGCTGACGATTCGTGAATTTATTATACAAAATCAAAAGACTTTTTAACAATTATTTTTATGGTAATGGTGAAAAGCACTTTTAACATAACGTAGGAAAAAAATATGAACTTACATTTGGTTATCGTTGACTGTACGATCCCTCTTGGCGACTTTTCAAACAAAATCGCCAAATTTAAGATGGCGTTGATGAATAAGCCTCAAACAGCGAAATTCTCTGAATAAGTGATAAATTCATTTTGCAATGAAGAACAAAATGACGTGGAACTTTATCATCGCACAACTTGAGTGCGAAGAAAATCAAATGATAAAAATTAAAGCGCCGATAAAAATATAAGCAGACGATAAAATTCAATAATTAAAAAAAAACACGGGCAATAATTTTTTTTTTAAAGTTGAAGCACGGGAAGTTTTAGGTCAACCTGTAAAAAGTATTGAAAAATACAAATGTGAAATAAATGTTTTTCGCTCACCTGTGAAATGTAATGTTTCCACCTTTAATAATTTGGAGTTACATTCATATACACATAACTGTAGATCCATTTTAACTTGAGTATTCAATGCATTTGCTACTTGCTAAGGAAGAAGGAATGCGCAAACAATATGCGCGAAGAGAGAAGGAGTCACGTGACTGCTGATTTTGGTCATATGATCATGCGGACATAAAAAGGTTGCCATACCTCACTCTACTATTATATCTCCTCTATGGCACCAGGGCGACGTTAATTAAAATGCTTTCCTACACGATCACAAATGTTGCAGGTTTACGACACTAATGCGTTACAGTTGGAATTATCATGCGAATACCGTTTAGTTGAATAATTGAAAAAGCAGTTACTACTAGTTAAAAGTAAATAATATTTTACGAGAACTTGCTTGGTTTGATTTGGTTAGTCGCTCTCCTGTGACTCTTAGCTTCCGAGCTATAATTAGTTCATGAGACATGCTAAGCATTTGCTTTTACGATGGAACAAATTCAAAATACTGCGATCCCCGAATATTCTCTCTGAAAATTTATTACTTTCTTTAGTGCAGAATAAAATTAAGTCGTGCGCGAGAGTTTGAACAAGTTGTGCTCTAACTTTCCCTGAATTTATCACTAGTACTTAAATGGATTTCTTTCTTTTCCTGGTTTCGGATTCCCAGCTGAGTTTTTGAAACTGATCATGCTAACTTTTGCGCAAAGTCTGCCGACTTTCATAAATCCCAAAATTTACTGTCGGTGTTGCATGATCTGTACTTACTCCCTCCTGTATCGTTTATGTGTTTCGCAGTCGTATAAAAGTGTACGTATTAAAACAAGGATACTTTTATGATAGATTTATGCTCACTCTCTCGAAATAACAATCAAAATGAGCACCTTCTGTATACTTTCGTATTAAAATTATCAATCCGACTGGGTATAAAGTTACTGTGAGTTAGACTTTGTCCTATACTGTCCATCGACGCGTCCATGTTGGAGTGGGCCCAGGGAGCTTGTGCTGGCATTTTCTGTGAACTTTTACTTTGTTGGTTCTCTTGTCACTGCCTTTGACCAGCAAAATAGAAGCCATTTTTGTAGCTATTCAACAAATTTCGCTTTGCAATTTTTTCTTTCGATCGTTGTGTTGCTCTAGTACGACGTTTAAACTTCGCCGCTTCGTTTTACTGATAGCCTTTTCCTGTGGGAAAATTTCCAGAACTTGCTGCTAATACACCGCGGGCAACGTGAAGTATCCTTTTACAGTTGAAACTGTACGTTTTTGAATCCATTCTTGCGGTGGAACGTAGCGCGCATTTCGAAATTGAATTCGGGCAAACCCTGTTTTGTTTAAAAAAATGAATTGTTTTAACTGCGCACCAAAAATTTTTCTTCTCCAAATGGAATTTAAGAACTTAAAACCCCCTGAAAGAATGATAAAATGTGACAAAAAGTGACAAAAAATAAAATGGTGACAAAAGGGGACGTGTTAGGAGCCCTACGTTAACTAAGAAATTGTCAATTACCTTTCTTTCGATAGGGCGGTCATCCTATCCAACTCTAAATCAGTTTTCCAGACCGTTTTGACAATGAAAACTCTGTGGTTTTTCTGCATCACAGTGGCCCATGTATTCACGTGAATACTTCTTTCAAATCGGTAAATTACTGGGGAGAAAGCATGGAAAGTTGAGCGTTACAAAAAAAGTGTTATCCACCGTGCTCAAAATTACTAGTCTGCTCTTCCATAGCCAATCAGATAAGCCGATTTGTGTTGTACATCGAGATCTTACGACTGCGACTCTGACAGTATGATACGTCAATTTCATTTTTAGGTCGATGCTTTAACTTAGGAATGGATTCTGCTACAGTATCTCATCTGCAACCTCATTATCTGTATTCAAAGACTGCATCACTGTTGGTGTTGGTCATACAGTCCACAAAGGACACCCTACTCTCTTTTGATGTAAATGCGTTTTTAAAATCTGCACTGTACTGGAGTCATGCATGACGTGTAGCGTTACAGCTGTTATGATTTCAGAACTAGAAAAACATGCAGAAGATAAATTGAGCGTCGTGTAAACAAAAGATGCACATACCTGACATGAACCTCGGACTCAGTGCATGCGCTCTGAGCGTGGAGAGGCGTTCACAATCTATCAAAATTCTAAGGTGTTGGGCGAGTTTTGGGCCAGTGTCACTTTGGATTGTGGTGGAGTGAGGACTGCGCAAATGATGTCACTTATTCGAAAGCTATCGAACTTCACTACAATCACAGACCTTTACTCAACACACAAAATTATCCTTCAATATTAATTACAAACTACGCTTTAATTGTTCAAACTGTAAATTAATTGTTGGATATTCACACACAATAAACAATCGCTCAAGCTTTCTATGCCCCACAATTCAACATCAGACCTGAGTATTCTCGTCCAAATTACGGTTTGTGTTTTTAAATTACTCCTGCCATCTCAATACCATTAGTCGAATTCTCCTTCCTTACCTCCTTCAAATGTGCTGGGATGAACACGCCGTGGCCATTTTGCGGTATGTTGAAGGAATCATTGAATACAAGCTCAATTAAAATAGGAACGGAGCAAATAAGTTAAAATTAAGGTGTATTTAAAAGTTAGTTATAAATTTGCAGAAAAGTTTAAAGATAATTGGATAGTTTAAAATTAAGTTATTAGTTTACAGAAGAGCTATTGTGTACGAGCAAAACGCCTACGCAAGGCCTCCCCCTATTCTGTCAACCCTCGCTTCCTGTTTCTCCAAAACACACCGTTGGTTCTTCACGACACCCCTCCAAGGGGTCGTACTCAAGTTGCCAGCTGGCAATGTCTCAAGGGTGCTCGGGACCGGACTGTACACCATTTATCGGCAATTGTTTATATTTACGACAATAGTCGCCAAATGTTATTTTCTGGAAAAAGTGTTGTTTGAACGGCTATCAAAACGGCTTCCTATTGTGTTAGAAAAGCGGTATTTATCAATTTTTAAGTGCCATATGTTTATGTCGCAGTTTCCGTGATGGGATGAAATAACGCATAGAAAAGCACGCAACAAATCCCCTTGTGATGATTGTACAGGTGATGCTAATTCCGACATTTCCATGCATCTGTCAAAACGCTCCGAAATGTCGTATTTCCGTCAAACGGCGCAACATTAAGATCACAATCGGCCTCTGTAGTCAAAAGCCCCTTTAACGTCCTCACCAGTTTGCCATTACCGCCTCCACTGGAGATGGCTCGGTTTTTTCCCCACATGCATCTGATCTTGGTAAACACGCCCCATCTGATGTGGGCGGTCGGGAATAGAACTCCACCGCTGGATCAATGATTCAATCTAAAATCAGCTTTTGGGGGGACGAAAAAAGAAAAGGGAGAAAGTTCTGGAGAAATAAAAAAGCAAAGATCTGGCAGCTTCATTTTCGATTAGCGAGGGCTTAATACAATTTTGCTCGCGCTCTTCCGTTTCTTTAATTTCAACATGACGAGCCAGAGTTAATGACTATTTTTTGTGAAAATGATGTAAAATAGATTTAAGCCCAAAGACTGAGACGTGGTAAAGTTTTATTCTTTTAATTCTCGCTGGTGCTCCATTTCTTGAATCAATTTTTAAAGGAGTGGAGTTTTTATTTATGCGGTCGGTCGGTTTAAATATCGGAAAAATTCACTCTGGCGTTCGGTTCATTGGTTTTTATTATCCGTTTTTTCCTCGATGGTGATAAAGAAATAAATATTTGCTTTTGAATTAGGGTGTTTACTTCTTGTGTTGGAGATGCATCTTCGGTGCTGGAGGATAGATAGCGAATCCATTTCGCCTTCCAACGAATGCGCATAATTTACCCCGAGCTGCATAATGCTTGCTGGGCCATTGATTTATAGACTCGCATAGGTGAGGAGAGAAATATTTGTGGTCGTGCAATCGTATTTTGTAATTTGGGTGCTTCGTAGACCATACTTTGGCGGGCTAGCTATTTTGGTGCGCCTTAAACCATGCTTTGACCGGCAATCAGTTTTGGTACGCCGTAAACCATGCTTTGACCGGCAAGCTCTTTTGTTGCATCGTAAACAATGCTTATGGCGTTTGTGTTCATCGTAAACCATGCTTTGGCTGGCATGCTATTTTGTGTGCGTCGTAAAGTATGCTTTGACTGGCATGCTATTTTGTGTGCATCGTAAACCATGCTTTCACTGGCATGCTATTTTGTGTGCGTCGTAAACTATGCTTTGACTGGCATGCTATTTTGTGTGCGTCGTAAACTATGCTTTGACTGGCATGCTATTTTGTGTGCATCGTAAACCATGCTTTCACTGGCATGCTATTTTGTGTGCGTCGTAAACCATGCTTTCACTGGCATGCTATTTTGTGTGCTTCGTAAACCATGCTTTCACTGGCATGCTATTTTGTGTGCGTCGTAAACTATGCTTTGACTGGCATGCTATTTTGTGTGCTTCGTAAACCATGCTTTCACTGGCATGCTATTTTGTGTGCTTCGTAAACTATGCTTTGACTGGCATGCTATTTTGTGTGCGTCGTAAACTATGCTTTGACTGGCATGCTATTTTGTGTGCGTCGTAAACTATGCTTTGACTGACATGCTATTTTGTGTGCGTCGTAAACCATGCTTTCACTGGCATGCTATTTTGTGTGCGTCGTAAACCATGCTTTCACTGGCATGCTATTTTGTGTGCTTCGTAAACCATGCTTTGGTGGGCTATTTAGTTTGGTGCGTCGTAAACCATACGTTGGCGGACTACCTTTTTTGTGTGCGTCTTAAACCATTCTTATAGCCTTTGCATGTAATGGCCTGTTGTATTGCTCCTGCGTGGACGTTGATTTCTTACTATGTCCTTACTAGCGTTTGTGTGAATTGCAAACCTTGATTTGGCCTGTATGATTTGTGTACGTCGTAAACTATGCTTTGACAGGCTAGTTATTTTTGGGTTGATAAAACTATTTTGAAGTACAAGGGAAAGTTCGACAATAAGCCACGCAACTCTGCTACAGAAAATTTTATTCAAGAGACCCAACAGAAAAGTATTGTTCTAAAAAAAAAGTATTGTTCCTTTCTAACTTGATTCCCTCTAACATTCGTATACTACTTGTACTTTCACGTGGTTGCAGAATATGCTTCTGCAGGATTCTACTTTTAATATAAATATAGTCGAAAAGGCGTGTTTAATGTCATCATTATTTGATGCAGACTTAATCACAATATTGACCCTATAATCATTGTAATTGCTGCTAATAGTCCTTGTATCAGTATAATTGTTGTCTGAAACGTAAAGACCAACCACTGTCACATTCGATCTAATGCGTGTAAAAACTAGATATTGTGTATTTGCTTTTATTATCTAGATGTTAATTCCTTCTTTTAGAGTACATTCTATCTCTTAGTAAACTAATATAAAAGAAGTCAAGATTTTTCATCAGTTTTGTAATTGCATTCAAAAAGTAACTACAAAAACCAACGATGTTTAAAAATACTTAGTTAGAGTTCAAAATTGGAAAACTCGAAATATCTTGCAAATATAAAGCAATGGGCTTACAGATTACCAGTTAAAAAATTTAAGTATTTAAAATAAATCCAGTGGCGGATCAATTTTTATTTTGAGACCCCATAGTTAGATAACTTTGAGGCCGATTGTCCTAAATTATCTCGATTCAAAAATAAAATTAATTGTTCCTTTTAAGTATATGAATTTTTAATTTTTTAACTAAAACCGCACGCCTTCTTGATTTAATAACAGTGATTAGTTATAAATAAACAATGATAAAGAGGCATAAAATTCCGAAAACTAACCAAACTGATTCAGAAAAAATAAAAGTTCCAAAAGAAAAATTGCTTATTTTACAAGATATTTTATAAAAAAAAAATGGTAATTTAACAATAGTTTTCGTTTTGTACCTGTAAGAAGACACCAGGGTGCGGTTCTAGTGACGGATCCGCCTTTTAAAACTGGTCAATTATTTTCAATTCATGTTTTTAAATTAGGCTGATTTACTGCGGGTTTCGTGTCTGTCTTAACTATGCCTGCCCCATAACGAAAACATACCTTTCGCTGGAATTTATGGACTCAAACTTTGAAAGTTTCATGCAGTTACTTGTCTCAACAGTCGTTAAAAGTTTACGGAGTAATTATCTCGCATCACGAGGGCCTCTTTCCGTAAAAATGTCGCCGTCGTAAGTTATTACAAGAGTGAAGGACAAGTAGAGGAAAGAAAAATATTCATTAGTTATCTTTTACTTTTTGAGAATTCATTTGTATGAAATCATAACTCACCTATTTCATAATGGTTAGTCCATCGATATTTTAATTCTTTTCGGCTTGGTTCGGTTATACACTTGCGATGAAGTTTTTCTGGCACAAGAGATATTAATACACAGAGAGGAAATATGTAAGTAAATAGAGAGATGTTATCTTTTTATATGCCCAGGATTACATATGACCAAAACTAGTAGTAGTGACCCTTGGACTATTGTCGCCTGCCGGTTGGAAGCGAACATCATCGTTTGATTGGATCACGGGATGGGAAAAGACGCCCATCCATTGATTCATCATCTGATTGGTCCACTAATTGATCATCTGATAGTAGTAGACTTCGGTAATTTCACTATTTTTGTAGTCACTCTGAGAATCGCGCTTTTACATATCTACCCTGTTATACGATGTAATATTTCCGACCTATGCCAAATCAGCGAACCAAGTGAATCTTCACAGTGTAGTCACGCGACTACTAGCCGACATGTTGGTCCCTCTTTTCGAACCTCCTCCTCTCACTAACAATGCTCAGTCTACGTATATTTTACATCTATGGGAATACACCCAGGAACAAATCGAAGCAGCACCGTCTACAACTAATTCTTTCGGGGCAATTGTATAACTACTGATTTTTAACTACGTAAAAACTCAGTGTTTCTGATTCTGAACCTAAATTCTGATAATCAGTGGTTCCGTATCTGAGTCTAAACTATTGCGATAATATGTTCTATAGTACCATATACACCATACTTGTAATAACCACTCCTTAAAACAAAATAGGAGAGTCGGTGCTCGTTATTTTTACGGTTGCCTCAACAGAGATGTATATTCCTACCTGCCAACTTGTACGATTTGGCTAAACAATGTATCATATTTTGGCTCACTTGTACCATTTGGCGGTACAATATTCAAAATTTTGGCTTACCTATTCGGTTTTCTGTATAATTTATAGATTTTGGCTCACTTGTACGACTTGGTCGTTCAATGTACCAAATTTTGACTTACCTGTTCGGTTTTCTGTATAATTTATAGATTTTGGCCTACAGGTATGGTTTGGAAGTACGATGTACGATACTTTGGCTTACCTGTTCGGTTTTATGCTTAATTTATGGATTTTTATTACTCGTACGGTTAGGACGTACCATGTACGGGATTTCCTCTTCCATGTACGACTTTTTCATTAGGCTCCTTTAGAGTAGGGGTTTGTTTTCTCTTCTACTCCCTATATGGAGAACGTATGTGCACAGTCCTACTCCAGATATACTAGTTTTTATTTATACCCTGCAAATATAGTCACTTGGGGTAAAAACCGCCATTTAATTAATTTATGTGCTTTCTGTGAGAGATTCCATGGCAACTGAAACTAAATCCATATAACTCATAAAGTAGGCTCCGAGTGTTGCATGAGCCCAAGTATGCTGAGTGGTTGTTACCCAAACAATATATTTGGTGGGCAGTATATACTCCAAGATGTTGGCATCACCCCAAACCTGAGTTCTACACACTAAATTTTACTCTGAAGTAGAGAGCACCGCGTGGTTTCGTTCTGCTTGAAGTGAGTGGAAAGATTAGGGGTGTTTTTCAGGAATTGACGCAAGGCACTAAAGTCGGTGCCCTCTTTAAAATTTTTCTTCTTATACAGCGGCCACTTTTATTATCTCGTAGTCGAGAGTGCCTGCTAAATTCCGTCAACAACTCTTATGTCTGGAACTGATGCAGCACGTTCCTCCTTACATTAGTGACATAGATTTCGTCCTTGACACTTGACTGCTAGCACTATTTACAATAAATGCTCAAAATTACGACCACCAACAGTAATACATGCTTGGTTGCGTCGAAGGTGTGATTGGCGAACAGTTCCAAAGATGACCGGCATTTCGCGCACGCTTGGCAGCCGCAATGGATAGTCGAGCAACGAGGTCCTCAATTGAGATAACTGGAGTCCCGTAAACGATGGTCTTCAGATGCCCCCATACTAAGTAATACTGGTTCATCACGCCCAATCCTTCGCCCCGTAAAACTGTTATCCAGGTAATTGCGGACAACCACGTTGTGATAGGCTGGCGCACCACCATACTGAAACCACATATGATTACGAACGACAGCCATTGAGTCGCGTTGGTAGGAGATATGGGTCTATGAGGAAATCGTTCACAACACCCGCCCAAACATTCACAGAAAAGCGTTTTTGGAATACATGTGATTGTGTAGCGTGTGAATTTACTGTTGCCCACACATGAGTATTGTGCACAAACTCGAGCTACGAGAACAACACCGATCCCATCTTCACAACATTATTTTCTTACAACCTTGCAAAAGGCATGACGAGTTATTCTTGCCCAGACTTACAGATAACATTGGTTTAGTATGCCTCGATGTGTTGCAGCTGTAATACAAGTAAATGAATGGCCTATCCGTTACTAAATAGAATAATAAAGCACTTTTTCTAAAAAAACTCGCAGTGTCCAAATACTTTTGTCCATATAGTCTTTTGTGTCCATATAGTGTATTTTTAGCTATAAAACCCAAACCAACCAACCTTTAAACATCCAAACTTTGCTTGCGTAAATTTCGGCAAAAAATATGCACGAATATCCATTACCTCTCAACATTTACAAGCAAAAAAGATGCTTTAAAAATATTTATTACGACTGATATTTCACTTTGCACTTTAAGAAGAAGCGAACAGCTTTTGTGCGATTTATGAAAAGGTTACAAATACCATAAAACCTGAGCAATTCTTTTGTTGTCTACACGTCCGTGGTCATTTTTATTCGAGAAGGCTTTCGAGGATGAGAATTCGTTGCACGTGCGATGTTTATTTATAGAGTAGAATATACGCTTTTCTAGCTCATTTTTAGAAGCGAAAAGTGCATAATCCCAAACATAATTTTCCATCATGTATTCACCCTTATCCATTTGCTATACGCTTGGTCAATACTTTTGACTACAACAAGGGTTCTGAATACTTTTAAAACATAATTTATTGTGAAAAATTATTATACCGTGCATTGGTATTTTTTTGTTGCGTTGATTCTTAAAATGTAAAAGCTACTTTATATGAAGATTTTCAATCACGACTCTGACTTAAGTATGAGTTTAATTTATTGCTGCAAAATTTTTTATATTTGTGGGTGTATTAAATGCATTTGGTGACTAGGTAGTTAATTAACGTCGCACTAGAATAACGATTGGTGACGGTCCTGTATCAATCTTCAAGGGAAATACCAGAAACAAATCCTCGTAACCACGGTCAGATGACGAGAAGCTGGCATCCCTCCCAAACTTCCACGCCAACATGAGAATATTTTGTGCCATGACATATCTGACGTGCACTAGCCCTTTGTACATAGTGGTCTAAGGCTGGACCTAGTTTCGAACTCTCAACCTTGCGATTGCTAATCCGATGCTCTTCCAACTGAGTTACGCCGACCAACCGGTATAGTGGTTAAGGTGTTAGCCTCTTGATCGGAAGGTTCCTGGTTCGAATCCGGGTCCGTGCATGGATGTTTGTAAGCGTATGGTGTAGAGGCGGCTGGTGCACCTTAAATCTGTCGTGGCCGAAAGTCCTCACGTTGGGTTGGCGTGGAAGTTTGGGGAGTGGGGTGCCAGCTCAGGTGTTGCCTCGTCATCTGACCGTGGTTCAAAATTACGAGGTGTTGTCCTCGGATCTTTCCCTTAAGGGATTGATCCCGGACCGTCGTCAATAGCCCGTTGTGTTGCTCTAGTACGACGTTAACTAAAATTACCATTACCATTACCATCCAGCTGAGTTACCGTCGCTCTAAACTTCATTTAGATTTTTTGGAAAAAAATTAAAACTAGTTGGCAAGAATACCGATGTGTAATAAATTGTTCTTTCTACTCCCCAGTTTCCGGCCAATTGAACATCATTTATTATTCATCATGGCAGTACAAAGGGGATTTAGGAACCACTTGGTGTTAACCTGGTGTATCGCAAGATGGGATGTTCACGTTAAACCTCACACAGTTGCCATACATACCATTCTATGTATAAATTGTTACCGATAAATATTTTTGTTGGAGGGGGCTCCCTATTGATTTGGTTTTATTTAAATTTTAAAAGAATATTTGTTATTTCTGGTATTAAAATTTTTTTTTTGTTAATTTTTAATTGACGTTGTACACAATGGGCAATTGACGACGGTCCGGGATCAATCCTCTAAGGGAAAGATCCGTGCACAACACCACGAAATTTTGAACCACGGCCAGATGACTAGATAACACCTGATCTGTCACCCCACTCTCTAAACTTCCACACCAACCCAACGTGAGGACTTTCGGCAACGACAGGCTTAAGGTTCACCAGCCGCCTCTACACCATACGCTTACAAACGCTCATGCACTGTCCCGGATTCGAACCTTCCTATCTAGTTATACCTATCCTGTTATTTCTAAATGAACCCACCTACCACTAAACTAATAGCCCGTTGTTTGTTCCCGTGGTACGTTAATTAAAATATCTTCCTACCACTTAACTAAGATTCAATTAAATTATGTGAAGGAACGTATAATCCGGATTCCACGAGTTGATAGTCAATTGGTGTGTACGTTACAAACGTACGTCTTGACGAGGTATCTCGTCATTTAGAAACTATTAACTAGATCATGATGGACAAGATTCCTCGTCATTAGCAAAAAATACTGTCCAGATCTTGATCTCGTCATCATAAAAAAAATGGCAATATCTTGACAACCAGATATGTTGTCATTAGCGAAATCGATCGCATTTTGTCGGACGAGATATCTCGTCGAAACCAGTAAGAGGGTTAAAATTATCTTTTCGGACTCCTTGTTGTGTTTTGTAGCTCTACTTTCATGTTTTGCTACAGGAGGATTGACGAGACAGGACCTACAGCTTAAAGGTTGACGCATTGAGTAGAGAGGAACTGTGGTGATTAACCTACCACTAAACTAGCCCGTTTGTTCCCGTGGTACGTTAATTAAAATATCTTCCTGCCACTAAACTAAGTTCCAATAAAATTGTGTGAAGGAACCGTATAGTCTGGATTCCACGAGTTGTTAATCAACTGGTGTGTACGTTAAAAACTGCTATTGGTAACGTGAACAAATAGCTTTCACAACTGGTAACTCTAGCGCGAATTCTGGTTCAGTTTATCGTGCTGAAATCGATAGCATTGGTGATAAGTATGGAGGGGAAATTACACCCATGGATATCTCTATTCTGGATTTTTAGTATGATAGTCTTTCTAGCGCACTTTAACACCTTTTTAAAAAATCGACTGACCCAAGGTCTTCTATCTTCTCGACGTAATTTCACTGTAATAGGGACAGTGGAGAGAGGTAGATGTAGATATGTTTGTTTTGACGCGTCTGTCAATTTGTTAATGAAATTGGAATAAAAAAAATTTTCACTTCTCTTTGATCTTCGAGTTTTACCATGGGCTTCTTTTTAGTTCCTGCAAAAAAATGTTTTTAAAAACAATCCATCAATCTCAACGTCTGGGGTTTGTCACTTCTGTCAAGTGGTGTTCGAAAGATTTTTTTATTTTTTTTTTCAGTTTTTATTGGTGCACTCTAAGCGAGTGACGAAAGCGAGTTTTCCACTTCCATTGTAGTGTTTGCTCACATTTTTTAAAAATAAAATGTTAAATTAATTATAATTCTCAAAAGTCTTTCTTGAATTAAAAAGTTTTATCGCAAAGACTATGTTTTTTTTATTTGCTAAAGAGTAAGTTTTTTGAATTGGGATCTATTGTTTCACTTGAAGGTGGCGGTCATTAAAGTGGTTTGTATAATTTAATTTACCAGCTCGATCAAAATAATTAAGTGCTTTTTTCCCAATTACGTGTTGGGAAAGACAGGAAAAAACACTTAATTTTCAAGTTATCTTTTGAGTGTGGAAGACCAACTTTTTAACTGAATCTTTACTGAATTTTTATTATGTGGTGGGATAATTAATGTCACTTATTCTTTTTGCATAACCTTCAAGAGTTTTTGTATACGAAGAACAAGATCAAATGCATTTGCTCTACCTCCGATAAAACGACCAAAAACGATAACATTGACTCTGGAATTAACCCCGCAAGTGATTTCGACGAGATATATCGTCCATCAAGATCTGACTATTTCTATGGTCCGATACCTCGGCGAGATTCCTCGTCATCATTTTGACCATTTTTTATGGTAATTTTTAATTAACGTAGCAATAGAGCAACACAACGGGCTATTGACGACTGTCCGGGATCAATCCCCTAAGGGAAAGATCCATCAAAATCTGACTCTTTCTATGGTCCGATACCTCGGCGAAATTCCTCGTCATCATTTTGACCATTTTTTATGGTAATTTTTAATTAACGTAGCAATAGAGCAACATAACGGGCTATTGACGACTGTCCGGGATCAATCCCCTAAGGGAAAGATCCGAATACAACACCTTGTAATTTAGAACCATGGTCAGATGATGTGGCAACACCTGAGCTGGCACCCCACTTTCCAAACATCCACACCAATCCAACGTGAGGACTTTCGTCCACTACAGATATGATGTGCACCAGCCTCCTCTACACCATACTATTACAAATATCCATGCACTAACCTGGATTCGAACCAGGTACTATCCGATCTAGAGGCTAACATCTTAACCACCAGACCGGTTTGTCGGCCCGTTTTTCTATGATTAGGAAGTAAAGATCTGGTCAGTTTTTTGTCTAATGACGAGATATGTTGTCCATTAATACTCTCTTTTCCTAATGAGTAGATACCTCGTTAGGACAACCATTAGGAGGTTTAAACAGAAGTTTTTAATACGCATTTTTGGAATTTTTCTCTTATTGACAAATGTTTTATGGAATTGTGCCATGTCGCTATTTAACATTAAATACGACTTTCATGGAGTGAAGTTTCTTTCTGTTTTACGAAACTTTTCACCGGCAATTTCCGTTCAAAAAATCTGACGAAGCGCTTTTTTCAATCTTTCTTGTCTCCGTAGATGAATCTGTCAGATCGTGGAGATAGGAGTTCTTAAATGCCGAGTTGATTGGCAATGCGCCAAGAAGTCTTGAAGTGCTGAAACCGAATAGGCTGTATCATCCCGGGAGTACTGCGGGAGGTCTGTCACCACAGGGCTTGCGAAGAGAATTGCATCCCAACAGGATCCAAGTACAAAGAAGAGGGTGGTAACAGAACCGGGAATTCACGGGATTCTCAGGGAAGTTTTTAATTCTGGAAATATCAAGGAAATCTCAGGGAAAATTTCCAAATTTCATAAAAAAAAAAAAAGGGAGCTTTTAAAATATTGATACCTCAAACGCCAACTATTATCGTTTGTCCTATTTAGAGATAAGTAATTACGAGTACTTTTGAGAATCGAATAAATCTTATTCGCTGAAATTGTAATTCAAATAAAGAGCAATTACGTCGTAATTTTCGAACACCGCGAAAATCGCCGCCATGGTTTTCCCGGCTGGCGATTCAACTTGTGGCATATGATTTGAAATTTGAGTAACTAATGGGTTTTTTTTATGCATTAAATTATTCCTTTTTGTTTGTAATTACAATTTTGTAGAATTTTTTGGTACAGCTTCAGTCTACGTTTATAACGGTGGTAACGGTCTTAGCGCTTTTTTTGACGCACTTCTAAAGTCTACAATGGAAGAATTATTTCAAATGAACCAATGAAATCAAACGCCAGTCTAACTGATTTTGAAAGAACTTTCTAGAATATTCAAAATGAAAATTTAAAATTTCCGCTTGCTGGGGAGGTTGACATAAAGATACAGCAATAACCGTAATACAGATGGGTTGCCTTAACCTGCCATAAATCGCTACTAGAAGTGAGTCAATAGAAAAAGCGTCAAGACCGTTGCCACAGCTATAAACGTAGACTGAAGATGTACCAAATTTTTTATGTGTATGTGCATTTGATTTTGATGTACCTATAGTAGGATAATGCAGGGTCCGGTGTAAAAAGTTCATAATCAAGATATTTTTTTCCCAAGTTTTTTAAGTTCAATAAGAGAAAAATTCCAAAAATGCGTATTAAAAACTTCTGTTTAAACCTCCTAATGGTTGTCCTAACGAGGTATCTACTCATTAGGAAAAGAGAGTATTAATGGACAACATATCTCGTCATTAGACAAAAAACTGACCAGATCTTTACTTCCTAATCATAGAAAAACGGGCCGACAAACCGGTATAGTGGTTAAGGTGTTAGCATCTAGATCGGAAGGTTCCTGGTTCGAATCCGGGCTCGGCATGGATGTTTGTAAACGTATGGTGTAGAGGCGGCTGGTGCACCTTAATTCTGTCGTGGCCGAAAGTCCTCACGTTGGGTTGGCGTGGAAGTTTGGAGAGTGGGGTGCCTGCTCAGGTGTTGCTTCGACATCTGACCGTGGTTCAAAATTACGAGGTGTTGTCCTCGGATCTTTCCCTTAAGGGACTGATCCCGGACCGTCGTCAATAGCCCGTTGTGTTGCTCTAGTACGACGTTAACTGAAATTACCATTACTATTACTCAAGTTTTTTCAGTTGCTATTGTAAGAGTTCCAACCCTTACAATAACAATTAAAATATTTGAACAGAAAAATACAAAATAATTGTGGAAAACTATCCTTTTATCCTATCGGACGCTAAATATTTAAACATATTGTCGTGTGGATACTGTATATCGATACCAATCACATATCACGACATTTCTTAAAGGAATTATGAGATCAGGGAAATCTTTTTGTGACACTATCAGGGAAATCATGGAAATATCAGGGAACTTTCTTCGATGATTTTGTTGCCCCCCTAAAGAAGCGTCAACTCTGAAATTCTGTCGGGCATTTTTTTAAATTGTTTGAAAAGGTGATATCGTGTTATAACCCAGGCCTGCCAACAAAGGGGTTCTTAACCCTATGAGGGTCACAAGATTCCCTAGTAGTGTAATATTACTTTCATCCCACAGTCCACACTATGAATGTGGTTGAAAGAATCCTAAGAAATATTCTGTTGGTTAAGAATGTCATTTCTGATTAGAGTGCCATGCAGGGCAGACTGCAGGATTGAAGAATGTATCGGATTAAAAAATTAGTCCTTGTGTAGCAAAAAGTGACCTAGTGTTAAAGTTCTTAAATATAACCCTCGTTACTTTCCAAAAAAAGGGTTTAACCCTCTCATCGTCACGAGATTCCCGAGTAGTGTGTAATATTACTTTCACCCCAGAATCCACACTATGGCGAAATCAAGACATTGATTGATTGGTTGAAAGAAACCTTAGAACGATTCAATTGATCGAGGAAGTCAAAATTGGAGACAAGTCATGTAGGTGGACGCTAGGCTTGTTTGACCCTAAAAGGGCCGAACCGTCTAAAGGGATTATCGGGTTGCATTTATTATAAACGAAGACATAAAGAGTTGATTGCTTATGTCGAGAGGACAGCCTGTAGTTTTGACGTGAATACTCTGTCCTAATGTTGGATTGATTTTCAGTGGTAATTTTTTTTAATTAACGTGTTACTAGTATAACACAACGGGCTATTGACGATGATCCGGGATCAATACCCTTAGGGAAAGATCCGAGGACAACACCTTGTAATTTTAAACCACGGTCAGATGACGAGGCAACACCTGAGCTGGCATCCCACTCTCCAAACTTCCACACCAACCCAACGTGAGGACTTTCGGTCATGACAGATTTAAGGTGCACCAGCCGACTCTACACCATGGGATTACGAACATCCTTGCACTGACCCGGATTCAAAACCAGGAACCTTCTGATCTAGAGGCTAACACCTTAACCATGATTTTCAGTGGATAGTTTGACCAAGAGTTATTCTTCGGAGTAAAACAGAGATGGATCCATTGCGATCCCTTCCATCTTCTGCCTCGTACCGACACAAAGGGAGGCACAAAAAATAAAATTATGGTTTATCTGTAATTAAAACCTGGCCGAATCCCAGAAGGTTCGACATTTAGCAGCTGATTGTATTTTAATTGTGTGAGATATCAGAGATGGGGGAAGGGAAACACTCATATTCACACCGGAGTTAGCGGCAGATTTGGCTTCCCTATCAGCAAGCTCATTACCATGGTTGTCGGTTTGGGCTCTGACCCAGCTAAAGCCAGATATAGCGTCTAGCGCGCTTTACTAACAGAGACCAAAATGAGGTGCAGCAGTTGCACACCTTCCTTAGGTGTGTACGGACATCACAACCCCGAGGTACACGAGTATTCCCTTCTGTTTTATCGTCGTCCACCCTTCTGCTTTTTTTTTGGTCCTTCCTCTTTGACATCATATGTTTGGTGCAGCTTGGCTAAATACACTATAAAAAATGGACGCACGAAGACGGGGGTGGTGGGGTCCGATTGCGATAAAAATGGGTGGATGTGAATAACATACTTAATAAAACAAATGATTAAAATTTCAGAGCAATTGTACGGACATCATAACTCCGATGTGCACGAGTATTCTCTTCTGTTTTATCCTCGTCTACCCTTCTGCTTTTTCTGGTCCTCACTCTTTGACATCATGTGTTTGGCGCAGCTTGGCTAACTACACTATAAAAAAATGGACGCACGAAGACGGGGGTGGTGGTGTCCGATTGCGATAAAAATGGGTGGATGTGAATAACATACTTAATAAAACAAATGATTAAAATTTCAGAGCAATTGTACGGACATCATAACTCCGATGTGCACGAGTATTCTCTTCTGTTTTATCCTCGTCTACCCTTCTGCTTTTTCTGGTCCTCACTCTTTGACATCATGTGTTTGGCGCAGCTTGGCTAAATACACTCTATAACAAAAAAAAATTGACGAAGACGGGAGGGGGTGTTTGTCCGATTGCGATAAAAATGGGTGGATGTGAATAACATACTAAGAAAAACAAACGATTAAAATTTCTAAATAATTAAATAACTTATTTATGAGTGTCAGAGTGGCAAAGCGAAGTCTAATTTGGTAGACAATGTGTGTAGTATTGTCCACGGACAGAGGGACATTGCATACTTAAATTGGAGACGCACATTTATTTTTACGATAGAATACAAAGTATCAGATACATACCCCGCACCGTCCTGTGCAAAAACACGTCTCTCTCTTCCGAGAGTCCTACAACAAATCTAACCTTATTCACATTCTTATTCCGAACTGGACCAAGATTACATGGTCTTGATCGTATCAGAACACAGGCACTGTCATACACTAATGTTCGTCTAGTACGAGGGTGGCCAACCTGTGGCGCATTGGATGCTTACAAGTGGCGCATTGTATCCTTGCACCTGCTTATTCTTTTCAAAAGTTTTTAAGATGAAAAGTTATATATATCGTTTTGTAACGACATACAGATGTGAACAAGCATTATCATTCATGGAATTTATTGAAAGCAAAACGAGGTGGCGAATGACTGATTCAAATTAATAGAATTCTCTGTTGTAGACATTGTTTTACATAAATATAGTTAAATCCTTTAAAAATGTTAATTATGTCGATAAACATACTTTTATTAAAAAAGTTATTAAGGATATGACAGGACCATGAACGTAAGGTAGAAAAGGTGCTTGAGTTGTATGGCGCATCTGAACTCGCATGTGAAATAAATTGACGCATGGTATGTAAAAGGTTGGCCACCCCTGGTCTACTAGAACATTAACAACCAGAACACTAGAACAACTGTTCTTATAACTTATCCGTGTTCGTAATCCCCTATCGGGAGATCGTTACAATGAGTTTGACCGTTACAAAGGAAGTCAATAAGCCGTTGATTTACCTCTGACCTGGACGTCTGCGGTTCTCGTCAGGACACAGTTGGAAACGGGACTCGTCACTAAGGACTATACGTCTCCAGTCAGCGCTCTTCCAAGTCGATGGAGCCAGGCGCAACTCCTGGACAAATCCTTCTTGGTGCGTCGATTTATTTTGTTATAGAGTGTATGACCCTTTCACCATCAAACCCAAATCAAACAAAAACGGGTGCAGCAAGCGCACACATGTTGGTCATCATTTTCTCATACAAACGCAATCGACGCTTAAAATGAATATAATTATGGTATACATAGATTACTTATGGTATATATAGATTACTTATGATATATATAGATGTATATTTAATTAGCACTTCCCTGGAGCAAGGGGACGGGCTCTTGTTGACGGTGCTGGATCAAACCCACAGCGAAATTTCCGATGACGATACCAAGTTATTTTGAACCATGGTCATATTGAGCAAAGTTTAATGTTGAAAACACATGTGTAATGAACTTCATTTTTATTAAAAAAAAATTCATATCGAACCATAAAAATAAAAATGTGTTACGGCGAAAATCTGTAGGAAGTAAAGTTTTTACATCTTATATGGGTAGGATTCCGTGTGAAACAAGAGATCTAAAATCTGAACACTTTCTTTCAATAAAAATTTTCTTTAACAAACATTTCCAATGGAAATTATTGTAATTACATTTTGTGTGATTAATTTTATTTATCTTGACTTGACGTCAACTGCATCGATTTGACAGCCCCAGTATTATTCAGATCCAATAGAGTCGGTTTTGGACTTTTTAAAGACAGTGGTTTCGTGAATTTTGGTCCAGCACGTTAGACCAAGAGGAATCAGTTCCACCCGACCGCCTCTAATGTAGGCTGGGCAGTTTTTGTTTGAAAAAGAAAAAAAAAACAAATTTGAAACTACAGAATCGCCCATCATTATTCGGGTTGAATTGATTTACTGCAGATTGAAAAGTGACCAGAATAATCACTTTTCTGTAGAAAAATGAAAATATCATTTAAGAGTGTCTAGAAAATAATATATTGACTCCATTTCGGCATTCTCTCATTTTCCACAACTTTGTACTCAAAATTCGTATGCATGCCATTTATTTTCTGTTACATGCACAAACATAAAAACCGACACAAAACGGGAAGAAAGGCTACCGACGGTGTGTTCAGTCACCAAATTCACGAAATTTTATTTTGAATGTTCTGCGAGTACCACTCAAATCTATTGACACGAAATGCGGAAACTTCTAAAACTAGCTCAAACTTAAAAACCGACATCAAACGGCAAGAAAGGTAAACAGACTTAGGGTGTGAAGTTGAGTCACTGCGCGTAAGCTGCTCTGCGGGTGCCACACAAATCTATGGACACGAAATGCAGACACTACTGATTTAACGTCAAAATGTCCCTGAACAGATGAATATTTAATAACCGACCACTCCGTTCCTATTTGTCTGCATTCTACAGGGTGTCCATAAAAGAATATCCCAGTTTCGATGGTATATTATAACAGTTTAATTTAGACTATTTACAGCAAATTATCCATCAAATTGAAGGTAAACTCACCTAGTATTTTTTACAAATGTTCAATATGTGCATCTTGAGTTATACGGCACACATCCAACCTAAAGTCCAATTCTTCTCACACTTTGGTTAACAAGTCCGGAGCAATAAAATCTTCAATTATGTGTCTCAACTCTGGCAAATCATTAGGTAGCGACGAAACGTAGACACGTAGATCTTTTATAAATCCCCAGAGGAAAAAATCGCATGGCGTTATGTCAGGTGAACGTGGAGGCCAGCGAAAAAAAGCTCTGTCGTCTCGACCATTTCAACGGTCAGGGACTTCAACCACTCTCGTACGAAGAGATTCCAATGGGGAGGGGCTCCATCCTGTTGCCAAATAAAGTTTACAGGTTCACCCTCTACTAATTGGGGAAAGAGCCATTCTTTCAACATATCCAGAAAAGCCACCCCTGTTACGGTAAGAATTGGACTATGTGTGCCGTTTAACTAAACGTGCAGATACTGAACATCTGTAAGAAAAACTAGGTGAGTTTACCTTCAATTTGATACATGATTTGTTGCAAATAGTCTAAATTAAAATGTGTTAATATACCATTGAAACTGGGACATTCTTTTATGGACACCCTGTATTTCTGAAATTTTTTTATTGATCGAGTGATGTTTCGTTGTAATGTTGGACCGAATTTCATGGAGGCACGTTTTCTTCCCGGGAAGAAATCAATTTTCCTTCTCGCCTCCATGTTCTCCATCTGAGAGGCGATTAAGCCGCACATTGCTCACAATCCCGATGTTATAATGCGTGCCAAAAAGTTGAGCGAGGGGAATATCTGAAGCACATTCAGGGTCGGGAGTTGGAGGAAAAAAGAATCAAAATATATCAAAGCGAATCTATTAATAGAGGATCCCCATCTCTGCTGTTATGCGTGCACCTGCATTTTGCTGCTGCTGCTTAGGACTGCTTCCCATCCCCTCGGGATGAGACTCGGTAGTTTGTCTCGGTCGTCCCTTTGACTCGCCAACGACAACACAATCATAACGGGATTTATGGATGAGGATTATGTCTTAGCAAGTTGAATCTTTTTGCATGAAAATAAGTTAGGTTTGCGTAACTGTTTGTTGTGTGACAGTCTCTTTTATTGAGCGGTAAGTTTTTTTTTAGAATGTGTCTTTCAAATTGAGATGTTTGTCGTGTGTGACGTTTTGGGTAATGACTAAATCAACATCGTCCTAAACTTGCTGGCAATCCGGAAGTATGAAACTAGCCCCCTGCTGTGAAGAAAGTGTCTAGCGGTCGTCCCGTTCCTTTTGACTGGCAGATGACAGTATTAATGGAACCTTTGGGATGAGGATTTGCATGTTCAACTTGTTTCTTGAAAGCTGTTTCTAGGTATATGTATCTGGGTTTTTTTAGATGTATGAAAGTATCTTTCATTGAATGGTAGATGTTTTAGAATCTGTCTTTCAGATTGAGATGTTTTGTGTGACGCTTAAGATAATAGCTAAATCAACATTGTCTTAAAGCTTACCGACAGTCCTGAAGCATCAAATTATCCACCTGTTGTGAAAAATGCAGCTCGGAAGTTTCTTGTGGTCGTCACGTTCCTTTTGACTCGCCAATGACAATAATAATGGGATTTATGAATGAGGATTTGTCTATTGAAACTTGTTTCTTGAAAATAAATTTCCTTGTTTGAAAGTTCCTTTCTCCTTTATTAAGCGATAAGTTTAGACAATTTTTTTTTCAAAATGAGGTGTCGGTCTGTTCCTTTTGATTTACCAGTGATAACACATTAATTTCATGGACGACTATGGTGTTCGTCTCTATGATAATCTTACCATACAGGGTAGGTGGTCACTGTAGTTTAATAGGTTTCTCCTTTGCGCTAACCACCTGTGAGTTGTAGGTAGTGCAGGCTGCATTACTATCTGCTTGTATTTCTCTCTTCTGTGTCAATTAACTTTCTTTGTGTGTATGTCCATTTTCTCGACGTTGTGCTTGACACAGTATGGCCAAATATAGCTCATACACCATCAAACTATAGTTCCGATACTCTTGGGAAGGGGGAAGGGATAGTTGAATTAAATATATTGTAGCTAAACAACGGGTTATTGGCGACAGTCCGGGATCGATCCCGATGATAACTCGTAATTTTGAACGAGAACCTCGCCCATCAGATGACGAGATCAACATATGAGCTGGCACTGCGCTCTCTAAACTGAGGGCATTTGTGCCACGAAAGATTTAACGCCTTCACGTTCACGATCGCATACATGGTTGGATCGAGTTTATTACTCACAGCTCTGCTGTTGCTAATCCGTTAATTTTCTAAACGACCTCTAAACTGTACACAGACACACTGACTGTACTATTCAAAAACACGAGCTGTGATCACTTGTGCTGATGGTAAAGATATGTTTTTTTTTTAGTAAAAACGATCGAATCCGGTTTTTTTTAATTAACATTCCGATTCCCCTGGATTCTGCACAGTATTGTATTTTGACATAGAGGGAAGAGTTTTCAAAATGCTGTCCACAATTTGACTGTGAAAGCTGTGGTTTGATATATATATATATATATATCCAATTGATTAATCAGGAAAAACTGGATTCATGAGACGTTGCATTAGTCGCTTGAAGTCCTTTGGGAAATTCGCGATGCGGAATAATTCATAAATTCCGTGATATCGCTTTTCTTTGTCTTTCTTTGTGCTTGCCTTATGTATTTGCTGTAATTTTTTCGCTATGTCTCCCAAAAGAGCCCAGGTCGCTATTGATATACATTCCATTGCATATCTCGCTCTCATGCTTGTGCATCTGTAATTCGTGGTTTGTAATCTGTTTATATATCGGATTTATCGTCAGAGTTCAGCCGAGATTCTTGTTGTTTTTGCAGTTGAAGACAAATGTATTGAAGGACATGGTAATGGCATTAAAGACTGAAGCGAATCCTTAAAGCAATACTTTCACTTCTAAAGACTTCCAAGTTCTTAAAGATATAGCTTTTTGGGAAGTGTTTGAGTGACTCTATCCAGCTTTGTTATACCCTCTGCGAATAATTATAACTCATGCTTTAGTTTACAGGATCCAGCGATTTGCAATAGCGTAACGCGTCATGCTGATGGATGATGAAACCGTTTACCTTACGGATGATGAAATCGTTTAAATTGTGTAACATCTGTTTAACCTCGCGGCTTGATTTTGAAATGTTGTCAAATATTTTTAATTCCCATATAAATAATTTTTAGTTTTAGTTTTATAATGTATCAAAAAAAAATTTCGAGAAACATTTTCTTGAACCATTTTTTAACTATTATTATTTGAGGCCACGGGAATTTTAACGGGCACCAGCCCCCACGTACATGACTTTATCTTCAGGTTACTAATCCGAGACTACTTACTGGTCTACAGAAACTTCAAGATTTCTACATAACATACTTGGTTTAAAAAACCGCCACAGGCTGTTTCGTTTAATTTTGCATTTGCTGATGTTCCCTAAGTTTTGCACTACTGTGTGTTTCACTTTCCTTCGGGTTGTCAATAGTCCGTTTTGTTGCTAAAGTACGACGGTAATTAAATACCTACCTAGCATTCTACTTCCCAATTCGTAAATGTAAATTTGCAACACGACTTCAAAAAGCTTAGTTGCCAAAGCGAGTAATTGAATCATCATCAATAGATTGGATTGTTTGGTAGAATGGCTCAAGTTCCAAAACAGACTTGTTTATGAAAAAACATCGCCAACATAATTTGATTTAGCCGGTCACAGTTAAACCAATCGAATCGAAAATTTTTATCTCCCATCTAATCGACTGAATATTTAGATGGGCTGCTTATGGAAGACCATTACGCTTCAGCAAGATAAGAACTTTGATACCCCCAATAAGTCACAGTGATCGCTTCATGTCTTTAATGACTTCATTCGCTTCCCAGAAACCGTTAATTGGACGATGCTAATTTTTGGGGAAGAAGCTTATTTACTACTGATTGTAATTTTCCGAGGCTCTTGTTGAGCATCATTTGCTTTCTGGACTGGGTTTGGGTATATTTGAGTGTTCTGGTTGATTTGTCCTTATGGTCTGTATAGGGTTGAGTAAATTGAGTGGACATCTGAAGACAAGATTTGCATTAGCATCTGTGTTTCTTTGACAGCTCGATCAAAGTAACAGAAATTAACGATTCAAATATTGTATAGGAATCACAGATAATTGTTTCATCTTCGGGTAATGTGTTTCTACAAAAACGAATTGCAGAGATTTGCTAGCTGTTGGTTAATTGACTGCTTTAATTTCGGAAGGAAAGTATTTCTAACTGCCGACCAACCGGTATAGTGGTTAAGGTGTTAGCCTCTAGATCGGAAGGTCCCCGGTTCGAATCCGGGTTCGGGCATGGATGTTTGTAAGCATATACCAGCTCAGGTGTTGCTTCGTCATCTGAACATGGTTCAAAATTACGAAGTATAAATTGTTAGGAGCAATGATGGTCCTCCCACTGGGTGCTCCTTCACAAGTGGCCATCACTTCCGGCCTTGTAATGGCCAATGACTTAGGTCAAATGTGCCCGCCATTAGAAGAAAAAAAAAGTATTTCTAACTAGGATCAGTTGAATCCAGACCTGCTATTTAGAAAACTTGCTCTATTTATAATTCCTTCGTTATTGATGTTACGAAAACCATAATATTTCAGTCTTTAAAAATTTAGGAAAGATTTGGTATAAAATTATTTAGATTTTTATTCTTCATTTTGGATTATTTTATGCATTATGGTCTAAACGTTTTGTGTTTATTATTTCTCATCGAGACAAAAGTTTTCATAGGTATCTCTTCCCATGTTTATTTATTGTGTTTCTATAACAACGATACTTTTCAATCCAACCAAAGACCATCTTGTACAAAGGTGGCTAGTGCACGTTAAATCTGTCATGGCTTCAAATGCCCTCATGTTGGCATGGTGTGGATGTTTGGAGAGTGGGTTGATAGCTTATGTGGGTTCTCGTTATCGAACTGTTGTTAAAAATAACGTGTTGTCCTCGGATCCTTCCTTTGGGGGTTTAATCCCGGACCGTCGCCAATAGTCCACCGAGTGGCTCCAGTGTGGCGTTTATTAAAATACCTTAGTACCACTGTTGTAAAAATAAACTGAATGCTCATTTTCTCCTCTGTTTTATGAATAGTGCTGACAACCGAGAAAGAATACCACTTGTTTAAGCTCGTCTGTGAGGTTTAATCTACGATGAGGTAAGTCAAGAGTTTGCTGAAAAATTCCGGAAATCACCTCCAATCATGATTTTATCACTAGATTTATTTTATAAGGATTTGTTGAAAACAGGTGTATTAAATTGAGATTGACAGCACTATTGAGCTTGAGGAGCGGATCAAAGCAGCAGTGGCTAAGATTACATCTGATGTCGCGAAAAGGTTTTATTCGCTACCATTAACAGAGTGGTAACAGAACCTAGAAAACCGGGAAATCAGGGAATTCTCAGAGAACTTTTAAACTCTGGAAAAATCTGGGAAATCTCTGGAAAACTTTACAAATTTCACAAAAAATCAGGGTAATTTTAATAATTTAAACGACAACCATTATGCAATTTGAATAGCACTAGCGTCGTAATGTTTGAACAGCACGTAAACCGCCGACCTATTTTTTCAAGGCCACGGCGTCTTGGTCGCCGTGAGACCGGCGTTACAACTTGTGTTACACAATTTGAAATTTGTGTAACAAATTATGTTTTTTTGCACATTAAATTATTATTTTTTTGCTTGCGATTACATTTTTGCAGAACTTTTTTGTATGTTTGCATTTGATTTCGATGTATAGTATGATAACGTAGGGTCAGATGTAGTAAGTTCAAAATCAAAATATTTTTTTATTTTTTCACCAGTTTTTTCAGTTGCTATTGTAAGAGTTCCATTAAGGGTTCCAACCCTTACAATAAGAATTAAAATATCTGTGAAGAGATAAAATACAAAATATTTGTGGAGAATTATCCTTTTACCCCATCTGACTCTAAATATTTAGAAATGTGCGGATACTGTAGTTTGATACCAATTACGTATCACAGCATTTATTAAAGGAATTGTGAAACCAGGGAACATTTTTTCGAGGATTTTGTTGCCACTCTGATTAAACTTTGTAATTTGACGGGGTGGAATTTTTATTTATGTTTGTTGTCATTTGTTTTATTTATTAGTTTCACAAAAATAGGCAGTAAATGCTTCGCAGAAATAGTTGGTGTTGTTGGATGTTATGTCGCAAGAGACATATTTGGCCAAGCTGAGCCAAGCACCAATCATGCGTCGAGTAAACATCATCAAAATGGATTGTTTCTTTAGAAATATCCTGTATTTTATCCTTTTTTCAATGTCGCAATAACTTTTTAATGTCCTGTTTCGCTTGTTGGAACCCCACGCAGTCTTGTGCGGGTATTTGCATCCACCTGTTGCTTAGAGTAAGAAAGTTTGAAACTGATGGTGTTGTTGTGTATTCAATGCTTATATAAGCTTCCGCGCCAACCTCAGCAAGAACCGGATTGACTTCTCATTTATCACCTGTTGCATACAATACCTCGTTTGAGGTAGAGCCTGAAAATTGTCAACCTGCCATCCAAGTAACTTGAACAGTAAACATCACTTAAGGTTTTTTATTCTGAGTTTTGCTCGGTTGTGTATTTTTTTTTTATTTACTGGGATCCTATTGTTCTTAGCTATTGCTTTTATATGAAAGTTCCGTTTCGTCAAATTCGGTCCAAATCATGTGTTCACTTTATACTGGACATATGGTAGTATCTTCCACACATCTCCTGTCGACCAACCGGTATAGTGGTTAAGGTGTTAGCCTCTAGATTGGAAGGTTCCTGGTTCGAATCCGGGTTCGGGCATGGATGTTTGTAAACGTATGGTGTAGAGGCGGCTGGTGCACCTTAAATCTGTCGTGGCCGAAAGTCCTCACGTTGGGTTGGCGTGGAAGTTTGGAGAGTGGGGTGCCAGCTCAGGTGTTGCTTCGTCATCTGACCGTGGTTCAAAATTACGAAGTGTTGTCCTCGGATCTTTCCCTTAAGGGACTGATCCCGGACTGTCGTCAATAGCCCGTTGTGTTGCTCTAGTACGACGTTAACTAAAATTACCAAATTACCAATCCACACATCTCCACATTAGGGTTGGAGAGTGGGGTTCCAGCTCAGGTGTCGACCTCGTCATTTGACAGTGCTTCAAAATTGCGTGGTGCTGTCCTCGGATCTTTCCCTTCGGGGTTTCATCTCTAAATGTCACTAATAGCCCTTTACGTTACTCAAATGCCACGTTAATTCACTACAATTCTAATCATCAAGCTCAAGGTAGGTAGGTATTTCAATTAACATCGCACTGGAGCAACACAACGGGATATTGGCGACGGACCGGGATCAACTAAAAGAATAGCTACGATGTATCACGGTCAGATGACGATCTTCAAGATGAGTATACTATCAAATATTTTAATTGAACGTAGCAATCATCCATTCCATAAAATTGCTAGAGTGTAGGAAGAACCTGATTGCCCAAAATGTTCATTAAGGCGTCGGATTTCAATTTAGCAGGAGTCCTAGCAAAGGTCCTAGGCCATACCACAAAAAACACCCCCAACAAGTGGTCGGATTTTATGCAAATCCGCTGGCGTCCGGTCCATTATTGTAGTGAAGTGTATTTAACGCAGCCATTTCGTTCTTTGTTTCTACAAGAATCACGAGCGCCAGGTGTCTGTTTCGGTTCTCCTCCCTCCACGACTACTCAAACAGCTGAAGTGCAAGGTACATTCCTTCATTCAATTTTTCATCTCGGGGGAAAATGCTGAATGGCTGCGAAGCTTGGCATCTCGCTATTATTGGACGTCGCATCCCTTATTTTTAAGATATTATTTTTACACATCCACCGCACCTTGTCTTCGACCGTGGAAGATACAGACGCTTTTTTTAATCTCCACTGAACTGAAATTTCTGAACGAGACCGTGCCGTGCAACCACCAAGTAACGTTCTTTTACCTGACAGTTTGGACTGTTCGAGAAAAGGCGGTAGCCAGGTTAGAAGAGTAACGGATTTGGAACCGGAAGGTTTCAAGTTCGAATCCAACAAAAGACCCTCGTGTACAAAGGAGGCTGGTGCACATTAACCTTTACTCTGCGGCGGTAAGATTATTTCAATCGTCTCACAGAACGGCTTTTTGGCTTGACTCTCCGGGCCCCCTTACCTAATTACCAAACTTGAGGGGCAGGGTCGTCAGTGGCATTTACGACTAACACTTTCCTTTCATAGTATTGTGTGGCTTGAGAAGAGATATCACCGGAGCGAGTTTCTGCTGTTCCCAAAGCGTTTCACGCGTCACGGTTGGCAGGGTAGAAGGCACCGAACAAAAGGATGGACACTCTAGAAGGCCAGTCGCTGAAATCTCGTAAATGGTGATCGATGCCAGCGGTTACTTAAAAGGGGGATAACATCCACTGTACACAGATCTATACCATGCCGCTGGTGTAAACTAAATTTTAGTGGTAACAATTGTTTACCTGCCGCAAGGTGAAGGTTAAATCTGTCATGTTCTAACACTGACCTGGTATGGAAGTTTGGACAGTGGGGTGCCAGGTCATCATTTGATCGTGGTTCAAAATTACTTGGTGTTGTCCTTTTATTTGTCCATTTTGGGGGTTTATCCCGGAACTTCACAATAGCCCGTTGTGTTGCTCAAGCGTGACGAGTAACTTTGAACCTCGGTCAGATGACGATGTTTCAAATAGAAACTCTATTGAATGTGATGAATCTGTTTCGCCGCCACGAAGTATCTGTTCCCCACTAATATTTCAAGAAAATCGCACTCCTTTAAACTCCCATAAAAGTCATCTTTATTCGTCGCCATCCATCCCGGAGCTGCGATAAGAAGGACCTAATAGCATCCTCAAGACCGCGTTGTAGAATGACCGGCATTATGCGATTTAACGCGCAAAGGCGGAACTCCGGCTCCATTAGAGGGAACGCCGACGGAATTCCCTATATTTCACGTCCTATTGATCACTTAACACCAGGGCGTTCGGCTCGGCTAATACGAAATCGAAATCGCGCCCCCATAAACAAATTGTAATTGCTCAAACGAGGCAACCAAACTTCCCTCGGTTTTATGAAAATTCAATAAAGTGATTAACTTCGATTGGGTGTTATTTATGCTTTATGGGGATGGGCGTGAGGGAAAAAAGCGGTTAATGGGCCGGTGATTAATTGCATTAATTTGCGAGGTTCTTACACGTTTGAAGGATTTTTAATCATCTTCCCGATGCGGGTCGTTATTGATTTTTTCTTTTCTCAGGTTTATATTTTTGTGCTTGTATGGAATTATGGGGCTGTATCATGACTTGGGTTTGCTGTGTTCGGAGTCCCTTTCTTAACTGCCACAATAACTCTATGAAGGGTTTACACGGATTTTTCTGTAAGGCAACCTGAAGTCAATCGACCTTAAAATGAAATAGCGGTGTATGTGTCCGAAGCTTCGTGTTATTTCTTCCAGTCACTCCGTTTGAAGATATGTTACGAGGTTGTGGGAGAAAGGAAGAATCCTAAATTATTGATTGCAGCGTTTGAAGAGAAAAATAAAAGTGACTGCTCCCAAGGACCAGTGTATGCGAAAATATACTTGTCCGCTGCCATCACCGCTGGTCCGCTCCTCAGAGAATAAATTAATTTAGTTAATAAGCGTATTAATTCATGCACAAAAATTTCACTCGCCTTTAGCGATCGAAATTTTACTTTGCTTCAAAAAATTCTGTCAAATTGTAGAAATATTTTTTATTAGCTTCAAGGCCACCTTCAAATGAGGAGTTTCAACGTGCGTTTGGCGAGCCTTGCGAGGTCCCGCCATTAAATTATGTTTTTTTATTCCTCTAATTCAAGTTTCTATCTTTGCGACCTTGAAGAGCGGGACCTCGCTGGCCTCGCCAAACGCACGTTTTAAGCGCATCATGTGAACACGACTTAAGGAATTCTAATTGCCGCACTCTTTGAAATCGGACGCGACAGTCATCGCAAAAGCACAGTGTGGCAAACCACGTGGTCAAGTAAATGCTCTGCAGCGCACTTCCCTTTGGGACCTGCCAATCGTCCACGGACAATGCTTCAACAGGTGCCGATTGTTGTGTTTACGATTTGGAGGCAGACACCAGAAACGACTCCAGTATACGCTGATACGAACTTCCAAATTCTCGGTCCCGTGACGGATAAATTCTGACAGTTTGCCAAAAGTAAGGTTAAGGAGTTTGAAACTTATTTTAAAAGAAAACACGTGCACTCGCTTTCTCATAGCTACTGGTCCCGCGGACCAACTAGATTTTTAATCTTCTGGTCCGATCGTACTTTTAGTGGTCTCGGACTAGCAGACCATCAATGATTTCGAACGCTGTGATTGGTAAAGGGGCCTCTCCACACACCGTAATCGAAACACTAATCAGCAATTTGACTACCAATGGGCTACATTGATTTTTGATTGACCTTCAAGGGATCTTAAGACAGCAACTACACCCACATGATCCGTATATTTCATTAGAATATCAATGACTCTCTCTTCTTCCCTGCGTGTCCTCTAATCTCTCCTCTATGCCTCTAACCCGTGACGGACCGCGGTTGGTCGGTTTGAAGAGTAACGGAATAGCAGCCGGAGGGTTACGAATTTGAATCCGTACAAAGACCGTCGTGTAAAATGGGGGGTGGGGACTGGTGCACGTCAAGTTCCCCTTGGTCTCAAATGTCCTCACGTTGGCTTTGTGTGCAAGCTTCGAGAGTGGGATGCGAACTCAGACATTGCCTCGTCATCTGACCCCGGTTCTAAACACTTTGGCATAATTTTTTGGTAATTTTTAATTAACGTCGTACTAGGGCAACACAACGGGTTATTGACGACGGCCGAGATCAATCTACTAAGAGAAAGATCCGAGGACAACACCACGTCATTTTAAACTTCGGTGAGATGATGAGACAACATCTGAGCTGGCACCCAACTATCCAAACTTCCACACCAACCCAACGCCACGACTTTCGGCCACGACATATTTAAGATGCACCAGCCTCCTCTCCTCCATACGCTTACAAATAACCATGCACTGACCTGGATTCGAACCAGGAACCTTCCGATCTAGGGGCCTTAACCACCAGACTGGTGGGTCGGCTGGGTTGGTGTTGAAGTTTGGATAGTGGAGTGCCAGCTCAGATGTTGCCTCGTCATCTCACCGAGGTTCAAAAATTCCGTGGTGTTGTCCTCGTATCTTTCCCTTAGGAGATGGATCCCGGACCGTTGTCAATTCCCCGTTGTGTTGCTCTAGTACGCTTTTAATTCAAATTACCTCACCTTACCTAAATGATGTGGTGTTGTTATCCGGGGATTGATCCCGGACCGTCGTCAATAGCCCGTTGTGTTGCTCTAGTGCGACGTTAACTCAAATACCAACCTACCTGCCATCCAACCCGTGACATCTGGTCAACAGGTTATTGCCGATTTTTCGTTGATGACGAGATCCAAGATCGGGTCAGTTTTCGTTGATGTCGTTATATCTCGTCCGCAAAGATATCGCCATCAACGAGATACCGCGTCGAGAGAACCACTAGGAGGGTTCAAAAGCGCCTTCTGAATTGGGTCACAATTCTTTCCCCCATCTCACGACGTTGTTTTTTGGCGCAACTATAACCAAACAGTTGATGCATCATAAGATTAAAAGCGGAACTTTGGTTCATCTATTGTTAAGTTCTTGGATGCTTCTGCCCCATTCATTTCGCCGCATTCAATGGCGTTGGCAGATGAACCTCGACGCACACAATTCGGAAGTGAACTCGAACGAAAGCGAATCTGGATGACAGAATGTCTTGCTTAAACAATCGGGCGACTGTTTTAGAGTTACTCGAGATATCCTATGAATGCCCATCTGAATTTCCGTCCCGCGGTTTTGCATTTTCTTTTTCTAATTGTTATCCTTCCCTTTGTGTGCAAGAGTTTGTGTCAAAGGGGACATATCTGAAGGATTCGTTCCTATTCATTGCCATCCGTCTGATGGTATGCTTTTATTACCCAGACCAATGAAACAACTTTTATGAACGTATGAGGCGTTCAGAACTAGAATGGATTAAGTCCACTTTTCTGTCAAACTCTGATAATCACACACCCGTGTTGGGCCGAACAACCGGTCTGGTGGTTAAGGTGTTAGCCTCTTGATCGGAAGGTTCCTGGTTCGAATCCGGGTCAGTACATGGTGATTCAGAGTGGTAACAGAACCGGGAAATCAGGAAATTCTCAGGAAACTTTTTAATTCTGGAAAAATCAGGGAAAATTCCCAAATTTTACAAAACTAGAGGGCTCTGCCCCCTACTCACTTACACTCGAATTTATTTACTAACCAATTTAAAAAATAATTGTACCGTAAGAAAGAGTACATTCTAAGGTTTACTGGGAAATTTTCTCATTTAAAAACTAATAGTTATAAGATATAGATATGACAGTTTTAGAAAAATGTTACGAAAATGTGCCGATTTTCAAAAAAATATTATCAGGAACCAGATTGAAATTTCTTAAAAACTCAACGAGCTGCAAAAATTTACGTTTAGAGTTACTCTACCAAAAAAAAATCACGACTGAAAACTGAAAATGTGTACGTCTTTTGCTCACTCGCGTTACAAATTTCGTTTTTTCAATTTTGACACTTAATAAATCATAAACTAATAGCCGCTTCGGAAAAAAAACATTGTCTTGTTCCCTGTTTTGAACAAACCGTGTCAATTTGGTAAATTTTCTAATCCGTACTTTCTCGGGAAACCATCTAAGTATCGAGCGAAAAACGGGAGTTTACAGTCCTGCGACGGCGGCAACTTTTTTTTTTAATATAGAGTGAAATCAGTTAAATTTTGATAAGTTAAACGGCCACCATTATCGCTTGGCGTATTTAGAGATGCACGTTTACGAGTGCTTTTGAGAATAGCCTAAATCGCATTCGCCGAAATTGTAATTCGAATAAAGAACCTTTGCGTCATAATTTTTGAACACCGCGAAAACCGCCGAAACAGCTAAAGCCATTTTTTCCAAGGCAGCAGCGTCTTGGTCGCCGTGAGGCTAGCTTGAAATTTGTGTAACTGATGATGATTTTTGTGTATTAAATTAATATTTTTATTTTGCAATTACATTTTTGAAGAATTTGTTATGTATATTTGCATTTGATTTTGATAATGTAGGGCCAGGTGCAAAATGTTCATAATCAAAATATTTTGCATTTTTTTCTCTCCAGATTTTTCAATTGCTACTGCCAACTCTTACAATAAAAATTTAAATAACTGTAGAGAAAAAATACAAAATATATATGGAAAATTATCCTTTCACCCTCTCTGACCCTCAATATTTAAAAATAGTGTGTGGATACTGTATATCGATGCCAATCACGGATCACAACATTAAATGAATTGTAATATCAGGGAAATCAGGGAAATATCATTGGACTTTTTTTCAAGGATTTTGTTGCTACCCTGTTTGTAAGCATATGGTGGAGAGGCAGCTGGTGTATCTTAAATCTGTCGTGGACGAAAGTCCTCACATTGGGTTGGTGCGAAGTTTGGGGAGCGGGGTACCAGCTCAGGTGTTGCCTCGTCATCTGACCGTAGTTCATCTCGTCATCTGTAAGTGGTTCAAAATTACTTGGTGTTGTCGTCGGATCTTTCCCTTAGAGGATTGATCCTGGACCGTCGGCAAAAGCCTGTTGTGTTGCTCTAGTACGACGTTAATTTAAATTGCGTTACCTTACCTTTAAGTTGAATCTTGTTAATTATCTTTGGTTCCCAATAGATGACAGAAGAAAATCTGAACGAAAAGGACACACGAGAAGAAACTGCATCTCGATGTATCTTCAGTAATTTCAATAAACTCAGTTTTTGTTTTGTTAACGAATGTCGGACATTAGCTCCCAAGCCATTAGTTCGCGATCTCCATTTTACTTTTGAACGACGTTGTCGTGGTGCGGAAGTTAAGAGAGTGGGGTGCCAACTCAGGTGTTTCCTCGTCAACTGACGTGGTGTTGTCCTGGAATCTTTCCCTTCTGGATTGATCCGGACAGTCGCCAATAGCCCGTTGAGTTGCTGCAATGCTACGTTAATTAAAATACCTATCCGCTTCGCTGGGTGTAAAGTGACAGGTGCAGTGGATTTAATTTTGTTTTTAAATATTTTTTGGGGGAAAACTAGGTTGTAATTATATGTGCAGTGTTTTGCACAGCTTGGCCAAATCTGACCCTTGATCCTTAAATTTCGAACAAACCCAAACCAACAAGCCCACTTCAATGTGCCTTCCATCGTTTAGTTTCTCTTACCTTTTCCCCTCGTTAGATGTATAATGCCTCACTATACGTCTTAATAACTGTTTTTGTCATCCACAAGTTACATTCATCCCTCTCGAAACCCAATCCAATCTTCCATCCCTACCCCTAGATGGACTTCTCAAATTCCATTTCCTGTCGCAGACGGCTGTCCCTAACCGTATTTTATGATCCTCACCCCTTTTCCTTTTAAAACATCGTTCCTTTTGACGGGCGCAGTCTCAACTCCATCCCCAGAATGAATGGTCTTCACGCTGGGAAGTCCTGGATGTCTGACGGGCAGTCCGTAAATCATCCTCCAAAGCGCTTTTAATTTCACCGCAGCGGGCGATCTCTCGCCGATCCTGTCGACCCCGACGCCGCAGGGTTGCAGGCGATGGCGAGATGGCCGTGTAATTAGTCGGGATTAACTTGGGATTAGGGGATGGCAACCGCTGGGATTTGGCGTGCAGTGCAGTCTTGGCTTGTAAGCCATCATTTCTTGTTTGCTCAGATATATGGGGGGATTAGTCCTGCGGGATATATTTGGTTATTGAAACCTATAAATAAATTATGAATTACGTGGGGGTTGGGGATTAACTGCACATAAACAGTCGCTTCTTTTTCGCGGAAGTGTTTTCTCCCCTGAATTGCCGGCCGTTTGAATTTGTTAACTGTAATCCCGCAATTTGTTTGAGGTATTTCGTCTGTTTCTCAGTTCGGATTTGAATTGTTTGTAGATTTTTTTTTTGTTGCGTTGCGAAGTTTTGATTTGGTGTTTATGAGGTTTTAAAATTGCCTGTGAAAGGCAATGTCTGCAAAAAACCGTAAACAGGCACATAGCTTTTGTTTACTGCATAACTTTCCGTAGGAAAGATAATTTTTATTAGCATCGTACTAGAGCAACACGACGGTCCGGGATCAATTCTCTAAGGGAATAATCGGAGGACAACACCACGTCATGTTGAACCACGGTCAGATGACGAGGCAACACCTGAGGTGGCACCACACTCTCCAAATCTTCACAACAACCCAACGTGATTGCTATCGGTCACGATAGATTTAAGTTGCACCAGCCGCCTCTACACCGTACTTTTACAAATATCCATGCACTGACCCGGATTCGAACCAGGAATCTTCCGATCTAGAGGCTAACACCTTAACCACCAGACTGTCCGTAAAGCTTTCACTGTGTGTGTCTATTACGTGATGTTGCATGTGTCTGGCTTGGCATGGCCAAATATGGCCCTTGCGCCATAAAGCTCCAAAACCTTCCAACCAACCATATGCGCGCTAATTCCAGACAAAATAAGCTGGAAAATTTTCATGACGCCTGGTCTCAGTGTTCGAGAGTTTTTGCTGCTTCAGACAAAGAAATGTTTTGCCTTATGTATGAGATTTGACACACTTATCCAGTACAACTGACAAAATTGTCTTCAGCGTGGTTTTATTATCTTGTATTGAACGCGGGCCCAAACACACAAGTGTCCTTGCCTAGACCATTCACCATGAAATCTAACCCAACCAATTAACCACCTAATCTATTACCGATGTTTCTGGTCCTACCCTATCGGGAAAGGGAGCATACTTTATTTCACTTTAGTAATGTTTTTCCGTAGAAAGGATTCGGGTCACCGCTCAGAAAAGACACTTTTTTCCGGCCTGGAGGTTGCTTGATTGGATTGGTTCCAAACAAGGAGTTGAAGTCGTCTCCGAGAAATACTCTCCCGAAAGGCAGTTTACGCTACTTAACCGTTGGATTTTTGTGCGGAAACGTCCGCTTGCTTCGGCTTAAGTGCCCCGTGAAAATATTATTCACTTAAATTTGTCGCACTTGAATGAACGCTGATGGTTGACTGTTCACTTGAGTGTAATGGAGGTTGACGGGTCTGGGTTTTTGAAAGCGTTTGTCGGAGGTCATTAGCTCGGAAAAATAAAGTTGGCAGTTCTGGAGTGGATTAAAATAATGTGCAGTGGGGCAAGTTTCGTTTTTATACTGGGATAAAAAGTATTTTCTTAAATGTTTAGCAAAGTATCTATTTTATTTCACAAGGGACTGATCCCGGACCGTCGTCAATAGCCCGTTGTGTTGCTCTAGTACGACGTTAACTAAAAATTACCAAATTATTATTTTATTTCACCGCACGTGGGATGGAAATCGACTTTTTTTTGTTTTTATCCATTGGCAACAATGGGTGTAACCAATATATAATCGACCGTTACGGGATTCAATCAACAATTCATTCGCTTCATTTAATGGTAATGGTAATGGTAATTTTAGTTAACGTCGTACTAGAGCAACACAACGGGCTATTGACGACGGTCCGGGATCAGTCCCTTAAGGGAAAGATCCGAGGACAACACCTCGTAATTTTGAACCACGGTCAGATGACGAAGCAACACCTGAGCTGGCACCCCACTCTCCAAACTTCCACGCCAACCCAACGTGAGGACTTTCGGCCACGACACATTTAAGGTGCACCAGCCGCCTCTACACCATACGCTTACAAACATCCATGCCCGGACCCGGATTCGAACCAGGAATCTTCCGATCTAGAGGCTAACACCTTAACCACTATACCGGTTGGTCGGCCGCTTCTTTTAAATATGCTTGGCAAGGTGCTTAATGCTGCTGAATCTACACGGAAGATATATTTCGATTTAGATGTTTCCCCTGAACAAAACATTATTTCCCTAAATAATTGTAATTCCGATTCACTGTTTTCGGTTTTCTTTTTACGTCTGACGTATATACTAATGTTTATTAAATAAATATCTGTTGATGAACTTGCACCATCAATAACATCTACGGATAAAGCTGATGCACCTAAAAACCGTTGTTTATCATGGCCGCCAGAGACCGGTTGGAAAAGTAACGGATTAGGATCCGGAAGGTAGCGAGTTCGAATCTAACCCAAGACCGTTGTATACAAAGGGGCTGGTGCACGTAGAATCTGTCGTACCTATAATGTCCTCACGTTAGCGTGACGGAGAAAGTGTAGTCCTAGCTCATGTTTGACCTCGGGATCTGATCGTGGTTCAAAATTACAGGGTTTCCGTCACTAATAGCCCGTAGTGTTGCTCCAGTGCAATGTTAATTAAAATACCTACGGCACTAGTGATGTGGGCTGGACATTTTTAAATGGGCATTTTCCTGGGAATTTGCCCAAAGCATTTTTAAGCGCCCAAAATCTGGCTATTTATGAAATTAAAGAGACACAACAAATTTTTGGACATTTACTGGACATTTACCCATTTATAAATGCCTGGGCATTTTACATCACTAGCCTGCATACAGGTTTCACCTGTAACTTACCTTAGATGTATATTTCTTTTCTTCGTCAGTAAAAGTTTCCTTATGTGTGTATGTCCATTACTAGACGCTTGCATGTGGTGGAGTTAGGTCAAATGTGGCCTTTAAGCCGTAAAACCGACTCTTTTCTTTCCATCTATAGGCTACCACTGAGAATGTCACTTCTTCGGGACGTTATTTCTCAACTTTTGTTTATATTTTCCTTTACTTAAACATTTGTTTATATTTTCCTTTCTAAAACATCTATATATATATATTTCTCTTACGTGGCACGCAAAAAAGACGTTATTTGTTACCGCGTTTTGGCAACATTGTGCGATTGTTTGTTTACTAGGAGCCTCGCGAGTCATTTGAATCTATAGCGTTATCGGATGAAATTTTATTGAAAAAAAAAATGAATTTTAGACGAGCTGTTGCGGTTCGTAATAGAAATCTAAGAAAGCGGAGGATCTTTTCAGGGCTATTTAAAAAACGGTCCTTCTCAAGGCTAACAATTATAGTACAACAAGACGCGTGCACTACAACTTTCGACAACAAACTCAGTCAAAAAGTGTATGGGTGGCTCGAGTACTGGGGAAATGTACACACAAACAACATGCTGGGTATTCAATTTCCAAAGCAGCGCTCACATTGCAAGTAAAAATTTGCTCAAAGTTTTCATCTAAATTCTGATTTCAGATGTACTGTATATATATTTTATGTAATACAACAAATTTAGATTTGAAAAATATTTTTTTGGAATATATTTTGTAATCAATCCCCTCTGCTAGGACACGTGTCTTCATTGATGCGAGCGAAGCGAGCATAGGTTCGCGAAGCGAACCAATGAGAATTGCGAAGCAATCCTCCGGGGATTGGCGAGCGTTAGCGAGCAGGGGGCGGGCCCCCTAGTTTTTTATATTCCTTTGTACAAATACACTCTGTAACAAAATAAAATTGACCCACCAAGAAGGTGCAGAGTTACAGTGGTGCCGGGCTCGATCATTGTGTAACGGTGCTGACTGGGGACATTTGGTCTGGTGACACGTTTCCAACTGTGTCCTGACGACAACCGTAGACGTTTCTGGAGACGTCCAGGGCAGCGTGGGGATCTTGCCTTTACCATCGCGCGCCACACATGCCCACAACAGGGCGTTAGGGTCTGGAGTGCCATCTCCTTTGATAGCCGGACCCCATTTCTGGCATATTTACAGTACAGCGGTACGTAGACGACATTCTACGACCGTTTGTGTTACCGTTTCTTTTGTGACACCCCGGATTTACTTTTCAACATTTCAACAAGATAATGCCCGGCCACACACGGCACATGTTGTTATGAATAGTTTTCGAGCTTTCCCAACACTTCCTTGGCCAGCTAGTTCTCCTGATCTCTCTCCCATAGACTACATTTGGGAAGGCGATTGCAACCATCCCAGAATATTGATAATTTAGCCCGACGATGGGAGACAATTTGGCGAGAAATTCCGCTGGACACCAACCGAGAACTTTTTCAGTCTATGCCACGCATCCATGCGAGGGGTGGACCAACGCCTTATTGACTCCCTCCTTTTGTAACGGTCAACGTCTGACATAATACATTCAATTGTTCTTGGTGGGTCGATTTTTTTTACTATAGAGTGTATTTACATTTCAAACTCCGTTAACGTTCTTACAAAGGCAATGACCTCGACGGACTTCTACCCGTCCTTCCTTCTCAGTGTCCCAATCCTCGAAAGCTTTTCTTTTCGCCTCCCCATATGGTCCCCGGATGACCCTTCAAGGACCCCCCCACTTACGTTCCTCGGGGATCACATAGTTTCTTTCGGTCTACATTCTGGAGAGTCTGTGCGGAGAACTTGCAGTCACAATTTTTATTAGAACCAATTAATGGAATTTTAATCCCGGTTGATTATGTAATGCACGTTCAATGCTACGGGCGCCGGTTTGTTGAATATTCCTAAAGATATTCGGGAGCTTGTTACATGGGGAAAAGGCTTGTGGAACTTGGCATTGGTCGACCATTTCCTTATACTTTGTATATATCAATACTGCAAGATGGATAATATGTAGTTCGGAAAAAAACGATTATTTCCAAAGGAATTAGGGCGCTTAGTCACATTTCTGATTGTATCTGTTAAACGGTCCCGTATTGCTGTGATAGATCTGTCTTGTGTTAATCGCAGTTTGGTCAAATATTTCTCTTGCGCCATAAACCTAACAAACCAATCCAAAAAATGTTTTATTTCCATTTAATTGTACTAAAATCCAAAAAGGGGACTTTACTGATTCAAATTATCTTAATATGTGCACCAATGGCTTTTTGTTCAAGGAATATTATTGTAACTAGGGGGCCTGCCCCCTGCTCGCTAACGCTCGCCAACCCCCGGAGGATTGCTTCGCAATCCTCATTGGTTCGCTGCGCGAACCTATGCTCGCTTCGCTCGCATCAATGAAGACATGTGTCCTAGCAGAAGGGATTGTTTACAAAATATGTTACCAAAAAAATGTTTTTCAAATCTAAATTTGCTGTATTACAGAAAAAATATATACAGTATCTCTAAAATCAGAATTAAAATGAAAACTTTGTGCAAATTTTGACTCGAAATGTGAGCATTGCTTTGGAAATTGAATACCCAGCATGTTGTTTGTGTGTACATTTTCCCAGCACTCAAACGACACACACTTTTTCATTGAGTTTGTTGCCGAAAGTTGTAGTGCAAGCGTCTTGTTGAACTATAATTGTTGGCCCTGAAAAGGACCGTTTTTTAAATGACTGAAAAGATCCTCCGCTTTCTTTGATTTCTATTATAAACTAACTGCAACAGCTCATTAAAATTTCCTTTTTTTTTTCAATAAAATTTCATCCGATAACGCTATAAATTCAATCGATGCGCGAGACTTCGCGATAAACAAACAATCGTACAGTGTTGCCAAAACGCGATTACAAATAACGTCTTTTTTGCGTGCCACGTAAGAGAATTATATATATAGATGCACTTTCAATGCTATTGAGACGCTGATATGGTAAATGTTGGATCTACATCTGTTAAACGGCTCGTGTTGGGCGTGATAGATAGCAGAGCGTAAATCAGCGTAACTTGTGCGCATGTAGTGAAGGTTGTATGTGTTTGAAATCACGATTCCAAATTGCCTAATGTATGGCTATGTAGTTTGCAATAGATTCAGATCGGCCACTTCCAGCTTCAGCGTCGCGAGTAGTATTATATGGAATGGCCATGAAGCGTTAAATTGTCTTCCACGTACTGCTTGATTGGGTGAATGCATTAAGGATCTGCGATTAGAGAGTATTTGCAGCATTACACGTTCCAGACGTCGACTCTGTATTGTTATATTCCAATGGATTAGCTCAGCTTCAAACTCATTTCTCAGGAAGTCACAGTCAAAGCCAATACATTTAGAAATTGCTTTGTTTTTGACTGACTTTTGCTTGTTTACTCTTCAAGTTAGTGTTTTGGAAGTGCATCACCGACGAAACGGCAGTCGACCTTGGGTGAATCCATTTTTAAAAAAATGTGAAAGCTTGTTAAGGCATGGCTGCTGCACGCAAAAGCATGGATGGTGATCGCTGTTCATAGTTTACGTCCGTCAACTAGGGATGCGATATCGATGTCAATGTTTTCAAAACATCGATATTTTTTGAAAAACATCGATGTTATTAACATTGATGTATTGGGGTCGATGTTTTTGCAACATCGATGTTTTATTTTTAAATAAAAAAAGTACCGTTTTAAAAATTTAAAAAATAACCAAGTAGCATAATTTTCATAATTCAGCAAATTCAACATACTTTTAGACCAAAGTGACTAACGGTCAAAAGAAGCTTGGCAAATTTTGAGAATCAACCGTATTTGGTGCCGATCATGTTAAAACTAATGGATATGGGAAAGGTTGCATATAAAGCCTACAATGCCTATTTAAAAGATATAAAACGGAAGACACAAGAAAAATTAGAGAAGTAAAGGAAAGAAAAAGAAAGACTGGAAGCAGATAAAAATTTCAGAGCAGCTGGCAAAGAAAAGAAAGGTAATAGAAGAAGAACGAAATCTTAAAATTATGCGTAAAGAAGAGGATGAAGGCGTTGAATTGCGCTTAAAAATTGTTAAAAGAAGCCAATGATAGGCTCAAGAAGGCGATAAAATATAAAGATTTTATGGAAGCAGTACTTGGTCAGGCAAAATGATTGAAGGGGCGGCATAAGTCTCAGATGATGGTGATCAGCAAATACAGACTTAAAAAAATGCACTTTCTTCTCTTGAGAAAAATATGCATTTTGCATCTTCTCTTGAAAATTAATTTCAGACTTTTTTACAAAAAATAAATCAGACAATCTTTTTAAGAAATGGATGAAATTCTTCTAGCGAAGTTAAAAATAAACAACATATTTAAAAATCATGATTACAAATTATTTTATTTTTTGGTAATATCGTTTCAAAATAATATGCTTTTTAAATGAAGAAAATAAATATCCTTCTAAAGAAAGAAAAGAAAAAGTTTGAGGTGACTGTGTGTGTGGCTAAGGATAGACTAAGGATTATAGTACCCGTATTATAAGTCTATGGTGGAGAGTGTCTTTTTCTTTTTTCTATCTTTATACTTGAATATATTTGACATTGTTATTTGCCACTTTTTGTCACGTTTTTTTGGTTCGATTAGTCTCTTTTTGTCACTTTTTTTGGTTCGATTAGTCACCTTTTGTCTTTTCTTTTGTTCAATTTGTCACTTTTTTCACCTTAAAACCTGTTATAAACCTGTGGGTTAGAACCGTTTAAATATTTTCATTTCTTTATTACTTTAACCTGTTGTGTATTTCCTTACTTTATAGCTTGCCATTCATATTCTTAGGAGAAATAAATGTTAAAAATTATTTGCATTTGAAGACGCATAAAAGTACTAGACCATAAATTGGAATTTTTGGAAAAAGGTTTTGAAATTTTGTATTTTAAGTCGTGAACTTGTAGCATAAACGAGAATTTTAAAATGTCCTATTTCAAAAACTTATATTTGATAGTGCTGCCATCTCGCGGAAACTATTAAAACTTTTCATTCAAGTTGTTGAATGGAAGAGTGACTCGTATGGCGAAACGCAATTGAGTGTGAAAAATATTCAGATTAAGCTTATTATTAACTATCTGTTTTAGATATACATAATTAGCATGTTTTTAACAGTGATATCTCAAATACTAATTTGTTCCGATAGACAATTTTTGTTTGAAATTATTCCTACTATTATTCTTTAAGTTTTGACTATCCATCAAGCTGCGGAAGAGATATGTTTTTTTAACAATTAAATCACAAATAAAATGTAAAAATTCAAGATTTTTCAGAAATTTCAGCATTTAAAAGTCAACTAAAAATTTATTTGTGAACTAATTTTAGCTTTGTAAGTCAAAACATCTGCTTTATTATATTGATTATGACACTAAATAATCATAATAAATTAATTGTTTGTAAAGTAATAACTCTCTGTTTAAACAATGCATCTTATTACAAAATCACTGTTCTTCAGAAATTGAGTTTGAATTTTGGAAACATGTTTGTTTGTGGCTACATTACCTAACGAAATCCCTTGTAACCCGAAACCTATTTCGTAAATTCGCAAATTTTGAGTTTGTTTGAAAGCTAAGGAGTCGGAAGATATTTTAATTAATAACAGGGTGGTAACAAAACCTAAAAAGAGTAATCTTAGGAAAAATTTCCAAATTTTGATAACTTAACGGGAACTTTCATTGTCTGTCCAATTTAAAGACGAGCGATTACGAGTACTTTTGAGTATCGAATCAATCAAATTCGCCGAAATTGTAATTCGAATAAAGGTCTTTGGCGTCGTAATTTTTGAACACCGGGATAAACGCCTCGGCTGCTTTTTTCGCGGTTGCAGCGTCTTGCTGCCGTGAGGCCGGCGATAAAACTTGTGGTATACAGTTTGAAATTCGTACTAGTAATGATGGTTTTTTTTGTGTGCATTAAATTAAGATTTTTTGTTTAGAAATACAGTTTTTGCTTACAATTACATTTTTGTAGAATTTTTTATGTAACTATTATTTTTATGTATGTTTTTTTTTATTTTGATGTAGGGTCAAATGTAATACGTTCGTAATCAAAATATTTTGTATTTTGTCCCTCCAGATTTTTTAATTGCTTTTGTTAGAGTTCCATCCCTTACAATAACAGTTAAAATATATAAAGAGAAAAAATACAAAATATTTGTGTATAATTATCCTTTTACCCCATCTGACTCTAAATATTTAAAAATAATATGGATACAGAAAATCGATACCAACCACGGATCACAACATTTATTTCGGAAATGTAAAATCAGGGAAATTTTTGTGACATTATCAGGGAAATGTCAGGGAGCTTTTTTCCGAAGATTTCGTCGCCACTCTATATTAACCCTTCTTTGCATAATGGTGGAAATTTCCATCATAACATTGAATGCCCAAAAATTATATAAAAGAACAAGTTCACTTTAAGTTGATCGTGTCTGGATACCTTTTTAATGTCCACTGCATAAAAAAAAAACATAGCTGTCAAAATTAAGCAAGTGTCACTATCAGTAAAACGAGCTTGAAGTTGTCATTCCGCTGTTTGTGGTAGTTGCAATAAACGTATGATTTCGTTTTTAATTTTGTTTTATTATATTTGAGTTACTATTGCTAAAAAAGTGAAAATGAGTGGAAGAAAGGTTTGTAACATGTGTTTCTGTTATTTTTAGAGCAATTTCTGAAAAAGTTTGAGTTCAATTTAAAAAATACCACATGATACCATCCTATTGTTTTTTGCTGAATTTATACTATAAATATATACTAACATTTTTTTAACCATTTTTCCTTTAATTTTGAACATGAATTATATCACCTTGATTTATTTCACCAGTAAAGAAAAAATCATGCAAAGAAGGGTGAAAACATTTTTTTATATTCTGGTTGATTTTCGTGTATTCTATTGTATACGAACACCCTCAAAACAACTGTTCTAAAGTTTTGTCTTGTAACTCTGTCTTGTGTCTGATGTGCAATGTTTGTTTTCAGCCCCCTCCAGTCTGTCTAAGCGGGCGGCCGAATGGGAGAGTGAATCTGGCCACATGAGCGATGTGCTGCCCCGGGGCAGCCAGACCCTGAAGCGGCCGCAGCCCCGGCGACACCACACCGTCGGGTTCGAGACCGGCAGCATGACGACGCTGCCCAGGCCCAGCATGGACCTGGAAGTGAGTCTCCGTTCCTTTTGATTCTTTGGAAATGCCGTTTTCTTTTAGAGTTTACGATTTAGGATGATTGAGTGATTTGTGGAAGCTGGGATGATCGTCGGATCGTAGTTCATGGGGGTGGAAGGTCGTTAATTTACGTCGCACTGGAGCAACACGACGGGTTATTGGCGATTGTCTGGGAGCCATCTCGAAGGGAAAGATCCAAGGACAACACCATGTAATTTTGAACCTCGGTCAAATGAGGAGATCAACATCTAAGCGTGAACTCCACTCTACAAACTTCCAAAGCCAATGTAAGGCCTTGACAGATTTAACGTGCACAAGTCCCCGCGTAAACTACGATTTTTGGTTGGACCTAGTTTCGGAAACGTAACTTTGATACTTGTTAGTAGGTAGGTATTTAATTTACGTCGCACTGGAGTGACAAAACGGGACATCGGCATTCTTCAGTCAAGACCAAAGTAAACGACCAAACACCGTCGTGTACAAAGGGGCTGGTACACGTTGAATCTGCCGTGACCTCTAGTGTCCTCACGTTGGCATGGTGTGGAAGTTTGCAGGGTGGATGCCTAGAATGACCTCGACATCTGACCGTGGTCCGTCGTCAATAGCCCATTGTGCTCCTTGAGTGTTACGTTAATTAAATACCTCCCTACCTTTATTCAAGATTAAATAATACCAATAATCTCGCTTTAGATGTACCGTGGTTTCTTCTATCCATCTGTAGCTCAGTCGACCAAACGGTATAATGGTTAAGGTGTTATCCTCTTGATCAGAAGGTTACTGGTACGATTCACGTTTGGAGTATGGATGCTTGTAAGCGCATGGTATAGAGGCGGCTGGTGCACCTTAAATATGTCGTGGCTGAAAAGTCCTCACGTTGGGTTGGTGTGGAAGTTTGGAGAGTGGGGTGCCAGCTCACATGTTGCCTCGTCATCTGTGGTTCAAAATTACGTGGCGATACACCGAATGGCTTCGGCTGGGACGGTGGTTACTAGTTGAATCACTCTGAAGCTCATCTGACACTTGCCTGAAGTATTGAATGGGTATCGAGTCATCTAAAACCTCTTGACGTTGGATTCTCCGAGTCGCATTATCTAATAACGTTCAACAGCCATCTATCGACCAAATTCCAAACACACATTTCTCACCTCTTGTCACCTAATTTTTGTTAAGATTCCACCTTAACCTTCAAAGAATCAACCTACATCACTTCAGATTTGATCCCTGACCATCGCCAATAGCCCTTTGTTTTGCTCCTGTGTCGACGTTAATTAAATACCTACCAACTCACCTGAGCTGAGGTGGGGGAAAATTTCGGTATTTCAATGACGAGAGACTTTAACGTGGTTTATCATTTCAGGATCGAGGCTAAAGCGTGTGACATGAGGCGTAATTAAAAGTAAAGAAACATAGCTGTTCGTTTTTAGGGTTCTTCAACGTTATATTCTTAGATTTCTTGGAACTAACTCTATCTGCAGTGAACCTTTTTTTATTCTTTGAATATTTGTAAAGGGTAAACCTTGTGCACAGACACTTTAATCCCAGTCAATTCATTTTAATTCTGCTTCAGATAGCTCTTAGTACCAATAAATTGAGACATTTTAACTGTGCAAAACATTTTTGCTATGGTGCTTAAAGTTGGACATAAATTACATATTTACTCGGGAAAATAACATCCTGTATTGCATTTCTTACAAACAAAAAGTTAATTCAAAATAAACATTTTTTGTTTTGACGAGGAATTATCTTAATTTAAGTGTAATGTTGAGAAAAGTTATGGTAATTTTTGAAAGCATGGCTTAATTTATTCGTAAACGACAACGTTATTATTACGTATATAATGTTACTTAATTTATTAGGGCCAGTATATTTTTCCAGACTCTTTCGGTTCTCTTATTGACCACTGTTCCTTAAGCTCATTTTCTGCCATAACTTATAAATCTTTTTTTGAAAAGGCAAAGTACTTCCTTAATATCTCGTGGCTGAGAGCGCGTATAATTACACGAGGTCATAAATACCCAAGTGCTTAAAAATCTGCGATCGTCATCTACTTAGGAAGAATTTATGGCCGTTTATTCCTTGCATATTTTTAAACAGCTTCCAGATGCAATCATTTACAGCTTGTTTTGGCGATTTAATTTATTCATTCTCTGTTAATGGGTGAATACATTTCCATCGCATTTGCAGCAGGCATGGCGGATTAACATAATTTGAATAACTCAGAGTTGATTTCCTATTTTTACGCTTTGATCAAATAATTGAACGTGTTTTTTTTTTATTAGCTTCTAGCTGAATAACCCGGCGTTGCTCGAGTTTCAAATATGACCGCGACACCTAAAATATGACCGTGACATTTCCCTGTGTTGACTCAAACACACTAACCCTGTAGAACGTGTTTCCTACAGCGACAGCTAAACTATGACCGCGATATTTCCCTGCGTTAACTCAAATACACAAACCTTGCAGAACGTGTTTCCTTGTCTATGGCCATTTATTACAGGAAAAAAAATTTCCATTTTAAAATTGAGACTTTGAGGAGAACTTTTAGAGCTACCAGTGTGGCAGTTTTCATGGCTACAGATGGGTCTAAATACAGGAAAGAAATAGCCTATGTTTTCTGCAGTGTTCTAAAGTATAAATGTATCAAATTTCGTGTGGATTGGTCTGATTTTTGTATTGTTTTTTGTTGATAAAAAAAATGTCGAAATTTACCCAAATCAGGTTCATCCTTATGTGTTCAAAAGAAAAAGCAATCCACAATTTCTATTGCCTATCTAAAGCGATTTAAAGGCAAACGAGATCTGGAATATATTTCTGACTTTTTTCATTTTTACTATAATTTTTTAATGGATATTTAAAGTTCCCATTCATGAATTTTAGTACAAGTGTAACTGAAATCCTTAAGTTTTTTTTAACATTTCTTTCTTTCTTAAACAACAATAACAGATACACGGGTATTTTAATGTTTTGTTATTCACTGCAAGAATTTCTAACTGCACCAATTACTTGGCATGGAATTTCACATCATATTACGCCGATTTTTAATTAATTTTTATTTTCCATTGTTGTATTTAAAAAATAAAAATTCGTTGATTCCCATGAGTTTCTTTTGAAAGACAAGTCTTGTCGATCGACAAAAAAACTTTCAGGAAGACATAACTTTCAGCATATTTTATATTCCCGTGTTTTGGAAATTAAGTATATTTCTCTCGTTTTGAAATATTTAATATCACACGTGTCGCCATCTATTGTTATAATTTTCCAACACTTTTGTACTTCGATTTTTTTTAAAATAAAATTTCCTAACTTCTTTTGCAAACGAAAATTCAAAACGAGACTATTTTTTTGCGTTTTTTCTTTTTTCATTGATTGCGTGAATCACATTTACGGAATAAAATTCAAGGTTTGGTATCAACCATCGCTCATTGCAGTATTTGTTTAACCTTATTCCGTAGTATCGTGTCGCCATCTAACGACTATTGTGTTTAATAATTGTACTATATGTTCAGAAATTATGTTATTTTTGTTCCTTAACTGTCTCTTTTTTTTTCCTGTTATCTCATCTCGTTTATTTTCCACAACACTCAGTGAAAGTAATAAATTTAGTTTGTATTGTTTTCTGGGTATCTTTATGCAACTTGATTAAAAAAAGTAGAAAAGATTCGTATGGCAAATATCCCTCTTCATTTCATGCACAATACTATGCCGTATTTCGACACCCAGAAACTACTGATTTCTAATTGTGTATTAAAGCAAATTGGGAACGAAAAGCGCTAGTTTTTCAATAATTTTATTTGTTATTTATTAACATTGTCTCGTAGTGTATCCGGACACGTTCGAGCCCTTTTTTTAAATGTAGTATAGAAACATTTTAATGATAGGTTTATGTTTAGTGCTGTTAAACAATAGCATTGGGCTATAAATATTTAAAATATATAGTAATAATTTTGTAGAAATTATAATAGGGATTACATTAAAAACATTTGTCAAAAACTTCAAATGTCCTTCATGAAAATCTAGTCCAACCCATTTGGAAAATGATGCTTCAAAAACCAAACTTGAATTTCAAAAACTTTTTTTGTAACTCTTGGTCAAAAAAGACATTTTTAACGTGCTCGGATACCTTAAGCTCTTTTCCTTTTCACCCCGTTAATGCCAAGAGATATGCGAGCAGTGTAGCGTTGCTTTTACCTCTCAACACGTGACTAAATATAGTTACATGTTGCAGAAGAATCGATTCATTCTCTCAACCTTTAGAAATAATCTTTTGGTACTTTTCGTTGAATAGAATACTGTAGAGCGATTTTATAGGCCCTTTCCTTGAAATAGAATTAATTCTATAGAACGATTCTAATACTCGTTACCCAAGATCATAATATTTTTCAAACGTTTTATTGTCCATTTGCTTAGAGTCATCTGACCGTAGTTCAAAATTACGAAGTGTTGTCCTCGGATCTTTCCCTATGGGGATGGATCCCGGACCGTCGTCGGTAGACCGCTGTATTGCTCTAGTGCGACGTTAATTAAATATTACCATTTGCTTAGAATAGAATCCTCTGGAAATATTCTATTGGTCCTTTCTTTGGAATATAATTTTTGGTATGATTCTATTGGCACTCTACCCTTTGCATGCGTGGTAGCCCGGTTGGAAGAGTAACAGATTAGTAACCGAAGGGTTGCGGTTTCGAATACACCCGAAGACCGTCGTGTAGAAAAGGGGTTGGTGCACGTTAAATCTTTCGTTGCCTCAAATGTTATCACGTTGGAGTGGTGTGGAAGCTTAAAGAGTTAGCTAGGAGCTCAGGTGTTGTCTCGTAATCTGACCGTGGCTCAAAATGTCGTGGTATTGTCCTCGGATTTTTCCCTTAAGGGATTAATCCCGACCGTTGTCAATAGCCCTTTTTGTTGCTCCAGTACGACGTTCATTAAAATACCTACCTTTTGCCAGGAATGAGTGAACGCTTCCTTATTTACATCCACCTTGCATACTTATTCAATTTCTCCGTTCTAATTTTACTTGCCATCAATAAAATACACCGAGTCTATAAAGTCTACTCATGACTGGTATTTCATCATTCGAACGAGTCTATTTACCTTCCTGGGGAAAAAAAGGTCAGCAAGGGAAATCATACTGCTCTCTTGTCAGTAGTGGATTTGGAGCACTGTTTTAGCATTAAGCACTTGTAACCAATGAAGATAGAATTAAATTGCAGGCATTTTCCTTTGTGCTATTATGGCGTATTTCTATCTTCTGCTTAATATTGTTTAGCATCTCTTACGTATGAAGAAACTACTCATCTGTAATGGTTCAGCAATATCTTCAGTAAACCTTCTAATGTTGTTGTTGTTGTTTCTAATGCCTACACTGGCAGACCGGAGGAGTGCCAGGCCCGTCGAAGACGGCAAGAGGCGAGGGGGTGCGCCTTCCATGTTATTGAGCCCCATTGGGAGGAAGTCCGACTTTGCTCGGCATACATGACACATCCGTTTTACAGGAAGGTCCCTTTCATACATCCATTCACTCACACATATCGTAATTTAGATACCAATCAGAGGCCGATAACCCTCTGATCAGATACCCCCAGAGGTATTGATTTGGTATGGGAACATGGGGGACTTTGTGACTACGACCTATTTAACGTGCCCCAGTCACCATTAGTGAACACGACGGTCTTTAGCCAGGTCGAAGCGCCGATCTCACAATCATCAGAATTGCAGGCTCCGCCGAGGACAGAACCCACAACCCTTCTGATGCGAGCCCGACGCTCTACTGACTGAGCTACCGCGGCTCACCTTCTAATGTAATACTCATTATTGATTGAATATTTTTTGCGATATCAGTACTCTAGCAACTTTCGAGTGTATATACTCACTTAATTTAATGATTAGAGAAATTTAAAATCAGTAATTTGAAATTGTTCTAAATAATTTAGACCTCCGAATGAATTACAATATCTCCCTTCGGGGTTGATCAAGGACCGTCACCAATAGACCGTTGACTTTCTCCTGTGCGATCTTAATTCAACAACCTACCGGATGTATTACAGCGTTTGCTTAGTAGGAAATGTTTAGTAGTCGTGTCATGTGGTTTTGAACGAGTCTATTTATTAAAATAGAGGATTAGATTAGACTGATTATATAAAGTAGATAAAACTACTGATTCAATTAGAGGACTAACGCAAACAATGTATTTTCTCACTTTTCCTTTACGTCCATCATTCGACGCTGAAAGAGACAGTGGTAATGCGTTGTAGAGAAGGGGAAAACCAGGCACGGCGATAGTCATTCATGATTTTGCGTGTTGCAGCGACATGATTCCACACCTTTTCGACAACAGATTAACCTGTGGTCGACTGCCTTCTTTTCAGATCCGCCCTAAGCTTAATTTTGCAGCATTAACAAAGCACTAAAATTTTAATTCTGAGCACATATTTTTACCAGTCTACAAAGCGCGTGGAAGTAAGTTTGCTATCCCCGCACCACCTATATTTAATTTCCTGTACTAGACGTCCTGCATTAGACGCCTAGTTCCTGCGATCCTAAGATGCTTTGTCGGTATCTCTTTTTCACGCCTAGGTCAACCGTTCCCCATCCGAAAAAGAAACCATCCCAGGTACAATGGCCTTTGGATTGATTCGGTGGTTTCCATGGCAACTCGAGTGTAACCGGAATTCCCGAAACTTCCCTCAGTTGTCGTTGCCATGGGGACGCGGATGCGCCATACGTCAGTAGCCCGGGATGAGATCCATTGCCTCTTTCTTATTTTGTGACGATAAGACGATTAAAGCGGCGAGAAATTCAATTAATTTATGTTTCTGCCTGCAAATTTTTATGAGTTTTTCCTTCACTCAGATCTGATTAATTCGGAATGAGGAATAGGTTTTCCGGCTTATTAATAATCTTTTTATTGGGGGGTTTCTTTTGTATTTCTAATCAGATGTATTTTTGATGGATGTTTTTATTTTAATTTTCATTGGAAAATTTAATAACTTGTAATTTATTTCAATGCATGCAAGAAGCAGGGAATGTTTTCTATTTTTGTATCTGCAATGGATATTTCCTTATCAATTCCATGAGAAATGAAACATTTTTAAATGAATTTTTTGATGCAGCATAAGTTTTTCTTCAAATTATTTACATTATATTATTCCCCCAAAATTACAATTCGAATAAAAACAGCTAAGTGAAATAAATTTGCTCTGATGTGTGCGCACATGAACATAGTTAAGTTTATGATGTATTAGGTTTTCAAATTTTTTTTAATACCTATAGTACAGTATAACCATTCGTAATAAAGGTGAATATAGATATTTTGTGAGTCTTTTAAATCAATTTAAAATTTTATTTTTGTTTGTAATGCAAATAAGGATAGATATTTTTAGATGTATCATCATATTCATTTTCCGTTCACAAAACCTCGAATAAAGTCAAACATTTTCTAATGTAGTGCATAAGTCCTCAACATTTACTATGTCGTAAAAATATTTGTAGTTGCCATTCATTGATTTTTATCTAACTAACTGATATCCTCAAATTCTCTACTTAAACATTTCTTTGGGTAAACGATAACTACATATGCGTAGGCATCTTAATATTTAGTTACTTATACAAAAATTATAAAATGTGACCTAACCGTTTGACATGGAGTTTCTCTTTTTATAAGAGCTTGTCGGTTTTAATGACAGTCCAAATTGTAGCGTCCTTCAGAAAAGTGAGATACGTTTTTAAATTTTTCCTAACAACATCAGTTGTATTTTAGATCTTTTTCGGGAATTTCAACTTAAATGTCGTTTCTAGTTTTAGTGCTGGATTTACTGGAAACAAGTCATTTGTTATACATACTAGACCTTTAAAAAAAGATAAATCGGTTATTGTTTATAGTAAAGTATTATTTTACAATTATATTCAATTGCATTAGGTTGAATTATTTTCATGAAATTTTTGTGTTTTTTATGTTTTACTAAATTGAATAAAGTAAATTTTTTTAATCAAATTTTTACTTGTAATTTTTTTAATGGCATTGCTATACAAATTGGTATTTTTTTTAATGGAATTGCAATACAAATTGGTAATTTTTTTAATGGCATTTCTATACAAATTGATATTGCTTATAGATGATTTTGTGAAAATTTTTGAAGTCTTATTCGTGATTATAGTCAATAGCCCGTTGTGTTGCTCTAAAACGACGTTAATTACAAATTACCATTACCATAATAATAGGCAAGAAATTCGAGAGGCATTTTTAGAAATGGGATTCGACATCATCTTTATTTATTGCTATATTTTCATTATAACAGCATTACAGTTTGTGTTTTTTGCTTAAACATTTTTGCAAATCCTCCCTGGTTGTATTTCTCTTTCTTCTCAGTCAAACTTCCCTTTTGTGTGCATGTCTATTTACTTGTCGTTTTGCATATCTTGGCCAAATACGTAACACACCACACAACCAAATACCAAGCAATTCTTTGAATGTATGGCAAATAGGACAAACGACAAAATAAGAGGAACGATGATATGCCATAGATTACTATGCGATGCCACCTCTTTTCCGACGTCATTAATGGGGGCTGCGGTAGCTAGAGAAACGGACTAGCAACTAGAGTTACTAGTCTAACCAACATTTATAGTACAAAAGAGCTGGTGCACGTTAAATCTCTCGTGTCCTCACGGTGGTGTGGTGTGGAAGATTAGAGAGTGGGGTTCCTGCTCAAGTTTGATCCTGTCATTTGACCGTGGCTCAAAATTACGTGGTGTTGTCCTCGAATCTTTCCCTTTCGACTTCAATCCCGGACATCATAACGGGCTATCGCGACGGTTCAGGACGTTAATTAGCTACTTCCGACAGCATTATTTTCTAAGTACGAATTGCAATCAAGAAATCAATCATAGCGCACCACATTTAGCACCACATCCATTTATATCACTGTCAACCGCCTTAAACTCCTGCTTTCTGTAGATTAAATTTCTTACCGGTCATGACTACCTACAAAGACACTCACATCGTGTTGGAGTAGCCACATCAGCTATCCGTCCCCTTTGCGAACTAGACAAAATTATTACAGACCGCCTCAAGGGATGCCCTAAGCATCCTGGCAATAGCATTGCAAATTCTAATTCTGTTCATAGTATTTTCGTGTCTTTTTTTTTTCACTTCAGACCTCAATTGGTCTGCGCTTTGATTGATGGGCTCTCGACTTTTTACCAGACATGACTACCTACAACGGACACTCGCTTTGGCTGTCTGTCCCCTTTCCGACCTGGACGAAATGACCAGGCCACCTCAAAGATTGCCCTAAAATTCCACACAATAGAATTGCAAACACTGTTGATGGTGTTTGTTTTAGGGCCATATTTTTCACTTCAGAACTCAATTGAGCTGCTTGTCGATAGACAGCCGGAGACTGGCGTAGGTTAAAAAAAAATACTTCTACGTCTAAATAATGCTTTGTTACCACTACGACATTCGTCCACTTGCACCCACTTCCCACCATTTTACTCCAGTGCTCGTGTTAGCCCTCCCCACACGGAATAAAGTTAATTTATTTATGGTCGAGTACTTGTACATCTCCTTCCAGTTTGGAAATTCGATTGTCGGTCGGGCCGTTAGCGCGGCCGAAAGCTTTCTCGTGTTCCGCGTTGTTTGAAGAGGGCTCTTTCGGTCAAGCGGCGCTTGTTTGTCCTTCCATCTGTCACTGGGAATGGTTCACTTTGTGCCTATATCGATCGTTCAATTCCTCCCTCATCCACCTTCGGATCCCCACCAATGGCAATGGTCCTCTTATTGGTTAAATTCCGCTTCAAGAAATGGATCCAGAGCTTTCGGTTCACACAAGTGGGGTCGAGTCGATATTTTTTTATCAAGGCTTGTTTTCTCACAAGTTAATTTTTTACCATGGCTTGTCTTTTTTTGACCAAGGCTGATGGATCGATTCAACGAAGCACAATTGTTGATTTAAAGACACCCCAAAGCTAATGTTTTCCACGACTTGTTTTGTGTTGGCATGGTGTGTGAGAGTGGGGTGCCAGCTCAGGTGTTGCCAGGCGTCGTCTGACAGTGGTTCAAAATTACGTGGTGTTGGCCTCGAATCTTTTCCTTTTGAAATGATCCCGGACCAATTATAACCTTGTCCTTTCGGGATATGTCCCGGATTGTTGCCAATAGCCCGTTGTGTTGCTCCATTACGATGTTAATTTATAACCATTACCATTACTTATTTTTTCCCAAGTTAATGTTTTTTATTTGGATTTTTACCAAGGTCAATTGAGAGATTGATTTGATACTCCAAGTAGTTTCTCGTCCTTCAAGATCTGACCAATTTTGCAATTGACAAGATGTCTCTTCTTCGGGATATTGCATTTTTTTTTATGTTGAGACCAGTGATCAAAATCTGGTCACTTTTTATCTGATAATGAGATATTTTGTGCATCAAGATCTGCCCAGTTTTCCTCTGATGATGAAATATTTTGTGCATCAAGTTCTGCTCACTTTTCCTCTGATGATGAGCTATTTTGTGCATCAAGTTCTGCTCACTTTTCCTCTGATGATGAGCTATTTTGTGCATCAAGATCTGGTCACTTTTCCTCTGATGATGAGCTATTTTGTGCCTCAAGTTCTGCTCACTTTTCCTCTGACGATGATCTATTTTGTGCCTCAAGTTCTGCTCACTTTTCCTCTGACGATGATCTATTTTGTGCATCAAGTTCTGCTCACTTTTCCTCTGATGATGAGCTATTTTGTGCATCAAGATCTGGTCACTTTTTATATGATGATGAGCTATTTTGTGCAACAAGATCTGGTCACTTTTCCTCTGATGATGATATATTTTATGCATCAAGATCTGTTGTGTACTTGTAGTTACAGCTGGTTAGCCATCTTTATAGAATGCAAACTTTATATTATTCCTTGTGTTGCAAAAGGACCAAACCAAAGGAATTTCTTCTTAACTCAATCCTCCTTGCCTGCCAAGAAGATGCTTAACCCTCCATGCTCTATTGCAGATTCCTGTAGTATTGCTTTTACCCCCCATAACACGCATAATGAAAAATAACGTTAAAAAATGCTAAGATGATATTGGTCAAGAAGGTCATACAGGGAAGTCTGCAGGATGGAAGAATCTGTTGGATGGAAAATTAGTCCTTGTGTAGATTATTGCGTTTACCCCACGACACACGCAATGACTAAATAACGACATCTATTAGCTGAAAGAATCCAAAGATTATGTTGGTCAAGATGGTTGTAATTAGTGTCGGGACCAGGGCCGGTCAGAGGCCCTTGACGACAGATGCGGCCGCATCGGGCGTCACGATGGGCCGTGTCGTATGAAGGGCGCCGGTTGGACAAGAACAATTTGACAAACCTTGCTATTTCAACCATTTTACAAAAGTTGGCAAGAAAGTATGAAGTTTTTTACGACGTTATCACAGAATCTACCCTGCGAAAAGCAAGAAAATTAAATTGTAGGTTTTGCAATTTTCCATGTAGTTTATTTTATGATTTTTTTTATTATAAATGAAGAGTAGAGAGAGAGAGTATATCCAATAAGGCTTTTTTTTTTCAGTCCTAGATCTGCCTGTATACATTTGGACATGGGGGATGAAAATTTAATGATTCTTAAAGAGTTATATCGATATTAATTACCCGTCCCGTGCCCTTCCCTCCCCCATCCAAACAATACGGCGAATCTTTGAAACGGGGATGGGGCGCCAAATCATCATCTCGCAATCTGCAATAAATTCTCTCGGACCGGCCCTGGCCGGGGCACTTCAATCGATCCTGTTTGATTAATTTACAGAATAGAAATCAGGATTAATGAACAATAGGTTTAGTTACCAGTTACAACCGAAAACGGAGCCGTGGTTATCGGCAGGCAGTCCCTTCGCTTGGAACAGATAGACAAAACACGGGGGCGCGGGGACATCTCAGAGGGGTGTAGTTATCCGCGCGCCATCTCGTAGGAAAATTCTCATCAATTGGTTAGAAGTGTGTTTACTATTATGACTTTATCTTTGTAAAATTTCGATTTTCAAACTTCCTCTTGCACGAATAAACTAATTTCTGAAATTTTTCGTCACACGAAAAAGTAGATCTTTGGACGGTGAGAAGATCTGACGAAAACATTTGTTAAGTTGTGATTAGTTTACAACAAAATAACAGCTATTATACCAAAACTCTCTCTTTTGTTTCAAAGTAACTTTTACAAAAAGTTTTTGAAACAATGTATTTGCGATACTTTAATAAAAAAAAAAATTCCTTTATAACTCTTTATATTTGTAGGGTAAGGAAAGTTAATTTTAGTTAACGTCGTACTAGAGCAACACAACGGGCTATTGACGACGGTCCGGGATCAGTCCCTGAAGGGAAAGATCCGAGGACAACACCTCGTAATTTTGAACCACGGTCAGATGACGAAGCAACACCTGAGCTGGCACCCCACTCTCCAAACTTCCACGCCAACCCAACGTGAGGACTTTCGGCCACGACAGATTTAAGGTGCACCAGCCGCCTCTACACCATACGTTTACAAACATCCATGCCCGAACCCGGATTCGAACCAGGAACCTTCCGATCTAGAGGCTAACACCTTAACCACTATACCGGTTGGTCGGCTTATATTTGTAGGGATGATTTGGTATTGGAAATTGTTTGTTAACTCGCTTGTCAGAAGTTCAAAATGAAACCGTTGGATTGAAATAAAGACAATTTTAATATGTTTCATCATCCGTAAGAGCCGCGGAGATAGTCCAATTTGAATAGTAAAGGATTAGGAACCGGAATGAGACGAGTTTGAAACTGGATTTGTTTCGTCGTGTTTATCGAAGCTGGTAAACATTAAACCTGCTGTGGCCTCAAATGTTCTCCCGTTGGCGAGATGTGGAGGTTTGGAGAGCGATTTGTCAGCTCAGGTGTTGACCTCGTCGTCGAATCGTTCTTCATAATTACGAGGAGTATTTCCCTTCGGAATCGTCATCTGACCGTGGTTCAAAATTACGAGGTGTTGTCTTCGGATCTTTCGGATCTTTCCCTCAAGGGACTGATCCCGGACCGTCGTCAATAGCCCGTTGTGTTGCTCTAGTACGACGTTAACTAAAATTACCATTACCATTTACCAATCTAAGATCGTCGAGCACAACTGGCTGGACTTTAAATCTGTCGTGGCCTTCACGTTGGTGGGGTTTGGAAGATTGGAGAGTGGGGTTCCAGCTCAGGTGTGTCCTCGTCATCTGATCGTGGTTCAAAATTACGCGATGTTGTCCTTGGATTTTTGCCTCCGGGGATTGATCCCGGACCCTCGCCAAGTGTTTGTCTAGTGCAACGCTAGTTAAATGCCTACTTACCAAACAATTTTTTTTTTAAATATGGGTGTAGATTGGAAGGTTCCTGGTTCAAATCTGGGTACGGGCATGGATGTTTGTAAGCGTATGGTGTAGAGGCGGCTGGTGCACCTTAAATCTGTCGTGGCCGAAAGTCCTCACGTTGGGTTGGCGTGGAAATTTGGAGAGTGGGGTGCCAGCTCAGGTGTTGCTTCGTCATCTGACCGTGGTTCAAAAATACGAGGTGTTGTCCTCGAATCTTTCCCTTAAGGGACTGATCCCGGACCGTCGTCAATAGCCCGTTGTGTTGCTCTAGTACGACGTTAACTAAAATTACCATTACCATTACTTTTAAATATGGGTGAAACTCAAAGTGAAACCATTGTTTCTGAACAGTTATATCCTCAAATGTTCGCCGACCAACCGGTATAGTGGTTAAGGTGTTAGCCTCTAGATCGGAAGGTTCCTGGTTCGAATCCGGGCCCGGGCATGGATGTTTGTAAACGTATGGTGTAGAGGCGGCTGGTGCACCTTAAATCTGTCGTGGCCGAAAGTCCTCACGTTGGGTTGGCGTGGAAGTTTGGAGAGTGGGGTGCCAGCTCAGGTGTTGCTTCGTCATCTGACCGTGGTTCAAAATTACGAAGTGTTGTCCTCGGATCTTTCCCTTAAGGGACTGATCCCGGACCGTCGTCAATAGCCCGTTGTGTTGCTCTAGTACGACGTTAACTAAAAATTACCAAATTACCTCAAATGTTCATGCGATTCACGTACACTTATGAAAGTTCTAACTCGCTGCAAAAGGTGCGATAAGAAAATAATAATAACCCATTTCATGAAGTCGTATGGCTTGTAGGGGGAATAGTGAAGTCTTGGTATTGATCGGAAAGTTTTATCCGGCCACTTACTGTCCAATTACAGACACGGAAACCTTCAATTACAGAAATGCTGAGGAAGATAACTGACGGGAAATTGAATTTGTGCCTCTACCAGTCACTCTGAAAGAAAGTCCATCTTATCCAATGCGGATTAAGATCCCAGTAGGTGCTGCTTTATATGGCGACTAATTGATATACATTTTTCCGCATCTGTGCACGTCTTTTAATCCTCCGACGCAATATCTCGTCCAAAAAGAACTAATTTCAACGAACATCCAATTTTTCTAATAACTGGATATCTCGTAATCCAAGTACTTCAAGTTTCTTTTATTGTGACGACATCAAGATTTGGATAGTTTTTTTACTATGACGAGACATCGCGTCTATCAATATTTCTTAAGGGGGTCCGGGACACATCGAATTTTTTTTTTATTAATTAATTTAGAATTTTGAAATTTTTTGTACTGATTACCCATCTAACTAATAAGCGAAATCACAACACAAAGTTTTTCCAAACGTAATTTAAAAATTTTAAATTAAAACTTTTTGTAAAAAAGTTTTTCTTCCATATCCCCATCTTTCCCCATCTTCCATGCAAGTGAACGCCATTGGGATGAAGTCCGACTTAGCTCGAATTTTTAGCCAACAAATGGCAGCACATCGACACGTTTCGTTTTTACGGAGAGATCACATTTTCACGACATTCAATCATACTCAGGCACACGGTTGTAATTTTGTTCCAAACCAGAGACTAACTTTTCCCTGGTTCGGCACCCCTATAGATTATTGATTTATTATGGGAACATGAAGGACTTTGTGACCACGACAGATTTTTCGTGCACCAGTCACCTTTAGCGTACACGGGAGTTTTCGGTCACCTGGGCTCGAACTCATGATCAGTCAGTCACGAGCTCGATGCCCTACCGACTAGGCCACCCGGCCTTAACATTAAATGTTATTTTATTCATATATTCGATATATGTATCAACGAAATGTTGGATTTATTCATTTGATTGCTTAGACGCAAAGTTTGCTCGATTATCCTTAATGATGCTAACAAAAAGACTTCCTTCCATAGATAGTTTATTGTTTTTTAAATATCAAATTCAACAACTCGATTTTTCATCAACAAAACTATTCGATGTTTTGACATAATTTTTTAGGCTACGTTTACATGAGGCGTTTCAACGTGCGTATGGCGAGGCTAGCGAGGTCTCAACATTAAGTTATGTTTATTTATTCCTCTGATTCAAGTATCTATCTTTGCGACCTTGAAGAGCGGGACCCTGATAGCGTCGCCAAACAAGCGTTTCACGCGCCTCATGTGAACGGGGCCGTAACCTCGAAAATTATCTCAAGTCAGCAAAAGAAATTATTTGCTACAACTCTTTTCTTATCTCTTAACATCCCCCTTCAAAACAAGTGGCACAAAGCGACTTTAAACCTCACAAAAAAATCGGTTGTTTATTGTTAACTAGCCTTTTTTCATCTTTGAAAATTTGTTTGTTACTCTCTGCTCCTTGTTTGTTGATTAAAATAACAAATTAAAAACAGACTGAAATAACTTCTTTAATTTACAGGAAAATTCAATAGAATAAGGAAGGTTTATTTACCGTTCCCTGCTTACAACAAATGGGAAGAGGGGAATAGGTAGTTTCTTCGGTAGATGTAACGATTAAAAGGCCTACATGCTATTTCCTGCTCCTAATTAATTATCTTTATTATTGCAACTTTGCTTTTTCATTTCCTGTAGCCATCTTTTTTGTCCTCTTTTCCAGTTTGTTCTACGTTCAGTTTTATTTTGTTCTCTGCTGGCTTCTACTTAATTAGACTGGTTAAGCTTCCTCCTCTGAATTAAATAAAAGAAACTCCCCGTACTGAAATTAGAGAAAATATGCAAAACACCGAAAGAATGTGAATTTTTTCCTGCGAACCTAATTCAAAAGAAAGTATTTGTTTTCGAAATTAAGGCTTCACTTAAATTCGAAATACCCTCAACATCTTTTTTTTTCTGCAACTGAATTTCTGAATTTGCTTTCATTAAGCCATTTTCGTTAAGTCTTTCCGAATTCGACTGAGAAAATGTTTGGGTTTTTATTTTTTATTAGTTTTAAGAACGAACTTTAGTTTTCTACACCATGCAGGATTCTATCTTTGTAATTCCCAATAGCAAAATTGTTGGGCAGCTGTCTTGTTCGCAAACATTGGAGACATAAGCAATTTCTACAGTTAAATTTACTAGCCGTGTTTAAATACCTAATTTTACCGATATGGTTTAAATGACGTACTTTCCATTCGGATGCAGGTAGCAGTATAATTAGTGCTGCACACATATAATAAACAAAAAAAATACTTAAACACCAATTTAGGAACTACGGTTTCCTAAGAGAGCGGAGCGGTTATCTAGCAGCCGTAATATAGCTGTGGATGGCATCACTAAAACGTTGTTTATACAAACAGATGATGTTTGTTTCCTAGAGAGCGTTGTTTGTGAGCGTAACGACAATTGGCGGAGACGCCATTTCCATGACGATCGTCATAGCGGTCTCAAACAGTTGAAGCACGTTGTTTTTCCTGTGGCGGCAACATTTCATTCCCTACGCACAAACGATATGAGCGAAGGGAAGCAAAACAAACATTTTTTCATTGTTTAGTTCGTTTTTGTAAAATCAGGATCGTTCAATATAGATTAAAAATTTCAACGGATTTGAAATTTGCGGAAAGGTTTACAATGGATCTACTCTTTAAATAGGATTTTCTTTAAACAAACAATTAATTATTTAATAAGTAATTAAATAATCATATGGTAATTTTTTTTAAAATCTGTTTTTGGTATCGATCTGGAGTAGAATTTTACGCTGATTTGAACTCCGTTGAAATTTTCACACTATCTTCAACGATCGCGAAGATAGAAACTTGAATTAAAGGGAAACAAAAAAGCCCTTTTGTATTGTTTTTCGAATAAAATAAACCACGACAGCTGTTTGTATCGCCGATTCTCCACAGTATTCTATCCGTCTAAGTTGACATCTCTGGTCTCCGTTTAGACGGCCGCCTAGTTATGCCCGCCGCATCATGACATATAACGGACGCTAGATAACAGCATCCGCTTTCTTAGGAAACCGTAGCTAAAGGGAAACAACCGAGGACACACCTCGTAATTTTTAACCGCGGTCAGAAGACGGGGTCGCACATGAGTCGGCACCTCACTCTCGAAACTTCCACACCACGCCAATGTCAAGACATTTGAGGCCATGATAGATTTAACGTGTACCAGCCACGAAGGCCTTTGGCACTCACAACCCTCCGGTTGCTAATCCGTTACTCTTCCGCTACCTCGGCCGTTCAGATGCGTATACGTTTGCGAACCCAGTCGCTTGTGAACCGTTCGTTGAAATTATTTTCACAAAGAGTTTCCAGAGACCCATGGGAAAGGAAGTCATCGTTGTCAGCCACCGTTGACGACGATGGAGCCTGGAGGCTCGCGAGCATACAGAAAAGCAACAATCTACTCACGACGCCCTCCAAATCTGAACCGAGAACGCCTTTGTGTTCGTCGATAAACCAACAGAAAGCGGATCGCTTCGAGCGGTTCACGAGCCGCTCGTTCGGAGCCGAAAAATTCGTCCCAATCATGAGAACTAGAGGCTCGCGAACGGTTTGGTTCGCAAATGTATACGCAGCTTCAAGTGTTCAAATTCAAGTAACTGGGATGCAAGTGGACTTCTACAGAAGCTAGTTGTGGTGACTGAGGTATGAACGTTTTGTAGCGTACTGTATTCGAAATAAGAACTAACCCCAGTAAGAAGTACGTGAAATGTTTTTGTGAAGTTTGTGTATTCATTTTTTCGCGCGCGCGCGTGTGTGTGATTAATGTAATAATTCATTTGCGTAGGCTAGTTGTGAGTGGCGTCGGTACTTTTGGTTTTAAAAACCGCGCGAATGACTTGAGTCAATGATTCGATGAGTGCTAAACTTGTCGTCGAGAATGCAAAATCGTGTGTTTCGGTTCCTGTATGATGTTTTGTATTATTCTTCGTGGGTGCCATTATGTGATCTCTACTATTATAAAAGGAAGTGTTTGTTTGTCTGTCTGTTTGTTTGTTGCCGCAAAATCTTGACGATTCTATGGTACTTACAGCAATGAGATTTGGCACACAAGTAATCCGAATTTTTTGGAATTTTTGGATCGCGGCGAATTTTAAAATTCAATCTAGAAGAGTTTAAAATTCATTTCACATAGTTTTATTCTCAATCGGTTTTTCAAATGTGGAGAACCTTTTCTACTCTTGCGACCTTCCAGTCAGGGTTTGGAATCTTGTCAAGTTTTTATCATCCGCAAAACGCGGAGAAAATTATATTTTTCGTTTCTGCTTTGATTTTGCGCGATTGATTTCCCAGCCAGACGATAAATCTTTAAACTGAAGTCACAGTTCTTTTTTCAATCTCCTAGACCGTTAAAGGCAGAGTAAAAATTTCAACGGATTTGAAATCTGCGGAAAATTTCAGTTTATATTGATACCTAAAAATATTCTTTTCTTTAAATAAATAATTTTTTAATTGAATATAACTTCAACGGATTTGAAATCTGCGGAAAATTTTACACCAGCTTAATACCTTACACCACTGAATACGGGCAACTTCGGGCTAGCCACACAGTAGCTAGTCGTTTATAAAAGGATATAAATAAATCATGGAAGCTGAGACACAGCACTGTCATCGTTTGATATGAATAGAAATTTAGTTGTAAATGCTATACGCGGGTTTTGTACTATACAAAAAAACTAGTTTGCCAAGAAAATTATCTTGTGAAAACAATTCCTCTGAATACATGACTGTGTTTGGGATGCTAAAATTAGTGCTTGCTGTTCGACGCGTCCCCCCTGAAATTGCAAATTCGGTTTCCAATACCAGAAATCATTAAATTGATTTTCCCTCCCGGCTCCGTGGACGGCCGCTGAAATCGTTTGTTTGCGGGGTGGTATTGACAGGGGCTCTTGCTTTTCGGCCGACCATTCGCTTCTGTGGACAACTCTAATAGGGTTGTCGGGAGCGGTGCTCGTCTTTCGATTTTTTAATGTTGCATCATAATGCATTGATGTTACTTCGCGGCGTCCGGTGTTTCGTTTTACATGTATTTCTCTAGGTAATGTATAGAATGTATGGCGTTAAAGGGCAAATTATGAAATATACGAATTGCTCGGGCTGTTCAATAAAGAATGATCATAAATTAATAAAAATAATTTCCTGTACTAATCCTCCAAGTTTTTATGGTCTTTCTCAAAATACTCTCTATTACATACAATGCATTTATCTAGTCTTCGAGCTGGAAGCCATTTGTTGACAGTTCCTTCAAAATCGCCTACGCAACTTTTACCACTGCCTGTGAAAACCGCGAGAAAAGAAAAAAATCGCATGGTGCTACATCAGGACTATATGGAGGATGAGAAACACACGTGACATTGGTTGTTGAAAGATATGACTAATTTTTAAGGCATAAACAAAATTTCAATGCAGTGTATTGCACTTCGCGTGTCACATCCATTTTTGCCGTACGCGAAACTAAAACTAGGTATTCTTGGCCGGCTGCTCAGACCTCAGCAATGACGTCATGACCGTGAAACTTGCGCTATCTATTCTCCACGTATCCCGCTACACATTCAATATGAATTTTATTTTTCTTGATTTTTTTAATCACCTTTAAAAAAATTACGAACATTCTTTACTGAACAGCCCTGGTATTTTGATGGTATATATACAGTACCCTACAATAATGGACCGGACGCCAGCGATTTGAATAAAATCCGACTACTTGTTTGAGGGTGTTTTTCGTGGTATGGCCTGGGATCTTTGCATGTTGTTCCTGGTCAATTGATCGCCGACGCCTACATGAACATTTTGGACAGTCAGAATCTTCCTACGCTCTGCCAATTTTATGGAATTGCCGAATGTTACTTCCAGGACGATAACGCTCCGTGTCATGTTGAAGCCTCTGTCAAGCAGTGGTATCAAGATATGGATGTTAAACGTCTTCTCTGGCCTGTTCAGTCACGTTGGGTTGGCGTAGAAGTTTGGAGATTGGGGTGCCAGCTCAGTTGTTGCTTCGTCATCTGACCGTGGTTCAAAATTACGAGGTGTTGTCCTCGGATCTTTTCCTTAAGGGACTGATCCCGGACCGTCGTCAGTAGCCCGTTGTGTTGCTCTAGTACGACGTTAACTAAAAATTACCATTACCTGGCCTGGTCAGAGTCCCGACCTAAACTTCCTGAAACATTTGCGGGACAAGATAGAGCAACGCTTACTGAACAGGAAACCATGTCCGAAATCTACAGCTGAGCTGGTGATATTCTTGCAGCAGGAATGGACACAAGCACCCATAGCTGTGTATCTAAACCTTGTTGAAAATATGCCCAGAAGGGTTGCTAGTGTCATTGCAGCACAAGGGGGACCATCCCCTTATTAAAGCGTGTATTATTTCCTTTTTACCATCACATCTTGCTGTCCGGTCCATTATTGTAAGGTAGTGTGCTTTCTCTAGGCATTATATAGAATGACAAATGGGGCTTAGAAGTTTGGAGAGTGGGGTGCCAGCTCAGGTGTTGCCTCGCCATCTGACCGTGTTTCAAAATGACGTGGTGTTATCCTTGAATCTTTCCCTTGTGGGATTGATCTCGGATCGTCATCAATAGCCCGTTGTGTTGCTCTAGTGCGACGTTCATTAAAGTTACCAAACTAATCCACTGCTATGAATGACGTATACAATATAAGCACGATATACAATATAAGCATTCATATACGTATTCATAATAGAAGTTGGTTTATAAATATAACTCAACTGTTAATATTTTTTATAATAATGACTGTTATACCGTTGTCTGATATTTAAACTGTTATCGAAATAACAGCTTTTCTGGATTGTTTTTCGCTGTGGAAAAAATTTATATTTTCTCTTCAGAATTTAAAAAAAGTGTCGTATTTCGCTTGGAGAAACGAAATAGGACTTACGAAATGTGGACTTGATAGAGAAAGTATCAAAGAAGAAAAAACTTATTATTCGAGCTGCTCCTTTTTTTTCCGTGTCGGAAGTGATTTTTGATGGAGGCGAAACAACTTCATTACTTCTCGGTAGAAGGAAAGAAAAATGGCGTTTTGGCCGTTTTTAACAACCGTTTTGAGCGCGCCGTGGAAATAGCGGATTTGTGTTACGTGATGAAAAACTGGGCTGGAAATGAAGTTCTCCTCAGGGGTGGTTCTTGGGGAACCTGCTCGAAAGTGCCGGAGGGAAATTTCGAGTCAGCATACAAACGCATTTAATAAATTCTAGATAACAAACTCTTTCGTATTTTCTTTTTTGAAAGGAAAGTATTTCTGCATGAAAACGCTGTTATTAAAAGTTTGCTCCAACTCTAAATAAGAGAAACGATTTGTTAAAATTTATTTTTATACTCGATGTTATAAAGTTTTGAATTTATAGTTGGTATTAATAGTGGATGCAAAAATACGATTTGAAAATTGAGCTAATGATCTTTTAAAGATGTGGAATGTGAGTAAATTCGAGTTTTTATTCCTCCTGTGCTGACGTATTTGCCTTTTCTTTTGAGGTTATGTGTAGAAGCCTCGTATGTTGTGTGATTATAAATATAAAAATTGAATGTTTGGTAAATTTTGAATAATTTATTTCAATTTATGTAGAGAACATGACATTGTGTGTTATAATAAAAACATATTTAAACACGATATTAAAACGCTACATTGAAACGCAGCACAGAATCCAGTTCACAACATTAAATACAATACAGTACATACGTACAATATTGAAACATTGAATTGGTATACAACATTGAATCAGTACACATAATTGAAACATTAAAGACTTAGTACACAACATTGAATCCGTTCACAATTTCAAAACACTGAATTAGGTCGCTCGAAGTGTTGTTTTCCAACTTCAGTTCATTTTTTTTTTAGGATGTACAACACGATGTTTATGATATACATCGATGCACTAGATTTAGTGCATCGATGTTGTACGCAATCCTATGTTCCAATGTTGTACACAATCTTAAACTCACTGTTAGGTCACACTCTAATGTTAGAATAATGTACTGATTCAACGTTTCAATGTTGTGTACTAATTCATTATTTCAGTGTTGTAAACTAATCAATGTTTATATGCTGTGTACTAATTCAGTGTTTCAATGTTGCTTACTAATTCATTGTTTTGAAGTTTTGTACTGATTCAATGATGTATACTAATTCAGTGTTTTAATTAAATCTACTAATTAAATCTTTTAATATTCTATACCAATTTAATGTCTCAATTATGTGTCCTGATTCAACGTTGTGTACCAATTCAATGTTTCAATGTTGTGAACAGTATTCTGTGCTGCGTTTCAATGTAGCGTTTTAATATCGTGTTAAAAAAAAATGTGATTATTATACACAATGTCATATTGTTCTACATACATTGAAATAAATAATTTAAAATTTAGTAAACATTAAATTTTTATATTTATAATCACACAATGTACGAGGCTTCTACACACACCGCTTCTCTAAATTGGGACAGTCGCAAACATCCCTGCTCTTACAAACTGGGATTCGAACAAGGAACCTACTGAGTGGTGTAAGCTAAGTAGCTATTTCGGTATTATAATGTGCATGGAAATACGCCTTTCAATTATGTCAATCGTTCCGACATTAGAAGTTACGTCTAACTATATCTACACCATAATATACATAGTTTTAAATGAGAATTCATCGTAATTAACCCTCGTGGTGGTTAATGATCCTGACGAGGTATTTTGTCATTAGTAAAACCGACCAGACTTCGAGGCCGTAGTAGCCCGGTTGGAAGAGTACCGGACTAGCAACCGAAGGGTGTTGAGTTCGAATCCAACCAAAGACCGTCGTGTAAAAAGAAGACTGGGCACGTCCAATATACTCACGTTGGAGTGGTGTGGATGTTTGGAGAGTGGGGTGTCAGCGAAGGTATGACCTCGCCACCTGAACGTGGCTCAAAATTACATGGTGTAGTCCCTCGGATCTTACCTTTTAGAGGTTGATCCCAGACTGTCGACAATAGCCTGATGTGTTGTTCCAGTGCGACGTTGATTAAAATACCTACCTACCTTCCTTGGTGAATGAGATCTCGTCATCCGACTAAAAAGTGTCGAGATATCTCGTCGAAATCACTTGGGAGTGTGAAACGCACCCACTCCCATTGCCTCATTTCCTGTAACTTTCCATTTTCGGGAATCCGGGAAAGCAACCTTTTCTTTTCCAGTTGTCTCAGAATTCCGAAACTGGCAAAAATGATAAAATCCTAAATTCCACTTTCTGTTTTATTTCCTGCTCCCCTCCTATCTTGTTTCTCTGTATTTTATCTCGTCGTTTTTAGGGAAAGTTTCTGAAATTCCGGAAAAAGGAGAAACAACATTTGGAACATCCTGGAAGCCATTTTGTTTCGTGTTTGTTGCGGGAATACATTTCAGGTTTCAGGTAGAATAGGATATCCCTGCCTGTACATGCATTATATATATATGTGAGCCGTAGACTCCCCTACACTCTTTCCATATCTTTATGCAATTGTATGTATGGAATTGAATTTTGCTAGGAATTTTTATGGGATGAATTTTTATGGGCGCATTTTGATTTCTGTACATGCAAATTTCAGGAGCTTTATATGTACGTTAAGGAAGAGACAAAGGTACTCTGTATACGAGTGTTTTGAAATCAGACATTGCATTGTATTTGGAACTATTTGTTGCAGAAACGCAATGCTCATTTCAAAAGCAATGTATTTTGAACTGCTTGTTGCAGAAACGCAATGCTCTCTTCAAAAGCTTTGAATTTTGTACTGTTTTTTGCAGAAATACAATGTTTATTTAAACCACCGGAACCACAGTCTTCTTTTCTTCCATACATATGTCTTTTTTTTACACGTATTCTTCTAGAACGTATACAGCGTGTAAAAACAGAATTAGGGGTAGTTATATTTACATAAAACGTTTTTCTAGGTCTGATTTGTCAAATCCAAAATAATATTTTCGTACTTCTGCTAAACAAATTTCGAAAAAAGGTTTTCATTATCTTAGGAAAATATTTTTTAAATTTGACTCAGTTAAAGAAACATGTTTCAAAATTTTTTAGTCAAATTGAAAAATTATCTTTCAAAGAATATTCGCTCTGATATCAAACTTAAAAATGTACTATCCAATACTGCTGAAATCACAAGTTTTTAACATATCAAAAGGGAGATTAAGGGAATATAATATTTTCGCATTCCTTCGTTTACACTGAATATACTTGCCGTAGAGCATTTAGCTTTCAGATAAAAGGGCCGCAGTGGCTCAGTTAAAAGAGCAACGGACCAGCAACTAAGAGGATTGCGAGTTCGTAGCTCGGACCGGCCAAAGACCGTCGTGTACGAAGGGTTCTGGTGCAAGTTAAATCTGCGGTGTCCACAAAATTCTTCCTGTTGGCGTGGTGTGGAAGTTTGGAGAGTGGGGTGTCGGCTCAAATGTTGTTCTCGTCAGCTGACCGTGGTTGAAAATTACGTGGCGTTGTCCTTGGATATTTCCTTTCGGGAGAGATCCCGTACCAGTAGCCCGTTGTGTTGCTCCAGTCCGACATTAATTAACTCTACCTACCTTCAGGGGGAGAGATATTTCGGTTGTCAGGGAAGAAAATGCCGGGTACAGCGAGGGAAAAGTCAAATTCATTCTCAAATATCAAATGCTTACATTCAGTGTAATTACTAAAATAAAACGTACATTTATACTCGTAATTTACTGTAATTTACATAATTTACTGCCTCAAAAATTTTGCGTCATTTTCTTTACTTTTAAAGAGAGACAGGCGAAATAAAAAACAAAAAACGGCAGGTGAAGCAAGAAAATTCGATACATACATGCATCGAATCTTCCCCTTTACCTGCCATGCAAAGAAACAAAATTAAAAAAAAAATTAACCTTTTTTTTTCTAACCCAAGTTCAAAAACTGAAATATTGCTTCTTTGCCCCATTTCGACCCCAGTTCATTACTTGGGTTATTCTCTAACGCGGGGGAAATTGTCGTATAAAAAAAATGAGGAAAAGAAAAATATTTATCTCTTGTGTCATTAAGGTGGTAATAAAACACTAAAAGTTGCGTTCCTAAAAATTTCAACTCCTTGGAATCGTGTTCCTACTTTTTTAAACTTCTATCCTTTTCTTCTTCGGGAATCTGGGAGCTGAGCGCGAGTAAAAATTAACTGAGCACCGTTTTTTATGTCGCCGTTTTGTTTTCATTTAATGGCTGTTTCTTAAAAGTGTCCTCGCAGATGGTTTTAATGATCTCTCAATTTTGAAGCTTGCGGGCTCTATAGAGCGTGGGCTTTCTTTAAATTACTCTTTTTTTGCACCTCAGACTGCACTTTTTAACGTGAGCTTTGTTTTGCAAATTCTAACAATAAAAATATTCACTAGGAAAAAAAAGATATCTTTGGGGGTGTTCTCATTTTTTTCTGTCGGTAAATTTGCATTAAAGGTGGGGAGGCTTTACGGTTTATCTAGTTCGTGTCGTCTGCATACGAATTGGGCAAGTGTGTATTGAAACAAGCTATTCTTTGAAGTCGACTGCTTTTGTAAATTTTCACGGGTCGCGTTTTTAACTAACCCCACGAACACACACTACCGTGCGTAATGTCGTGAGACACTGTGCCACTTTAAATAAGTGTTGTTTGAATGAATAGAGCATGCCATCGATATGACATGTCTACCCAGAATGTTAGAGCACAGTACTTATATACATCAATACATTAATTTCACTAAATAATCATACTAGGAAACGTTGCGAGTATAAATATGAACACTACCCTAGAATAACGAACCGGACAGCAAGATGCGATGGTATAAGGGAAATAATACATGTTTTAACAGGGGGATGGTCCCCATGTGCTGCAATTACACTAGAAACCTTCTGGACACACTTTCAACAAGGGTTTGATACACAGCTATGGGTATTTGTGTCCATTCCTGCTGCAAGAATGTCGCCAGCTCAGCTGTCGATTTCGGACGTGGTTCTCTGGTCCGTAAGCGCCTCTCCAACTCGTCCCACAAATGTTCTATGGGGTTTAGGTCGGGACTCTGAGCAGGGAAGACGTTTTACATCCCTATCTCGATACCACTGCTTGACAGAGGCTGCAACATGACATGGAGCGTTGTTTCGTCCTGGAAGTAACATTCGTCCATTCAATAAAATTGCCAGAGCGTAGGAAGAACCTGATTGTCCAAAATGTTCATGTAGGCGTCGGCGTTCAATTTGTTAGGAAAAAGATGCAAAGGTCCAAGACCATACCACATAAAACACCTCCAAACAAATTCGTTGGCTTACGGTCCATTATTGTAGGTAGTCTATACAGCATGTAAGTTACAAAAAGTTCGTTTTTATTAGTATTGTTTGGAAGAGTAAAATGGTAATGTTAACGTCGTACTAGAGCGACACAACGGACTATTGACGACGGTCCGGGTCCAATCTCCTATGGTGCGCGTTAAATCTGTTGTTGCTTTAGATGTCTTCATGGTGTGGAAGTTTATAGTGGGCTACCAGCTCAGGTGTTATCCCGTCATCTGATCGTGGTTCAAAATTACGTGGTGTTGTCCTTGGATCCTTCCGCTTATGAGATTGATCCCGGGCCATCACCAATGTGACGTTAATGCTCCAGTGTGACGTTAATTAAAAATCTACCTACCTGTATTTACACGCAGTGGATCTGTAGGTTTCCACACTGTGTACTGGGATGCTACATCGACAGCAAAACATCGATGTTCAAAATTAAAACATCAATGTTGGTAATAAATACATCGTCCTAAAATCATCGTTTTTAAACATCGCTGTTTTTCAATAACAGTGTATTTAAATACCCCCCCCCCCCCGCCATTTCTTAAATCTGGTGTGGTAACCTCAAACATTAATGTTCGCCTAGGGGGTAGGAGATTTAATTTGTCATTTGGCGTATTTATAAGTGAGGCTTTTTTCACTGTCAAAATAAAGTAAGAAAGATTCGATCTTAAACAAACACCGGTTCGCATAAATCGATGGTAAATACATCAATGTTTTTTTATTATAAAACATCGACATTGATATCGCATCCCTACTTTTCAGACCCTTCACGCTTGGCCACTTGGTTCTAAAATTATGTTCAATTGACTGTTTATGAACATTATGCTACTTGGTAATTATTTTAATTTTTATAATGGTACTTTTTTCATTTAAAAATAATACATCGACAACGTAAAAACATCGATGTTAAGAAAACATCGGCTCCAATCCATCGATGGTAAATACATCAATGTCTATTATAAAACATCGATGTTTTGAAAAGATCGACATCGATGTCGCATCCTTACACTATGCTAGCGACCTGCGATTTGTACATGTCTCTGGCGATTCTTATTTTTAACTTAACAAAATATATTCAAAACAAATAGCAAAAGTCAATATCAATGGCATTAAATGTAATATATGTCTTCCTGAATATCTATATATCGGTATAAATCTGGGGTCTTTAATGATTGGATATATATAGTTATAAATCTGTGGTCATTAATGATTGGATATCGACGATATATCGATCTTGAATCGATTTATTTCCAAATTTGAATAATGACTGTCAGAGTGACCGCTCGATGTCTAATTTGATGGACAAAAAGCGTAGTAGTGGTCAAGAACAGAAGGACACTGCATACCTAAATTTGGCATTTAAATTATTTACAATATAATACAAAGTTTCAGATATATACGCTACACCGTCCGGTGCAAAAACACGCATCACTCCTCTCAAGTCTACAACGAATCTGACCTTATTTGTGTTCGTATCCAGAACAGCACCAAGATTTCATGTTCTTGATCGTATCAGAACACAGGCACTATCATACATCGAAGTTCGTCTACTTGAATAGTAGCAACCAGAACACAAGAACAGCTGTTTTTATGATCTATCTGTTCGTAATCACCTGTCGGGAGATTGTTTACAGTGACCAATAAGAAAGCGCACTTATCATTAGACGGCAGCATGTGTTTGAGAAATTCGAATCGACATGGTCTAATATTAACATCTGCAAAATGAATCGAGAATAATTGTTTTCGATTTGAGAATATTGCTCACAACGATTCAACCCACGAATTATAAAATGTCCAAAACACCTACATTGAGGAATTTTCCTTACTCGTACAGATGAACTGCACTTTCTCTTGTTACCGAAGAAATCGATGGATAAAGTTGACACGCAGAATAGAACCACTGTAACGAAATGCGCTTTATTGGAGGATATTGGAACACGCAGTAAAAAACAAATAAAATAAATTCCATATTAAACGTCAAATCAAAATTCGTCAAAATAATTTTTTTTTTGCATTTGTTATTCCAGTAGTGTTAATTTTTAGTTTTAAAATTTGATCTGGGTCTGGGTTTTTGTAAAGGTCAATGGTTTGGTGGAATTGGATCTGTTTAGCATGACTGTGCCCCATCTTCTGACGGAAGAAAAAATTTGGAGAGAACACGCGTGATATCAGCTACGACCTTAAACTGAAACTGGTGAATCAGCAGAAAAATACTTTGAAGCGCTCTTCAGTTAATAAAGATTTCTTTTCCGTCCCTTTGAAGATTTCAAAAAGGAGCTGACTCAATATTCAGATTTATTCAAATCTTCCGTTTGAAAAAAATCATTTTTATTTTGTTCAGCGACATTAATGACCAGTATGTCTCAATTAAATCAGAAACTCAATTTTTGTTTCCATTTTCTTTTGTGGTCACTCGTATTTGCAATTAGATCTTCTACACCATTTTCTGTGGAAGAGAAGGTTATTAGAGTCCAATCCCTATTGAATCAATATTTAATCAATTACACCCGAAAAACGCCGGTCAGTTGGTAGGTATTTTAATCGACGTCGCACTCAAACAAACAACGGGTTATTGGTGACGGTAAGGATCAAACCCGAAGAGGAACATCCGAGGACAACACCATGCCGTATTAAACCACGGTCAGATGACGAGGTCACACCTGAGCTGGCACTCCGTTCTCCTGAATTTCACACCAGGCACACGTGAGGATATTTGAGGCCACGTCGGATTTAACGTGCAGCCGTCCCTTCGTACACGACTGCCTTAGCACTACCGCGGCCCTGGTAATTAATTATTGTTTATAAAAATAAATGACAACAAGTAATCGAAACTGGTAAACTATGTTACGTTTAATTGAAATGGATAGAGAGTCGACCAAAATGGGTAATATAATTCTAAGATAGTTCTTATGTCATTAAGGTAGTTTTTATGATACTGAGTATGAGGATCTAGTACCCTGAAAAAAACTCCACTACAAATGCCTCTAAAATCTGGATTTTCCTAAAGTTTGTTCGAGGGTTGGGATGGCTAGTGCACGTTAAATCTGTTGTGGTCTCAAATATCGTGACTTTGTCGTGGTGTGGAAGTTTGGAGAGTTGGATGCCAGCTCAGGTGTTGCCTCGTCATCTAACCGTCGCTCAAAATTACGTGGTGTTGTCCTCAGCTCTTTTCCTTCAGCTTCGATCTCGTACCGCCGCCAATTGCCCGTTGTGTTGCTCTAGTGCGACATCAATTAAAATACTCACCTACCCAATGTTTGCTTGTGTGGAATTATGTCGATTAGAGTTGTCGGAATGATTACTTCTCTGTTGTAAGACATCGCATATATCGGTTGCTTATTGTCTCTGCTGATTTTAATAATAATTAATTACTTGCTTCTAAAGAATGCTTTAACATGTCGAAAGTATGTCACATGATCGGTCAAGTCGTTGAAGGGAATTTCAGTGCAAACTATTCCTGTCAATCGTTCCGGTATAGTGGTTAAGGTGTTAGCCTCTAGATCGGAAGGTTCCTGGTTCGAATCCGGGTCCGATCATGGATGTTTGTATGCGTATGGTATAGAGGCGGCTGGTGCACCTTAAATCTGTCGTGGCCGAAAGTCCTCACGTTGGGTTGGTGTGGAAGTTTGGTGAGTGGGATGCCAGCTCAGGTGTTGCTTCGTCATCTGACCGTGGTTCAAAATTACGAGGTGTTGTCCTCGGATCTTTCCCTTAAGGGATTGATCCCGGACCGTCGTCAATAGCCCGTTGTGTTGGTATAGTGCGACGTTAACTAAAATTACCTATCAATCTGTCGTGAAAGATTTTACTCCGGCTCTTGCACGGTACTGATCGGCAGTCACCTTAAAATTAAGTTTCTCGCTCGTTGGTTGTTTAATCTAATTGTTATTGGCGAAGTGCGGAAATCGTGTTTCCAAAGACGCGCTTCGTGACGTCATGTTCTGAATTACGAACAGGATACACCGTAGATGAGGAATGTAAGTATACTGGACATGGCTATTGCGAAGAGTTTCTGAAAGAGTGGCCATCAATATTTAGACTAGTAGTCACATGACTAAGAAAAATTCACGTGTTTGGATGATTTGGTATCGTATCGCCTTGTTTGATTATATAATATCTTATGGCAGGATAGATGTGTGAATCCGCATTTCTATAGATTGGCGACATAAGTGGGGAAAACGCCAAAAGTCTATTTATTTCAGATTATAAATTTGTAGAGGACCGTCTCCTCACGACCTGTTTACCAATCCGATGATGAATGTTAGATTCCATCCTAGCGATGAAAGCAGTCTAATGACCACGTGACTACTAGTTTGGGTCACGTGATTCTGGGCTCGTCAAAATGTTACCATTACTCGCTCTTCTTTAATATTTCCCGTATGGGATACACGTTCCTCCGTATAAAAACCCAACGACCTTCATTTAGCTTGACAGAAAATGCCTCTTAAAATTTTTCAATAGGTTTTTGAGAGCCCTTTTAAATATTATGTCTTCGGGGAATCAAAATCATCCTTTCAGTAAAATATTAATTATGAATAAATTTTTTAAATTTTGATACAGTAAATTAATAATATATTTGAAATGGACGTATCCTAATCAACATATAGGCCGTAGAAAAAGCCTGTAAGGGATAAAATAACAATTCATTACTTGTATTCCGTACTAATTGAGTTATGTACGTGTTAAGCTTTCAGATAAAATATTTAATTCAAGTATCCAGATATTTCGCATGAGCAAGTGACCATCTGTGTCACTGGTCCGGATATACTAAACTATCCTGCACATGCCTTAGCTAAAACTATTTGAAGTGCTTAGACTGAAAATAAAGTAGGGCACTAATTTAGCTAAATTGAATCGCTTGTTTTCCTGTTCTTTTCGCTATTGACTGTGTGTAAAGTGTACCTACGAATAAAGTGTAATCATTCTGACAACGTCTGAATTTTAATGTGTAGTTTTGAAAAGCGTTTATTTGATTTACTATGAAAATTCTCATGCTGTTTGCTTGAAAACCTGTGTAAAGTGCTAACAAAATGTGCAAGATTTATATTTTATGGCAATCCAAGTGAGTTCAGTGGTAATATCTTCTTGATATCTAAGAGAGGAGAGGTCTTCCGTAAATATATTTTCTCCGGTAGTTCGTGTATGTTTACTAAAGCTTTGGTTTCCTAAGAAAGTGGAGCCGTTATCTAACAGCCGTGATACGTCATGATGCCGCGGGCATAACTAAACGGCCGTCTAAACAAAAATCCAAGGTGTCAACTTAGGCGGACAGAATACGTTGGAGAATGGGCAACACATACGGCTGTCGTGGTTTATTTTATTCGAGAAACAAAACAAAGTGGTTTTTTATTCTCTAGTTCAAAGTTCCTAACTTCGGGATCGTTGAAGGTAGAGTGAAAATTTCAACAGATTTCAAATCAGCGTAAATTTCTACGCCAGATCGATATCAAAAACAGTTTTATTATTCAATTATTTACCATTTGATTATTTAATTATTTATTAAATAATTAATTATTTATTCAAAGAAAATCACATTTAAGGTATCGATCTGGTGTCAAATTTTCCGCAGATTTCGAATCCGTTGAAATTTTTATTCTGTGTATAACGATCCCGATTTTACAAAAACGAATTATTCAATGGCAGTCAAAAATGTTTATTTATATTGCTCCTCTTGGCTGGAATCGCTTGGAGCAGGAAATGAAATGTGGCCGCTACAAGAGAAAAAACGTTCTCCAACTGTTTGAGACCGCTATGACGACAGTCATGGAAATGGCGGCTCCGATCATTTTCGTTACGCTCACAAACAACGCTCTCTAGGAAACCAACACCATGTGTTAGTATAAACAACGTTTTAGTGACGTCACCCACCGATACATCACGGCCGCTAGATCACGGCTACGCTTTCTTAGGAAACCGAAGCTTTAGTAAACCTCAGCATGCTCTTAACGATATCGGGTTACAGACGAGTATGACTGGCGTTAAAAAGTAAAACGGATACCTTTGAATGATCCCTTTCTTCTCTAACATTTCCGAAAATTGAGCTTGGGGTGAATTTCTTGTGAATATCTCTCGTAGACCAATGTCTTTCCAAATTCCTTTAAAGTAGGGAATAGATAGGAGAAAATCCCTTTTCTTTCCAAACGACCGATGTTTAAGCTTTAAATCTAATGATGTCTACGGATGAAAAAGATCCAACATAATTTTTTTTCGCAATTTCGTATTTATATTTTTTTTGTCAAGAAATGCCATTTTCGAAGGAAGTTGGATTAAATTTCAAATACTGATTTTGTTGGTTCCTTTTCGAGAGAGGAAAGTTTCTTTACTGAAAAAGTACTCCTGGATTTTTGGATCTTTCGGTCGGTGTGCTTTGAGTGAAAGGAAAGACTGAACTTCTTTTGTGAGATCGCATGGCTTGGTTATTCAAAAGTTTGGAAGGGTTACACAAAATGAAACCCATCCCGGAGTTTTTCTGATTATTTCAGTCGTATTTCTTGGAATTTTTTTGCAGTTCGTAGTTTAAAGGAGTAATGGTCGTCTACATTTCAACCGCGATTTAATACTTGCCTCTTGTTTGGATCAATAGTATTTGAACTCGAATTGCTTACTATGGTTACAGAAAAAGATCACACAATTTTATTCTGCACTAGCAGAATCAATAGAATTGAAATGACGAATCTACGGCGAATAGTTTTGCCAGACATGCGACATTTCAAATTTCACCATCTATGAAGGAAGGATTACGAATTAATTTGATAATAATTCATTTCCTTCAAAGCACATACATTCTCGAAATTTCCATTCACTGGCGCTATGAAATTATAATAGTTGAATTAACGTCACACTAGAGCAACAAAGCCGGCTTTTGGCTATGGTTTGGGATCAATCCTGAAGTTAAAGATCCGATGGAAACACTTTGCACTTTTCAACCACGGTAAGATGATGTGGTGAACACCTGTGCTGGCACTCTGCTCTCCAAACTTCCACACCACACCAATGTGAAGACATTTGAGACCGCTGTATATTTACCTCTAGCCACTGCGTGTCCAGCACGGCCTTGCGCGTGACAGTTCTTTTCGTGGGGTTAGGTGTGACCACTGTCGCCGACGCTTGCCAATCCACGGTGATTGCTACGTATTTCCATTTGGTTTTCTTCGCCAACGAACTCCACAGGTAGCGCCGTGATGGCCACGATTTGACTGTTATCAACAACGTTAATTAAAACACGCTCGAATTGGTAAACTTGTCATGGTTCCAAAGGCATTAGGACGACAAACGCTTGTGACGTCAGCGGTCGAAAATCGCAAAATCCTCTCCTTCCCATACGTCGTTCCATTCCGGAAAAAAAAAAACGAAAGGTGAAAAAAACTAATAAATTAATTTTTAAATATTCTAGATTAAATTTTAAAATTCCGGCACTACACGAAAATCGCAAAAAATTACGACTACCTGTGTGCCAAATTTCATTATTGTAAGTGCCACAGATTCGTCAGTAAACTGCGTACAGAGACACGTAGAAACCCTTCCTTTTTAACAGCAGAGATGCACCATATATCCATTCGGAATTCTTTCTTTCGAATTTTTATTGACGAATTGTTGAAAATCGTATTTGAAAAACAAGCGAAATGATGTTACTTTCAGGAAAACGTACAGGAAACACGTTTCGCCGCGGAAGTCGGCACCTATATTTCGCTTTGTAGAAAATGCCTCTCATACAAAATTCTTCGAAACCTTTTAAGCAAGTAATATATTTTAATTTAAGTGCAGTTCGAAAAGGATGTTCAAATTCTTTATGTGGAGTCCCACTTGCAAAATATATCCCTGAATTTAATTGGCGTTTTACCATTTCACGGTTTTGACTGAATCCCCAAACCATTCATTTCACCTTGTTAAGAAAGAAGACATCTCGGAAAACAAGCCAACCGACGTGGCTTTCTGAAAAAGTACAAAAAAAAAAGCATCGCCTACGAAGCAGTAGCTCCACCTATATTTACCCTTGGAGAAAATGCTCTCGTATAAGATTTGTCGAAACTGTTTAAGTAAGTAAGGGTGTCTAACTTCAAATGCACTGTTTGAAAGGCATTTTCAATTTCTTAATGGAGTCTGTCTATAAAAATAGATCCGTGAAATTTATAATTGGCATTCCACCATTTCACGGTTTGTCAGAATCTCTTAAGTCATTCATTCCAACTCGTTAAGATCTTCCCAGCAGCATTACCCGATTCATAAACAGCGAATGTGAATATTTTTTTATTTGCAATCCCAACGCGTAAATGAACGACCTCTTTTCTTTTCGTGCCAGTCCCCTGAAAACAGCTGGCGGCCATTTACAATCAAGCCTCATGTTTTCAACAGCGCTACATCAAAAAATAAAAACCACCCCCAAATAAATTACCACGTGCAAGAGATTGAAAAGCGGTGCTCGAAAGAGAGATCATGGCATTTCCGAATCTGTCCTTATTCCACCTGCAGACGTATAAATAGCACCCTTTGAAGCTCACCGTTTCACCGTGGGGGTGTTACTCCGCATGTCCCCTGGGTGCGATATGTGGTGCAAAACGCAGTGCCGCTATTGAAAGATGTGGGATCTGGAAAAGACCCCGTTGGATCTGGATGCAAGCACCACAATGGAATAGTTGGACACTTTCCAGCTGCATGATTCGATGGCGTGGAACTGGGGTTGATGTGGTGTTGGGGCTGAGTTATGTATCTGGATCTGCGCGAGGAGTTATTTTCCTCTGACCTCTTCATTTATTTATATCGTCTTGTGTGTTGCTCGGGCGTGTACCGTTTACGCGCATGTGGGTTCCGCGTTTTGTTATTCATTTTTTTTTGCTCTTCAATTCGCGGTGTGAATTTCAAGTGCGCCGTCGTTAAAGATTCATGTGGAAGTGCGGCCGTTTTGTGTCATTGGGGTTTAATAAATAGGCTCGTCTTGTGCTTTGTAAGAGTGGAATATATTCTCTACTGTGTGGTGTGTTGAGATCATGCGTGTAATGTGTGCTACTAATTCTAATCTTCGTGGTTAACCGTAACACCTGAAAACTCCGTGCCAGGATGTGCAGGGTGTGACGTGTTCAGTCAAAAGAGAAAGTAATGTCCTCATTGTTTTCTAACTTAAATATCATATATATATATATATATATATATATATATATATATATATATATATATATATATATATATATATATATGTGTATATATATATATATATATATATATATATATATATATGTGTATATATATATATATATATATATATATATATATGTGTATATATATATATAATATATATATATATAT